>JAMPIV010009070.1:0-17586 GCA_024509875.1 Oreohelix idahoensis
CCTCTACCTAAGTAGAAAAGGAAACAGTAAGAAGACAGTGAATAGGTTTTTTACAAAAATTGCAAAAAAGAATTATTTTAATGTTTTTGTCTAGGGGCACACCTCAAAGTACTATCTCGGACTGCAGCCCTCTACTTTAATGTCACAGGTTTTCCCGAAGGTAACCAAAGAGAGTTGTTTGATGAGGTGCCGGCGTGGGGGTTAGTGGCTCAGATTTTTCCTTGCAACCGCTTGAAGATCGGCAGCAGGGAGTGGAGAAGGTGAATGTAAGACTTTGGGATAAGTTCCAGCAGATAGTCCCAGTTATTCTGGAATCTCGTGACACTGACACTCCTACCACTCCTATCCCCCTCTCTATATGATAATGCTAAACGAGCCCCCACCTCCCCTATTACCCACTGAGTGAACAAAGAGAAGAAAGGAAGAACAGTAATGTCTCTCTCGCACACTTTCTTTCCTTCTCTATATGTAATTAACGTGTGTTGGTAACGCAACCACAATTACAACATTTATGAATTACTTAGGGGTAACACCACATCCAATACAATAATACAAATCCATATGAACTAACATAAACTATGCCTGAAAAAAGAAGATAATAGTTAAGGCAAAAATACACGAACTTAATCTTAAGTCTATACTATGTGATGATGATGATGAATTTAACCCTAAATCCTAAACACTAACAAAAATGATTATCTTGTTTTCTTGGGTCTCTGACGGACTGTCCATAAAACTTGGGTATTTTGTATACAAGCGGGACTAGTCTTGGTCTGCATTCATATAACACTGGTCGGTCCACTCACTTTCCGTCAGGGTCCAGTGGCCTTTGTTCTTGTTCTTCACCAATGCGAGGTCAGAGTTGAACAATGCCTCGAGCTGGATGCGGTGGCTTATTCACAGGGTGTGTGTTGAACGCTAATGTTAAGCAGTGGAGACGTCGGTTTTGTTATGTTAGTTAGGTCCCTTGTTGTGCCCCCCCCCGGTGACTTGACTCCCACTGGTTCTCAAGTGGACTCGCCCCTTGGCCACCCTCCCCCCCCCACCCTCGCACCCATATCTTACCCCGATATTCCTGCCCCCCTATCTGTCCCCCCTGGACGCATCAGTGTTACTTGGCCGACCGTCGGGTACATTCCCATTAAGGTAATTTTGGATCTCAATACTATCCTCGCTAGGCCACTAGGTTTATCCACCCAAGATCGTCCGTCTCGCCTCCATGCAAAACTTGCATCCGCTCGCACAGAATTTCTCAAAGGCACTTGTAGTATTGGACAATCGGTCCGTAGGGCTACTGCTACTTATGATAAATAAAATTCAAGTAGATGCTCTGTTTAGTAATGCCTCTCACGCCATTATTCTAGGTATTTTCTGCTTACTTTTCTTGTAGTGGGGTGGTTGATGATATAAATAAGTATCCTTCGCCAACCTGGGCAAGTTACTTTCTAAAACCACCCGTTGTTTGTTGGTTAGGTTTGTTGCCGGTACATATCTGTGAGATACGTCTCGTCGCCCAGTATCTCTGGTTGGCCCTAATCATTAGCTTGTCCCGTGATTTACGCCAAAAGGGTTCGTAAGACGAAGTGCTGAGGTTATCCTCACATCGGTTCTTTGTCTTCTACCACTTGGTGCCTCCCATTTAAAGAAAGAAAACACTGACACAAGTCCTGACTATTCCTCGTGATATATAAAAACCCATAGTAGGTTGGCGGATTGCTTCCTCTTAGCTAATATTGAGCGACCATTTCGTTGGGTTTTATAGGGTCGAAGGGCCCCGATGGCGTTTTTCCCGTGTTCCGCTTCTGATGTCATTGTGATGTTTCCTTCGTCTTATTTCAGACAGACAACCCGACACGATTACTTTGTAAAGGTTCTGTTAATATTTGGCTATGGGCGCTTTCGATGTTATTTCCTTGCCTAGGACTAATCTGTCTGCGTTTCGTCTTCTTGGGTTGTCTGTGCAGTGGTTGTTATTCTCTTTAAAATTTTTATTTCGTTTCATTATTGATCTGCACTCCGTCTTTGAGTCTACCGTTTAATCCCAAATATCTTACTTCGCTTGTTCCGTGATAGTACCGACTGAACACCATAAATCATTGTTAAAAAATAAAAGCGTGCTCGCTGCTGAAAACTGTCTCTGGTTCGTCCATTATGCTACTCATGACTAGGCAATAATTAATTTGTGTATGACTGCCGTTGTGTAAAACTCACTGATTTCGTATATGCGACTACTGGTTAGCTCTCCCCCGATAAAGAAATACCTTTGCAAGTATATTTTTAGCAGTCAGTATTTTCATAATAGTGTCCGATGGCGCCCCCCTCCTGGCTGTTACCTAGGGCGGAGCGCCCCCTCGCATCCCTTTAGTACGCAACTGCCGGGAACTACTATAATAATGTTTGGGTTGATATGAACAACAGTGGGCCATGTTCTTCCATGTCATCCTAGTCAGTCGCCAACGTCGTTAGGATTAGGACGTCTACACTTAACCCTAACCCCTTTTTACGGCGTCTCTGAATTCTTTATTAAGGCCGTAGACAGAGTGGTTACAGCGCTGGTATCTCGCGGCAAACGTGTCGGGTTTGAATCACCGTGCCGACACACTCCGGTCTACCCAGCTGTATATGGGTACCTGACTCTTCGCTTTAAGTTAGGGACGGTAAATGCAGCAAGGAAGGGAAGTGGTAATCCCACCTCTCGATGCTGCACCAAGTATTGTGAAGTCTATAACACTCCCTTCCCCTACGGCAGTATATACTATGAGATTACCTTTACCTTGATTTCGAACAGACAGCCCACTGATCTTCATTTCAACCAATTTTTTTGAATTCCATAAACAGGAAACACTACAATAACGAAGTAATGTTAATACAAATGCCATTTAATTTAACTAATTTCAATAAAAGAAACAGTCGATTGGATAGTATGGCGCTCTCTCTTCCAAACCTCTACACCACACGGTAGAAGAGGAACGACTAAGTAAGTAAGTAAATAAAAGATAAGATTAGGCCTACAAGTGGAATATATTATGTAAAGATGTGAGTCCTAATTTGAAATGAGTTAAAACACAACACAGGTATACCTCGGAGATATTGCGGGTTCCGTTCCAGACCACCGCAATAAAACGAATATCGCAATAAAGCGGCTCATACCCAAATTTTGAACTTCCCAGTGCATATACTTACTTAGTCGTTCCCCTTCTACCGTGAGGTGCAGAGGTTTGGAAGAGAGAGTGCCAGACTATCCTATCGGCTGTCTTCTTCCTGGCCTGGTTCCATTCTAGTCCTCAGTCCTTCAAAGATTGTCTAATGTTGTCCTCCCAGCGGACTCTGGGTCGTCTTGGGGGTCTGGATCCCTGGCTCTTTGTTTCCCATGCTTGTCGTAGTAGCCGACCTTCTCCCATTCTGCAGACATGGCCAAACCATCTTAGTTGGGACTGTTCTACTTGGGCCTGCAAGGGGTGGGATTTTAGGCCTTGACGTATCGTCCGGTTGCGGACCATGTCTCTTCTCGTTACTTCAACCATCTTCCTCAGATACCTCATTTCTGAGGTTTGGATCTGGCTTTTGCCCAGTGCATATAAAAGCCTAAAATCATGTTTACAATATGTCTTTCAAGTGCGCAATAGCGCTAGGTCTAAACAAATGTACTGTAAAATTTAAAATAATTTATTGCTAACAAAAATGTTAATCATCATCTGAGCCAAAATATGTCGGAAGAAGAAGGCACGTTCTAATAAATAAACATAAATAATTTGAAAAAAAGTGCAATATCTGCGAATCGCAATAAAGCGAGGTATACTTAGTATTAATTAGGGCAAGGATTTATTTTAAAAAATCTAAATCGATTAATTTAATTTCTTCAAGATTCTTCTTCTTCAAGTACCATGCTCAGTGGCGTAGGAGATCATGTCTCTCACAACTTCCTGTCTTCATTACATTTTATCAATTCTGCTGTTGACATCTTTGTATTTTTTTGTTTTACTTATGGAGGATTTTTGTTGCCGCGGTGTCGAACTGTCCAGTATTTGCTGCCTTTGTCTTCCTCTATCTTTTTCATTCAATCTTACCTGTTGTTATGATATATTTCAGTTTTCCTCTTCTCATAACATGCCCCAAAAAAGTGGATTGCTTCTTTCTAACTTGTGAAATAAATTTTCTTTGTGTATTGGCCTCTTTCAGGGCTTCCTAGTTACTCTTTTTGGCTGTCCATGGTATTTTTAATATTAATCCATTAATTTCGGAACAATTGAAAAAATATAAAAAATATAAACATTTAATGACAAAAAATCACTAAGGACTTAATTTATATTAATTGTGGTAAGGCAAAATCGTCCTGAAACTGTAGTGAAAATGCTGCAAAGTTACAATCAAACAATTTATTATTATTGATCATACTTGCCAAGTTCCATTCCACAAACCTCTACCACATAAAACACTCTCGCATTCAAACAAAAAATATAAACATTGCTAAACATGCAATAATGTATTAAAATTTGTTTTATCAAGTAATCGATTAAACAATGTTTAAGAAATTAATATATTGAAAAAAATGTAACGATTAATCGACTAATTAATCGTTAAAGATCGCAGCCATAATAATAATAAAAGCTGCAATTAACAAATACACAGACGATAACAAACATGCGTACATTAAAACATTTACAATAACTTACGGGTAGCATTTCAGACGAGAAAGTGAATCCAGTAAAAATCTTGAGGGAATTCCTGCTGTGGACAGGTACGCAGCTTTCAACCAAGACTGAAGTCCGTCGGATATGTCAAGGCTTAAATGTCAAACTCTGGAAAGTTGATTTACAACCGGTCAAGTAAATTTTCATGAATGGCGGAAACTGTTTCAGTGATTGGTCGTCCGTTGATTGCTTTAGTATTTCTATTGGTCCGCTGGTCTGACCTAGAAACAGCAACGCGTGCCGTAAGTTACGTAAAATGGATGGGTGTGAAAAAAAATAATCGAAAAAAGGTAATTCGTCTTACGAGGACAAAAGACAAAGAAAATAGCCAACGTTACGACCACAAGGCCTTCGTCAGGGAAAGGAAACAAAGTGAAGACTAGATAGGACACATAAGAACCTAAATAAATAAAAAATTATAAAAATTAAACCTAGGTACTTCCCTGAAGGAAACTTCCCGCAAACCGATTGGCGTGCCCGGAAAAGGTAATGACTATCACCACCGGATGTATACAATACATACTACGAAACTAAAAAACGAAACTGAACAATAAACTACCCAAACGTTATATTAGTGGGGACTGGAAATAGAAGAGGACAGAATGAGTTGGAGATAAATAAATATGAAATAAAAAATCAAGACATATTAAAACAGTGTATTTTATATTCAAACATTTTATTAGAAGGCGGCAGAAAAATATAAAAATAGGATAAGAGTGGAAAGAGTGGAAATGGAACAAGAGAGGAAAGGGGAAGATGGGGGGGGGGGGGGGGGGGGAGGAAAGGGTGACCTCAGACAAAGGTGTGCAGAGTGTTAAGACCGGCTGGTTTTAGACACCCTATGCGGTGGATAAGACGGTTCTCAAGCTGTTCTCGGCTAGCAGTGTCAGAGGAGCAGGATCTGATCGCCGTGACCAGGATGTCGATGGGACCATGATGGTCAGGACCATTAAAGTGTATGGCAACTGGTGTGGATTTTTGCTGAGCGATGTCATTCAAGTGCTGGCTGAATCTGTTCCCAAGTCGTTTCCCTGTTTGGCCAATACAGGTTATGCAGCAACGTTTACATATGATCGTGTAAATGACATTGCGCGACTCACACATGAAGCTACTGGTGATGGTGTACGTAGCATCAGGAAAAGACTTTTTGTTGGTTGAGATGACATACTTGCACGTGTTCCATCGTGTCCGACCACAGGGTAGTGTGCCAAACTGGGTGGCATTCTCCTTTGGATGACGGCTGCGAACAAGAAGATCCTTCAAGTTCTTGTCGCGCCTATATGCCACCAGAGGTGCTTCACCGAAAACTTTCTGGGTCACAGACTCTGCTTGGAGGAAAGGGAGATGGCGGAAAAGGATCTGTTTGACTGCAGTACTGTGAGGGTGATAGATCAAGATCAATTTGACTCTATCTGAAGTGGGTTTATAGTGAGGTTTGAGGGCCTCCTGGCGAGAGATGGGGAGCACACGTTGGAGGGCAGAGGTGAGAACATGTTCCAGATAAAGTCTGCTACGGAAGAAATCCAACATCTCATTGGCTCGGAAGTGAAAGTCATCATCGTCTAGGCACAAACGGCATAGGCAGAGAAGTTGTGAGAATGGAAGGGAGTCACGACAGGCCCGAGGATGAGAAGAGGTATACAGAAGGTAGCTATGAGCATCTGTCGGCTTGTAGTATACAGCGGTATTAAGGCCAGATGGCGTGATAGTAATAGTAATGTCAAGAAAGTTGACAGATACTGTGGAGATGAGGGAGGTGAACTTGATTGTGGGGTGGAAGTGGTTGACAAAGTCGATGAAGCGGGATAAATCAGTCTCGGACATATCTGTGAGACCAATGTCATCATCGATATATCTGCGGTAAAACCCGGGGAAAAGACCGGAGTATTGTTGCCATATCTGATGCTCCAAGTGGCCCATGAACAGGCAGGCATAGCTAGGACCCAGGCTTGCCCAAAGAACTATCATGAATCGTAAGATGAGATGCGTGGGGAGGAAGAGCATTACTGGTGATAAGCGGTTTAATAGTGTTATGTACAATGCGATTGTTGGAGACAGTTGCATCGCTGGTCCTGGGCCTGTAAAAAGAACCATTGGTCAACTGGTTTTTACCTTCACTTAGGTCTAAGTCCTTCAGCCACACGACAATGGCTCCTTCCTTGTCAGCCGGTTTGATGACAATGTCGTCTCTCCGACGAAGAAGGGAGAGAGCACGGGACTCTGCAGAAGTGAGATTGGAATAATGCAATCTACGAGGGCAGAGCTTCTGAATGTCATAGATGGTGTTCTAGATATACAGGTCCAAGGCATGAGAAGCCCCAGGTTTAGGTGTACGTAAATTAACTTTGACCTAGTTTCAGCTCCCGGCCAGCTTTCACTCATGTTCAATATTTGTGTCGACCTGACCGCTTGTCCTTTGACAATCTTAGATAGGGTTCCCATTCGTCCCGTTTTTCCCGGGACAGTCCCGTTTTTTGATAAAATGTCCCGGTGTCCCGAATTTATTCCAAATGTCCCGCTTTTTAAGGGTCCTTCCTGAAAAAAAAAATCTTTGGGTAACGGATTTTATTCAGTGTTTTAGTAGTGTTACTTTATCAATTTCCGGTTACAGTGTAAGTGTTACAGAAGTCAGATCTCCTTAAAAATGTTATTGCTGTATCAGCAGATAATACAAATACAAACTTTGGTGGAAAGAAGAGAAAGGGACAGAATAATCTGTACTTCAAAATGCAAGAAAACACTGTGAACAATTTAATTGGTATTGGTTGTCCTGCACATGTGATACATAATGCTGTGCGGATTGCTTACTTATTGATCTTCAGTTAATAATTAACAAGATTTACCAGCATTTCCACATTTATTGTGTACGAGTTGAGGAATTCAAATCATTTTGCGAATTCACCAATACAGAATATAAAACTGTTTTGGGTAACAGCAAGACAAGATGGCTCTCTCTCTCTCTCTTGCCTGCAGTCCAGAGAGTTATTGACATTTTCCCTGCATTGAAGTCATATTTCCTTTCCATTCACAAATGTCCTACCTACCAGTCTCAAAAATTTCTTTAAAAATCCACTTTCAATTACACTCCTGCATTTCATTGCCAGTCAGTTAAAAACCTTTTCTGATACCATCAAATGTGTTGAAAAGCAAGAGACAACAGTAATTGAAGTAAAGGATGAAGTAAACAATCTGGTGACAAAAATTAAGCTACAGGAAGGCAGAAAAGTTTCTTACCACTACTGTGAGAAATCAGTTGCAAGAATTAGAAAAAGAAGGACACATAACAGTTGAAAAGTTTCAAAGCTATGCAGGAGTGGTGTACACCATTTCTTACGCCTCTACAGTCTATGGATTGGATCATTTTGAAGGGAAAGGAGTCTGTGACTTGGAAGAACATCCAAGAAAGCTACATATTCATGAAGACAGTGTCACCAAATTTTACTGTGAATGAAGAGGACTTATTTGATGAGTTTGCATGTGTGAAAAAATATTGTGAAAGCAAATTTGATGTGTGGAGTGAACTGAAGGATCAAAGTGTCAGTGAAAAATGGTGTGAAATGTTCGCTCATTTTACAAAGCAGGATATAAATGCTGAGAACCTGAAATGCCAAGTTAGATTTGTTTGGCACTGCCAGGATCCAATGCAGCTGTTGAACGTGTTTTTTTCATTAATAAATGCGTTTTGGACAGACGAAAAAAAACAGACTTAAAATTGAGACAGTGAAAACTTTAACCATTATAAAGACCCATTTCTCTTGTGCTGAATTCTATGTCCAAATATCAGAAGAAAAAAAACTTCTTGAACAGGCCCATAAATCTGATAAATATTCTGATGAATCTGAAATATAAACTTGACTATTGTGTATTTTTTAAAGGTGCGATTTTTCTAATTATGTTTGTAATTTAGAATTCTTTTTTAAAGTGGAAGTTGTGTTAGTTAATGTGTATATTTTTATACCAATATCTTATTTTAAGTGCAACATATAATATATAATAGATTTGTTTGTGCTTTACCTTAATTTTTAACATGTCCCGTTTTTTTACAAAATGTCCCGGGTTTTTTAGGTAAAAATTTGGAAATGTCCCGGTTTTTAAACAAAACATTATGGGAACCCTAATCTTAGATCACAAGTGAACTCCTGAGGTGAATTCTGACATCGATATTAAAACTTCTAGTTAGTTTTCAAGGTCAGTTTTCTCTTTTCCAAAAGCAGAAACAGAGATACGAATAGGGATGACTCAAGCTGAGATATAAATAGAAATGAATAATAGGTGATTCCAGAAAATATAAACTACGATAAAATAGCCCCAACAAACGAGGCAATGGTAGAGAAAACGATGTACCAGAACCAATAATTAAAAGTAATGATTTAAAATACCATTATTGTCATTTTAATTTGCGTTCCTTATGGATTATTGGACTACCACCGTAGTTGGTTCCCCCCCCCCCCTCCCCCCTCGCAGGAAGCCTGCTTCAAACATTCAAATACTCTCGCAGTAGTGGGTCCTGAAGCTATTTGTTTTTTGTGATAAGGTTGCCTGCTTCATGGACTACCTCATATTAGTACGCAGTGGCGTACTAAGGGAGGGGTGTTATGGGGGGGGTCTGCCCCGGTTGACAGCCAGAATGGGGTGACATCAGACACTATTATGATAGTACTTACGCTGCTAAAAATAGATTTGAAAGTGTGTTTCTTTATGGGGAGTGGGGGAGGGGGGGTGCTAAAGGTAGGATTCGTCCCGGGTGTCAAACACTTTAAGTACGCCCCTGCATGTACGACATGCTTGAATGAGTAATAGTCATATACTTTCATTGTCTCATCAGCGCCCCTGCATGTACGATATGCCTGAAGGAGTAATAGTCATATACTTTCATTGTCTCATCAGCGCCCCAGGGGTGCTGCAAGGTGTGCGTCAAAATATGAATAAACTTTAATCCTTTCATGTCAAGCGCACCATATATTTTTCTATCATACATCATCATCAATAATCGTCAGCTCCAAAGGAGCAGAGGCCATTAACAAACTCACGCCAAGTCACACTGCAATGATCGTCAGCTCCAAAGGAGCAGAGGCCATCAACAAACTCACGCCAAGTCACACTGCAATGATCGTCAGCTCCAAAGGAGCAGAGGCCATCAACAAACTCACGCCAAGTCACACTGCAATGATCGTCAGCTCCAAAGGAGCAGAGGCCATCAACAAACTCACGCCAAGTCACACTGCAATGATCGTCAGCTACAAATTAGCAGAGGCCATCAATAAACTCACGCCAAGTCACACTGCAATGATCGTCAGCTACAAAGGAGCAGAGGCCTTCAACAAACTCACGCCAAGTCACACTGCAATGATCGTCAGCTACAAATTAGCAGAGGCCATCAACAAACTCACGCCAAGTCACACTGCAATGATCGTCAGCTCCAAAGGAGCAGAGGCCATCAACAAACTCACGCCAAGTCATACTGCAATGATCGTCAGCTACAAATTAGCAGAGGCCATCAACAAACTCACGCCAAGTCACACTGCAATGATCGTGAGCTCCAAAGGAGCAGAGGCCATCAACAAACTCACGCCAAGTCATACTGCAATGATCGTCAGCTCCAAAGGAGCAGAGGCCATCAACAAACTCCTGCCATGTCATACTGCAATGATCATTCTAGTGCCTTCCTCATCCCTGTCATTTATGTCACCAGTTCTCTTCCCTATGTGTTCTTCCACCTGTCTCTACCTCTGTTACACTGGGAAATCTTCCATCGTTCTTTCTTCTTCAAGCACCATGCCTGTGGTGTGGGCGATCATACCGCTGCTAACTTTCTGTCTCCAGTGCTGTTTATCAGTTCTGTTACTGAAGCTCTGTTCTTAAAATTATGTTCTTGATGTTATGTTCTTGAAGTTCTTTTCTTGAGGTTCGGTTCTTGGAGTTCTGTTTTTGATGTTCTGTTCTTGGATTTCTGTTTTTGATGCTCTGTTTTTGGAGTTCTGTTTTTGATGTTCTGTTCTTTGATTTCTGTTTTTTATGTTCTGTTCATGAATTTCTGTTTTTTTATGTTCTGTTCTTGAAGTTGTGTTTTTTATTTTCTGTTCTCGAAGTTATGTTCTGGGAGTTCTGTTCTCGAAGTTCTGTTCTTGAGGTTATGTTCGTGATGTTCTGTTCTTGAGGTTATGTTCGTGATGTTTTGTTATGATGCTTCGATGACAGGGGTTATTAGTGCGCCAGCAACACATAACACCGGAAATTTATCTATCATATTAGTGGTGCTTAACTGGCAGGGAGGCTAGTGTGATTCGCTTCCATGGCTAGGCAGGCGTGCCGCACGGAAGGTCCTGGGTTCGATTCCCAAGGTAAGCCACTCACGTCTGTTGTTTTTCTGTTGTCTAGTTTTCTACTTTTTTATTTCTAACGAAACATACCTTTATGTCTGTGTAATATTTATTTACTGTTTACAGGCCTCGGGTTTCTAAAATGAAGTTTGATGACACTCACTGAGAAAACCTGTTAATAGCACTACAGGACAATCCCTGTTCTAGCATCCCCAGGGGTAAGAGAAGAAGAGAAAGACAAAAAGAACGCACGGAGAAGAGTTCCATAGGAAATACTGCCGTAGGGAGTGAATTGTTCATGACTTCAACAGACAGGCGTGAAGAGGATGGAGATGTCATACAACGACCTTGAGATGATGGCGCGTGCAGGAAGATTTAGCATAAAGTGAGTTGACGGTCTATGATTCTTTTGGGAGTTGAAAGGTGAAAGGGGAAAGGTCAAAGGTCAAAGGGGAAAGAAGAAGACCATGTAAAATATTTATTCTCTTAAATCATGAACGGAGCCGCGGTAGCGCAGTGGTTAGTGTTCTTCCCAGCTAGATGGTCCATGGTTCGATCCCCAGTTGAGAGGTGTGGTTTTTTTTTTGTTAGACCGCAAACGGTTCTTGGGTTGACCCAACCTCATGAATTGGGTTCCAGGGCAACTCTGGGAAAGTTTATGGGCGATCGGTGTGATGCTGACCACATCACCCCTGGTGTGTCGATGGTCAAGAATATATGCGCCTAACACCATATTCACAATATGCCGTAACGGGCGTGTAACGGGCGGCATCCTTTACCTTGACCTTTAAATCATGAACGAAGAATACAATGTAGATTTTAAATTAAAAGTATTTGAACAAGACTGTCAACTCCATGAGAGGAGCAGTGTGGCACCATGACCTTCTTCAACCCACTTGTGGGAGAAACTATGGTGACGAGAGGAGCAGTGTGGCACCATGACCTTCTTCAACCCACTTGCGGGAGAAACTGTATGGTGACGAGAGGAGCAGTGTGGCAGCATGACCTTCATCAACCCACTTGCGGGAGAAACTGTATGGTGACGAGAGGAGCAGTGTGGCAGCATGACCTTCATCAACCCACTTGTGGGAGAAACTGTATGGTGACGAGAGGAGCAGTGTGGCAGCATGACCTTCATCAACCAACTTGTGGGAGAAACTGTATGGTGACGAGAGGAGCAGTGTGGCAGCATGACCTTCTTCAACCCACTTGTGGGAGAAACTGTATGGTGACGAGAGGAGCAGTGTGGCAGCATGACCTTCTTCAACCCACTTGTGAGAGAAACTGTATGGTGACGAGAGGAGCAGTGTGGCAGCATGACCTTCTTCAACCCACTTGTGAGAGAAACTGTATGGTGACGAGAGGAACAGTGTGGCATCATGACCTTCTTCAACCCACTTGTGAGAGAAACTGTATGGTGACGAGAGGAGCAGTGGGGCAGCATGACCTTCTTCAACCCACTTGTGAGAGAAACTGTATGGTGACGAGAGGAACAGTGTGGCAGCATGACCTGCATGACCTTCATCAACCCACTTGTGGGAGAAACTGTATGGTGACGAGAGGAGCAGTGTGGCATCATGACCTTCTTCAACCCACTTGTGGGAGAAACTGTATGGTGACGAGAGGAGCAGTGGGGCAGAATGACCTTCATCAACCCACTTGTGGGAGAAACTGTATGGTGACGAGAGGAGCAGTGTGGCATCATGACCTTCTTCAACCCACTTGTGGGAGAAACTGTATGGTGACGAGAGGAGCAGTGTGGCATCATGACCTTCTTCAACCCACTTGTGGGAGAAACTGTATGGTGACGAGAGAAGCAGTGGGGCAGCATGACCTTCATCAGCCCACTTGTGGGAGAAACTGTATGGTGACGAGAGGAGCAGTGTGGCATCATGACCTTCATCAACCCACTTGCGAGAGAAACTGTATGGTGACGAGAGGAGCAGTGTGGCATCATGACCTTCATCAACCCACTTGTGGGAGAAACTGTATGGTGACGAGAGGAGCAGTGTGGCAGCATGACCTTCATCAACCCACTCGTGGGAGAAACTGTATGGTGACGAGAGGAGCAGTGTGACATCATGACCTTCTTCAACCCACTTGTGGGAGAAACTGTATGGTGACGAGAGGAGCAGTGTGGCATCATGACCTTCATCAACCCACTTGCGGGAGAAACTGTATGGTGACGAGAGGAGCAGTGTGGCATCATGACCTTCATCAACCCACTTGTGGGAGAAACTGTATGGTGACGAGAGGAGCAGTGTGGCAGCATGACCTTCATCAACCCACTTGTGGGAGAAACTGTATGGTGACGAGAGGAGCAGTGTGGCAGCATGACCTTCATCAACCCACTTGTGGGAGAAACTGTATGGTGACGAGAGGAGCAGTGTGGCAGGATGACCACCTTCATCAACCCACTTGCGGGAGAAACTGTATGGTGACGAGAGGAGCAGTGTGGCATCATGACCTTCATCAACCCACTTGTGGGAGAAACTGTATGGTGACGAGAGGAGCAGTGTGGCAGCATGACCTTCATCAACCCACTTGTGGGAGAAACTGTATGGTGACGAGAGGAGCAGTGTGGCAGCATGACCTTCATCAACCCACTTGTGGGAGAAACTGTATGGTGACGATAGGAGCAGTGTGGCAGCATGACCTTCATCAACCCACTTGTGGGAGAAACTGTATGGTGACGAGAGGAGCAGTGTGGCAGCATGACCTTCATCAACCCACATGTGGGAGAAACTGTATGGTGACGAGAGTAGCAGTGTGGCAGCATGACCTTCATCAACCCACATGTGGGAGAAACTGTATGGTGACGAGAGGAGCAGTGTGGCAGCATGACCTTCATCAACCCACTTGTGGGAGAAACTGTATGGTGACGAGAGGAGCATGAGACAGACTGCCAGCTTTATAAGAGAGATAGATGTCTTTATTTGAGAACAAACAACCAAGAAGAAGAATTAAAAGTACTTACTTAGTCGTTCATCTTCTACCGTCAGGTGTAGAGGTTTGGAAGAGAGAGCGCCATACTATCATATCGGCTGGCTTCTTCTTCTGTGTTCGTCCTGAAAAGTACGGTGGTTACGTTGCGTCGCCGTTTACAGCGGACTGCGATATTTGCGCTTTTCGACCCGACACATCCGTTTTCAGCATGTCATTTTTGGGACCGGGTTTGTCTTGCCTTTTCGATTCCTACTGTCTCGGCCAGACTGCAGTGATGCAGCCTTTTTCCAGGACCACGACTTGGAGGTGGAGTAGGGTCTTGGTCAGCTCTGGTTCGCGGACCCTGACGCAAACAGTCAAGCTATGGGTCGCTGACTGCATTCATCTCTTGTACTGCTGCGTCTTCAGTAACTTGTATCGGCTGTTTCCTCCTGGCCTGGTTCCAATCTAGTTCTCGGTCCGTCAGAGATTGTCTAATGTTGTACTCCCAGCGGACTCTGGGTAGTCCTGGAGTTAGAATTAAAAGTACACTGGCATTTACTCTTTCTACTCCAAGAACCGCCTAACCTGTCGCAATGTTCTACGTTATTCTACTCCAAGAACCGTGAAGCCAATCGCAATGTTCTACGTTATTCTACTCCAAGAACCGTGAAGCCAATCGCAATGTTCTACGTTATTCTACTCCAAGAACCGTGAAGCCAATCGCAATGTTCTACGTTATTCTACTCCAAGAACAGCCAAGCTCGCCGCAATGTTCTACGTTATTCTACTCCAAGAACCGTGAAGCCCATCGCAATGTTCTACGTTATTCTACTCCAAGAACCGTGAAGACCGTCGCAATGTTCTACGTTATTCTACTCCAAGAACAGCCAAGCTCGCCGCAATGTTCTACGTTATTCTACTCCAAGAACCGTGAAGCCCATCGCAATGTTCTACGTTATTCTACTCCAAGAACCGTGAAGCCCATCGCAATGTTCTACGTTATTCTACTCCAAGAACCGTGAAGCCCATCGCAATGTTCTAGGTTATTCTAGCAAAGACCATCTTGTATGCTCCTTTAGCCTGGGGTAAGAGAGATAGAAAGATAGAGGTAAAGGTTGTCCCTTGGCAGATACTGACGTAGGGGAATGAAATGTTACAGACTTCACTTTACCAGGTCCAGCATCGAGAGGTAGGGGGTGGCCAGTTCCATTCCTCGCTGCATGTTCCTTCCCTAACTCAAAAGTCAGGTACACATTTACAGCTGGGTAGACTGGAGCGTGAGGGTACCGTGATTATAACCAGGCACCTTTGTCGCGAGAGACCAGAGAGGGGTAAAGGAACATCGAAAAGCACATGAGAACCGAGGGGGGGGTTGCAGAAATGACAGGGATAACCGTTACATGGAAAGTCCGTTTACGGCTGGCACAGGCCAGGAAGGCTTGACGTGAGTTTGTTGAAGGAATATACACCTGCGGAGCTGAAGGCTAGTGATGATGCAGATGAGAAGGAATATACACCTGCGGAACTGACGGCTAGTGATGATGGAGATGAGGAGGAATATACACCTGCGGAGCTGAAGGCTAGTAATGATGGAGATGAGAGGGAATATACACCTGCGGAGCTGACGGCTAGTGATGATGGAGATGAGAAGGAATATACACCTGCGGAGCTGACTGCTAGTGATGATGGAGATGAGAAGGAATATACACCTGCGGAGCTGAAGGCTAGTGATGATGGAGATGAGAAGGAATATACACCTGCGGAGCTGAAAGCTAGTGATGATGGAGATGAAAAGGAGAAAGCAGACAAGAATAGGAAGCAAAAGAAGAAGACGGAGAGGAAGAGAAGAGGGAATAAGGAAGAGAAGAAGAATGAATGGAAGATATGAAATGGGGAAAACAAAAGAAGAGAAAAGGGAGGAGAACGGAAGAAGATGAAGGATAAAAGCAGGAAAAGAGAAACCAAATGATGAAGAGAAGAAGGACGGAAGAAAAGACGAAGGAGGAAAGAGAATAAGGAGGAGAAAAGAGAAAGAGGAGAGAAGAGAAGATGGGAAGGGATAAAAAGGAAGGAGGGAAGAAAAGATGAAGAAGAGAAAGAGGAAGGAGTGGAAACAGAAGGAGGAGGGAAGAGAAAAAGGATGAAATATTAGAAAAGGAGATGAGCGAAGAAAGAGACGAGAAGAAGGGAAGAGATGAAAATGAAGGAGGACAGAGAAGACGAAGAAGAGAACAAGGAATGAAAAATGGAAGAAGAAGAAGGAAGAAAAAGAGAAGTAGCATGAGGGAAGAGAGGGAGAAAAGATTAGAATAGGAGAGGAACGAGGAAAAAAAGTAGAGAAAAAGAAGGAGGAGTAAAGAGTAGACGAAAAGTGAAGAGGTGAGAAAATGAAGGAGGGAAAACAAGAAGATGGAAGGGAAGAGAAAAAAGAAAGTATAACAATAGAAAGGAAAAAGAGAAATGAGAGCAAGTGATAGGAAGAAGACGGAGAACAGGGGAGGAATCAAGAAGAGAAGAAACATGTAGAAGAGAGAGAGAGAGAGAGAGAGAGAGAGAGAGAGAGAGAGAGAGAGAGAGAGAGAGAGAGAGAGTAGGGAATAACAGAAGAAGAAAAACGATGGATGAGAAGGACAATGATGTCGAAAAAGACAAACAAGGTGAAGAATGAAACAAATGGAAAAAAAGAAAACTTTACTTAGTTGTTTCCACTTGTACCGTCAGGTGTAGAGGTTTGGTAGAGAGAGCGCCAGACTATCCTTTCTGCTGTCTTCTTCCTGGCCTTGTTCCATTCTAGTCCTCGGTCCTTCAAAGATTGAAAAAAAAGAAAACACGAAGAAGAATAACACAGCATGGCAAAGAATAGAAGAAGTGAAGTAGTATAGAAGAAGTGAAGTAATATAAAGTGAAGTAGTATAGAAGTGAAGTAGTATAGAAGTAAAGTCGTATAGAAGAAGTGAAGTAGTATAGAAGTGAAGTAGTATAGAAGAAGTGAAGTAGAATAGAAGAAGTGAAGTAGTATAGAAGAAGTGAAGTAGAATAGAAGAAGTGAAGTAGTATATAAGAAGTGAAGTAGAATAGAAGAAGTGAAGTAGTATAGAAGAAGTGATGTAGTATAGAAGACGTGAAGTATAGAAGAAGTAGATGAACAAAGACGAGTATGAAAATAAAAGAAGATCACAAGAATCGAAGAATGAGAAGAAACACATAAAATTAAGGACAGATTCAGAAGTTGAAGAAGAAAATTAGAAACAGAAAGAGGCAATAAAAAAGAGAGAAAACGACCACAAAGACAAGAAGAAGATAAATTAAAGACAAACGAGTAAGGAGAAGAATAGAAAGACGAAGTGCTGGAAGAAAACTGACCGTAACTTCCTTGACCGCTGTACATTTGGCGGGAATATGTCAGAGCTAATCCCCCCATCTCTGGCTATTGTGAACCGGCTGAACAGTGGATCGACCAAACAATGAGCAGGCAAACCTTGACATCCTAACTCTTACCATCTGGACACAGTTTAAAAGTGATTAAATTCAATATGAGGTCACTTCTCCAAACATTTGACACGACAAAAATGATAGACGGTTGTATGTACTGAGCCTTTACTCAGACTTTGAGCCCGGGTTTTGTCTTATCTCAAGTGGCGTAAAAA
>JAMPIV010009071.1:0-55049 GCA_024509875.1 Oreohelix idahoensis
CGTTTAATCCGTGTACCTAAATAAGGTTCTTGTGCCCTACTAAAAGTTTGTATATTAGTTTAGTGTCTTGGTTTACTAGATGTTCGTTTCCTTTCAAGTTTTGTCAGCATATCTTATAAAAGGGTGGGGGGGTACCAAAGGAATGGGGGTGATTATTTTCTAATATATGTAACTTAATTAACCTGAATCCTATATAATAATGTGCTAAAGGGTACATCCTTGAATTTTTTATAACCTCCCCTATATACTTATAATCCTTACAGCTTTAATTGTAGGGCTAATGTCCTGGACGGCTACCCCCCCTTTGTTCTTAGGTTGTATTAAAGTTAGAAGCTTTATACCTCTAATCGTATCCCTAAAAATAAAATCCCTAATCAGTACATTTATTTTAGTTACAATTGATTTTGGCATGATTTGGACATTTGCTGTATAAATTATTTTTGGCATAATGAAACAGTTTCACTATGACGCTTCTCCCAAAAATGGTAGTTTTTCTTATATTTTATACCTTTCTAACATGTTTTGGATTTTATCTAATAATTTTACCCACGTTTCTGTATTGGGGTCATGAGGGTTGCAGGAATAATGTAATCCATATATTTTGATTCTGTTAACTTGCGTTAACTGAAAGGGGAAATCTGTTTTTATTTGCCCATCTGCCTAATCCCATTATACTAGATTTCTGAACATTTAGTTTGGATTCGTTAGCGTATCCAAACTCTGTAAAGACTTCCAATATGATTTTTTATAGAATCTATTGTTCCTGGGGAGAAATATAGTATCATCAGCGTACGCCAACAATTTCCTTTCTCCTCTACCAGGAACAAAGGTTCCCGTGATGTTTACGTCCTGCCTGCCTTATTTTTTCTAGAACTGGTTCTAGTGTTAGTACGTATAAAAGGGGCGATAAACAACAACCCTGTCTCACTGACCTTGACAGCCTTATTGGTTCACTTAAACTATGGTTAATTAATATTCTACTGTGTGGTTTCTTGTATAATATTTCTACCCATGTTCTGAAGTATTCCCCTATGTTGTTTGCTTGTAAAGTTTTATGTAAGAAGGAATGCGATACTCTGTCAAAGGCTTTCTCCTGATCTAGTGATAATGTTGCACTTTGACACTGTCTATCATGCGTGTATGTAATCAAATCTCTTATAAAATGTGTATGTCTACAAATGTTTTTCTACCATGGACACACTACATTGTTGATCTGTATGTATCATTTTTTCCATAAATGGTTTGAGCTTCAGAGTGAGAGCTTTGGCCAGAATTTTATATAATCAGTATTTAACAGTGAAATAGGCCTGTAATTTTTGATTGACTTTTTGTCAGCATTGTCTTTAGGTATTAACGTAATAAAGGATTCGTTCAAACTATTTGGAAGCTCTCCTTTCTGGAAGGCTTCTTCAAATACTTTAATTAATAAAGGGCCTAAAATCGGGAAAAAGAAAAAAGTAAAATTCTGCAGTCAACCCGTCTGGCCCGGGTGATTTATTTTTTTTTGGAAAGTACTGATAGCTTCCCTTAAATTTTCCAAAGTTAAACTTTCATCTAATTTCCTGCTCTCATCTTCACTCAAACGCTTTGTATAGTGTAGGAATTTATCCTGTGTGTTTGCATTAGTTTCCTGCTTAGTGTATAATTGTGTGTAGTATTCTAAAAAGGCTTGTCTAATATTAGTGTCTTCTGTCTGATGTTGACCGTTCATATCTAATATTTCATATACCTGTCTACTGCGTTGAACGTTTTGCTCTATCTCTAAGTATTGTATGCTGGGTATCTCTTGTGTAATAGTATTTAATTTAGTCCTGAGTAATGCCCCCTGGTATGTGTGTTGTTTGTAAATGTCTAATTGCTCTTCTAAAAAATGAATGTGTGGGTTATTTTTATCTATCTGTTTAGTTAAGCTAATGGCATCTTCTAATAAATTTTGTTCTCTCTTAAAAGCCCTGTGTATGGTTGTAGCTAGAATCTGTGACCTATCTCTTATTGTGTTTTTTAGCAGGTCCCAATATTCTGCGATGTTATTTTTGGGAATGTCCTGCGTGTAACCCTGAATGAGCTGTGTTATTTTGTCTGTAAAGAAAGTATTTTTTTAGCAAATTGTTGTTGAATTTCCAGTGCGGGGATCTCTTTAATTCTGTATGTGTGTGTCCCGTACTTAGAACTGTGTATACTGCCTGATGGTCTGTGTATTTAAGCGTACTTTTAATGTGATGAGTTTTGTGTATGCTGTAACTGTTTGTTGCGTATATTCTGTCCAGTCTAGAAGCTCGTCTAAAATATGGGTTTTCTCATGTCATGAAATGTGAAAGCTTGTGTTTGCGGTTGTAGTTTTCTGTAAACGTCTACTAGGTTATCTTTGTCCATCATAGACTGTAAACGTCGTATTAATAGGGATGTTTCAATTTCTTTTTTTTGTAATTCGGGGCCAAAGGAACTCCTGTCTAAATCTGTCAAAACACAGTTAAAATCTCCTCCTATCACTAATTTGGTTCCTTTGTAGTACCCATCTATAGTGTCGTACAGTCTGTCATAAAAACTAGGCCGGTCGGTTTCCGTCGCTGGTGCGTATATATTTATGAGTGTGTGCGTGTCATGTTTGTTGTGTTTGTTTTGTATTTGAATTATGACAGTTCTGCCACAACTGTCTGTTCTATAATGTACTGTGTCCCAATCTTCATTAATTTGTAAGATGGCGACACTACTATGCCTGGGGCCTAGGGCGAACCAGCCATGTTTAAGTCCTAATCTAGTTACAATCTGACTAGCCTGTAGGTCGGTCGTAACCCCTGTCTGTTGCAAGAACAAAAAATCAGGTTTATCTTTTTTAATAAGTTTGATAATGTGCTCCAGCTTATCCCTCAAACCATTGATATTGAGGGATATTAGAACAAGGCTGCTTGACAAAGTGGTATCTGAGGGTTGGCCACTTGTTGCAAACTGTCTACCTGGCAAAGTGGCAGAGTGGCCACTTGCCATATCTAAACTACAAGGCAATGTAGTGGTCTGGGGCTGGCTACATGCCATAGATGAATTACTCGGTAGCAAAGTACTATCTAAAGATTTATCACATGTTGTAATGGGTGTACCTGTTTCACGTAGTTTACTCGACAGAGCGGTGCATAAGGGCTGACCGTTATCTGTCATTACTAAACCACTCAACACATTCATGTTTGCACTTCTTGACAAAGCGGTGCATAAGGGCTGACCGTTGTCTGTAAAATGACTACTCGACACATTAGTGACTGGTCGCTGGCTAAAGGTCGTTGTGCCCTGCTGATTAGGGCCCAACGCAGGCAACGCTGCGATGTCAGTCCCTCTCGCCCCTGTCAGGGGGGAGGGTTGGGTTGCCTAATTAAAACTGTGCGCATTTAAGGGTGCGTGCAGTGTTAGTGTTTTGTGTATAAAAACAAAAACATCAAAGAACTACCTACATTAAACACAACTCTTAAATAATAATAATAATAATAATAATACACACTTCCTAAACTATAGGTGTTTACATGTTTTTACTTTTAAAATTACATCACTATGAAATAAAGGAAAAAAGTTCATTTCTTCTTCGGACACCGGCAGCTCACTGTCTATTCTTGTTGTAGGTGCAACCAAGGCTTTCCTATACTTGGGAAACTGGACAGGTCTGTTTGCACTGGGCCTCAGTGCACGGGGAAAGAACTTCTAGTAGTAAAAATCATCCACTCACATGTTCAAAAGGCTTGTCCATCTATGAAGATATCTGCTTGGGACAACATGGCCTCCATGTCGTCCTCTTCTGTAGTTGCCGCCCAACAGGAGGGGGCTTGCGTATTGAATGGCGTCGGCGCCTCTAGAACCTCATGTCTTGTTGGTGATGATCTTCTGCTGTTAGGTGCTGACATCACATGCTCATCGGCGACAGGTGTCGACAAGTTCTCTCTCGGGGAGGGCTCTGGTGTAGGCGCCCTGGGTGATGGTGGCAAGTCTCTTCGGCTAGGGGAGCGCTTGCTCGGCGACTTACTGTCACTACGTTTTACTTCTTTTGACCTCACAGGCTCTGTTGCCTGGAGCAGGAATCTTTTTCTATTGATTTCTTTTTTTTTTCTTTCTTGTTATTTATAACTTTTGTATATTCATCACCTTCACTGGCATCTGGGCCATCCGGGGTAGGGAGCTCGTCTGCCCTGCTTTGCTCTGCTGGTGTTTTTTCGACAGCTGTTTCTTCCTCCCTCCTTTTCTTGACCTGGTGGGGTGGCGCCCGCTTCCTAGGGCATTGGCTGACCCAGTGGTCATCCTGCCCACACACCGCACACTGTATTCTTCTTCCGGGCAAGGACACCCATATTCTTAGTACTTTGTCTTCGGCTGCTTTCAAGTGCACAAAGTGCGGTATCCTATGTTCGGATGGTCGGTATTGGAAATTCCATATGTCGTGGGCAATTTTGATCCTGTACACTTCTACGTCTTTATCTTCCGACACTTCCGCCGCTATTCTTTTTACTGCCTCGGGTTTCATCGTGGGCGGCATCCAATGTAGCACACCTTTGGATCTTTCTTTGTCATGATGCTCAATCTGAATGCTCATCTGAGGGTTGGTCCACTCCAATCTTTTTCCGTGCAGGCCCTTGTAGTACTTCAGCTGAGCTGCTGCTGTTAACGTGGCATACCACTTATAAGGGCCCGCGAAGCGGTACAATGTGGCGATGCCACTCAGGCCGACGCCGGCTGGTCCAGCTAATATGCTGGCTATTAAAGAATACGATGCCTTGTTGGCCTGCGGCCCTGAGATCGTAATTACCAGTGTCCCTGGTCTATGTAGCATGCCTCCCTCTAAGTCTTCGTTTAGATTTCTTATTGGAGTTAAGACCGGAAACTTTCTAATGATTGGTCTTGGGGGCTAGTGGACTGTTGAAATAATCTTTAACCTAACTAACTACGAATCCTCTAGTCTGAAATTATTGTTTCTATGTGATGATGGCCAACCATTGTTTAAAGTTCTCTCTAATCTAAATGTTTTCCGGTCTGACTTGTATGGAGGCCACACAAGGTTTGATGACATCATGGGTTCATGTGTGTCATGACTGATGATGTCATTGAATCTTGACTAGTAGTTTATTTATCTAACTAGTCATTCATAAAATACTTTACTATAAGGCTAACAGTTGTAGCTACTTAATAGTCTACCCTGTTACAACATGTTGTTACTCATAAGTATTAGGAATTTTTAAGGAATTAGTTCAGTATTTTAGTTAGTTATGAGTTAGTTGGAAGGGGATCGTTTTATGGACCCGGGAGAGATAGGGCTGGAGAGGAATGATGCTTTGGAGCATCATTTATTTTTGAGGGACCCTGGGGTGAATATGTCACAGGAGCAAGACATACAAGTTAATATGACGTAAAGTAGAGAATAATGAACTGACTGTAAGAAGTAAATAAATACTCTCGATGCGAGTTACGGAAAAAGGAAAGGAATTCGAGAGACTGCCACGTCATATTACAACCACGTAGACGTCACAAGCAGAGACGGAATCCATCAAGATGCAACGGAGAAGAAGACCCAACCCACAGACTGAGAATGTCGTTCTGGTTCAATGAAGAACAAACGATTGAAAGGGAGATGTTAGCTCCCAGTAATACAAGATAGATTCCTGAAAGGTGAAGTGAGCACCCAAAGGGTTTACGTCCCCACGGCAAGTAGACCAAACGAAAAAGAAGACAACGAAATAATGAAGGTCGTCAAGAATGAGAGCCCCACCGATCAGTGTTCAACAAAGGACGGAAGAATCCAGAGAAGACGTGTGAATCATTCAAGGTTGGTCGAGTTGTTAGAACTCTTTTATTCCATTCCTTGGTAGAAAGAAAAGACGTTGCAAAGAGATTAAATCGAGGAAGGGATCATGGGATTAACGGAGAACCTGATGCTGGAGATCTCATAAACGGTTGAACTTGAACATAAGGTCATAGGTTCATTACTTAAGTTGCCCTCTCTATTAACTAACATCTGTAGTTCGAAACTATAGGAGATTCGAAATGTTATAGTGACAAAAGAACGATGTCCAAGCTACTAAGAAATCAATTAAATTTATTCAGATTTAATTGGCTTAAGACTTATACATGTGATAGTTGAAAGAGGTCTTGAGTTCATTGACATTCAGAGTGTCCTAGTTGTTGAGTTGACTGATTCAGATACTTTATAAATGGATTGTTGGGAACTGATGACTAATTCCAAAATAAAGAACTAATTAGGAGAACACTTATCATGAGAAACGAAGTGAATCTAAAATAAGAAGAGATAGAAAAAGACATAGCAAATAAACTTTCAAACTGAACAGTGTACGTTGAGGAGCCATTATCATCAATGAATATACATTCCCACCCCATTGTCCAGCGAATTGTTCACCACTAACGTTCAGATAAACTAAATAGAAACGGCCTACAAACAATAACGAGAAGTACACAATGAGAGACACCATAGAGAGCAAGAGAATCCCGACCACGCTGTGACACATGCGCCCTAATATAACCGACTAGGTTGAACGGGACGCGCCTCGCCAAAACGAGAAAAAAGTTGTACATAAAAAAGAAATTACACTTAAAAAAATATAAATAAATAAGTATATGGATTGAACAATTAGAAACACTTAAATAAACCTTACGACGTGACGGTCAGACAGGCAGCTAGCGGTCCTTCACAGAAATAGACCTTTTCATGGCTAATATAAATGTCCCTCCCACCACATAATTAAATAAAAAAGGACAGAAATAACAGTACAGCAAAATGTAATAAAAATGATCACAATATACCCCGCTTATAACCGGGATATCACACCTCTTGTCAGGTTTTGACCGGATGTCGAATCTCAGAAATAAGTGAAACAAAAAGAAGAAACAAACTTAACCATGTGATACTTTAAGCAGCAGAGACGAAGAAGTTAGGGGAAAGCATCCTATTTACTTCTAAGGGAAACAACTTATTTATTAACAAAAATCATAATAAATAAAATGTTTTCATTACTTTTTATATTCATATGAATATTTTAGACAAAATTATAAAAGGCACAACAGTTTTACTTATTTTTATTAGTACATTTTTTATATTATTACAACTTTTGTGTGTGTCTTATGTTTAGAGTTTAAACACTTTAAAAAAATAAGCTGTTTGATGCACATGTTAAAGTAGTGAACACTTATATGCTCTGCCACTTTCAATGGTATTATAGTACAATCTTTTAATCGTTTCACTCGCATTTGTGCGCATCCTAATCCTCCCCTCCCCTCCTCCCCACACACACAACGTTAAAGGTGAGGGACTCCATCACCCTATATTTTTATCTTAAGTACATGTGACAGAGTGTGTGTACATGTGACAGAGTGTGTGTACATGTGACAGAGTGTGTGTGTACATGTGACAGAGTGTGTGTGTACATGTGACAGAGTGTGTGTACATGTGACAGAGTGTGTGTGTACATGTGACAGAGTGTGTGTGCATGTTTACAATTTTTCATCCTCCTTTTTGTCATGTCAACAGAGAGTAGCCTGCCTTTAAATTATTATTTTATTTTCTGTGTAACTATTATTATTCCTTTATTATTATTATTGTCATTATTATTTTTACATTTTATTGCATATCCATGTGTAGTCTATTTATTTTATTATTTATTTTGTATTTATTTATTATTATTAGACGGATGATGCGAAGTAAGAGTTTTTATAGGACAATTTTGCTCAAGTCAGCAGCAGACCGCGTGGTCTTCGATCAGAATATGTGGGTGTCCAAAAAAAACAAAAACAAAACCAGAGTTGAAAAATGTTCTAAAGAAACTTTAACGCCGACCCTGGGCGTTTCTCGCCAGTTTCTAAATCTATGGAGCGCTGTGACGCGGTGAGGATTTACGACCAACGGTATCCGACACCGGTAATTTTGTGCACCGAGACAGTCAAAATGCCAGCATTGGAAGTCTTCAATAGCGGTCGTTGAAATAGCGGCAGTTAGAAAATCGGTTTAAGTGTGCGTAAGTGTGTATTTGAGTGTGCGTGTGAGGGCGATGGGTATTTTATTTTCTATTGGGAATATTTTACAAACTGGGACAATCCTATTGTTTAACATTATTGAGGGCAAATTTAATTTGGCTCTATTCATCTTGAGAAATCGAATAAGCAAGCCTAATAACATATGGGTGCAAGTATAAATGTGTATGTGAACGTATATATACAGTAGTATTTGTGTGTATGTGTGCCAATGAAAGTGTCAGTTTTGAGTATTTATATTTATTTTGTAATGTACTCTCCTTGTATTCCATTTTGCTAAATGCACAGGGTTTGTATAATTGGAAAACAAACAAAAATACATCGTAAGTAATCAAAACAACAAAAATAAAAAAATTCAAGAAAAAAATTTTAGATGGGCAAAATTGATCTTACATTTTCAATAAATTGATTTTGGAAAAAAACACAAATTTATTTTTGACGTGTGTGCATACGCACAAGGGGTGACACAAAAGGCGAACACAGCCAAACCAGCGTAGTCTGCGCTGTCTAAGCACTGTATACGTACTTAGAAGGCCAGCACGTGACAACACGTCGACATTAAATTTTAGTTCTACTACATCTCAGGAGTCCAATTTCCCTGATTTACGATGTCAGAATTCGGAGCTTGGATCAGATAAAATGGCTTCACGCAGCCGCGAAATCTATTCTGAGTGGTGCCTCCTGGGACAGAGAACGAAGTTTGGGTTCATCCAGTGCAAAGCAAGAAGAGCACGACTGGGAAAATAAAATGGAATATGACATAAGAAAGGCACGATTACTTTATAAAACAAACACGGAAAATGCAAAAAACAAAACAAAAAAAAACAAACAGTGTTTTCATCATACCTTCACTGAGACTTCTTAGCGGAAAGTTGTGTCTTTGAGATTTTAGTTTTTGTTTTTTGCCTGGTTTTTTTAATCTGTTTTCATTGTCCTTTCACTGAAACTGTTTAGTCCATTCAGGTGTTATTTTTCCACATCCCTTTTTTTTTTTACTTTTATCACTATAAAAAAGAGTACGCTTTAAAGTTTTCAAGAACGTGGGTGTATGAATTCTTTATCCGTTTTTTTCTCTTTTCTGTTCAATCAATAGTATCATCACAAATAAATGTGCAATGTACAATTTCATGGAGCAAGAATATTCCTTAGACTGGGAACCGAACCCTATACCTTTACAATTAGAGCGGACGCCATACTTCTTAGTCACTTCGGCCCCCAGAGTAGAAGAGAAAATACTAATGTAAGAAAATGTGTTTAAAAGATTGTCGAAGTGCGCTATTTGGCGCTGATGAAACCTTTTGGCGCACACATCTGCGATTGCAATGTCAGAGACATCGTTGAAATTATCATCATTAGGAGCAGATCATTTAAGTGATCACTACTTTAATATGTGCATCAAACTCCATATTATTTAAAGTCTTGTTATTCTAAACATAAGACACACAATAAAACTTAACAATATAAAAAAAAATTTACTAACAAAAATAAGTGAATTGTTTATGCCTTTTATAATTTTATGTAAAAAATTCATAAAGTTAAAAAAGTAATAATAATACGTTATTTATTATAATTTGTGTAAATAATAAAATTGTCTCCCTTAGGAAGTAAATAGGATGCTTTCCCCTAACTTCTTTGTCTCTGCTGCTTAAAGTATCACATGGTCAAGTTCATTATTTTGTTTTGTTTCACTTATTTCTGAGATTCGACATCCGGTCAAAACCTGACAAGAGGTGTGATATGACCGTCACGTCGTAAGGTTTATTCGAGTGTTTCTGCTTGTTCAATCCATTTACTTATTTATTTATATTTTTTTAAGTGTAATGATTTTGCCTCAATATCTATTTTTGATAGTGTGCCGACGTGTCGTTAAAAGTATTACTAGCTGAAATGAAGATCCATGTGTGTTTTTCGTTTCCTCTTGTGTCTACCCATAGTGTGGTCTTCCTTAACTCCAGCTGATTTATGACTTTATCAATGATGATTTGACGTATGGTGTCTAAAATTGCAATAAGTAATTATTCCTTTCGATAGTTTGTTGTTTCATTGTATTGTTTTATTTGATATGTCAATGATAAACTGTCTGTCTTGTTCTGCGATTTTGGTTGGTTCTTGGTGGAATGTCTGCTTTATTTTTCTACCCGTAGTTATATAACTGTAATCTCTGTAGTCAGTTGTCGGAGTTGGGGTTTGATGTGTAATCAGTCCATCTGCAGTTCTATCAGTATTACTTATCTGTCCCAGTTAGCCCGTCTTTAGCTCTGTCAGCATTACAAATATATCTCAGTCCGCTCATCTGTAGCTCTTTGAACATTACAAATATGTCCCAGTTGGTTCGTTTGAAGGTCTGTAAAATTACACATTTATCCCTGTTAGATCATCTGTAGTTCTGTAAACATTACAAATCATTCCCAGTTAGCAGCCACCGAGTCTATTATCAGAGAGGCAAGACAGAATTGCAAACCGTGTTGAACTGAAGAACTACAAAATCTTGATGAACTACGCAACAGAGAGGGAGAGAAGAAACAACCCAAGACAATCACAATTACTAGTCACGTGCGAAATCTGATTTTTTTTATGCCTTGTCACAGTTTTGTAAAAGGGGTTCGAGGGGTAGTATTTTGTTGTTGTTGGAAGGACAACAACATAATTGTGAAAACAAATAATAAATTAAATACAAGCTTTTAATTGTATGCATTAATTATTTCCAGTCAACCTACCAAATAATATAAGTATATATAAACAAATAAAAAGGTATTGGATCAGTTTTACAAATAAACAGTGCACAGGAAACAATGGACGATTCGAGCAATAATAAAGCAAAGAAACTACAAATCCAAAAAGAATTAATAAATACAAGAAATTCAACGCATCCCCTGAATTAGATAATACACGCTCAGGGAGAATAAATATTTGAGAAAAAAGGAATCAGTTGGCGGACAGTGGCGAAGGCACCTGATTCACAGCAGCAGAACAAAAATTTAGCAGTGGAATTTGTTCTTTCTATTCCCTCTAAAGTTTGTGGTACCAGTACGAGGTGACCCAACTATTTGCGGTACGACCAAGAAGGACCATTTTCCGAACTACGAGTCAGTGATTCGAAGCTTGAGATCGACCATTGAAGATTCCTGTCTTGACCAGGAGAAGTTACTTTCCGACTGATCGGAAAACGGGCTCTCACCACACAGATGAATCTACAGAGAAGCAGCATAGACACTTTAGCAATTTGGCAAGTTCCATTCTTAACAGGCCAAAACCAAATAGAACTGTTTTTTGCCAAGCTTAAAAGTTTTTTTCTGTGAAGAAATTAATTTTTTTTAAAGGAATCGTCAATGTACATTTATTTACAAGCGTTACAGTAATTGATAATTACATTTTGTAAATGTTGATTTTTGACAAATCCATCGTTGAAATACTATTTTCAGAGCGTGTAATATCCTGATACGTGTAATATCCTGATTTTATTATATTAGTTCTATCTACATCTGAAGAGCCAATAATAATAATAATAAGAGGAATTTCACTGAATTAAATCAGCTGGGGGCTTGAACGAGCTAACATTAAATTGCATAACTTATCTCCACATAATGCGGCGAGAAAGATACAGAGTTAACGTGCTCAGACTCATTCAGAATTGTTCTCAATTTCTTAAATATCTTGTGGATACTCCTTCAACGTAGAAGCATCTTTATCGATTTACCTATAGTCCGTTCACCAGTTGATGTTCAACTTTGAAATTTGTCTTCAAACAAACTACCTGATGTAATGAATTTATATTTTGCACGTAGTATTATATTGTTCATGACGTTATGAAAACATTTTTTGCCTCCAGAAAATATATCTAGATTTAGATATCTATTCATCAGGTTATATTAAAATCACACTCCCATACCGGTATTAAAATGTAGCATGTCATTAGTACAGTTGTTTTGCACGGGCAATAAATGGTTTTTTAACAGAACAAAATATATTTTAAGACGAAATCATGACATTTCGTGCACCGCAGTTGTCTGCTGGTGAAAGCTGAAATAGTGCGACATCATTAGTGCAAATCTGTACCATTGTAAAGTCAGTGGCGTATTGTGAAATTATCGCAAATAACGCTGTGAAACCCAACGCCCTAATATCTGGCCTTTGGCTAGGATCATGTGTCTAGACACAGGGACCGGTACAGTGACATTCATGTGTCATTAGGTCTCTTGTGTGAGAACACAGAAGATCACTACAGTGACACAGTTTGTCATTGGGTCTTCTTGTGTTGGGTCATGTGGTCTTGACCAGGGCCGGGTTTGGGCGGGTACTAATGCGACCTCATGCGAGGAAAAAATATGCGACCTCAAGCGAGGGAAAAAAAAGTATTATATTGAAACATATATTTTTTTTGAACATATAGAAAAATATTACATTCATTATGAGTTTGAAGTGCAAATTTATAACTATGAAGAAGGTTACTGTAATGCTGTACAGACACTTCTGCAGGGAGGCTAAAAAGGAGAGTTTATATCACGACATCTGTCGTGTGGTGAGTCACTGGGGCAACTACAACAGTAGTTTTTGCCTGGAATAGTCTATGAGATATTAGATATAAGGTCTCTAGAAATTGGCTCGTTAAGAAAGAATAAAGACCTATTCGAGATAGGGACAAGAAGACAGGAATGCGAATGCTTTCCACTAGACAGTGTTTTCTAATTAATTATGGAAAGAGTTCTGTTTCCCCACGACCTTAGCTTCTGCCCTTAGATCCCGTAAGAAAAAGCCCCCAACCTCATCTGAGTAGAGAAAGGTTCCTATAGGTGAATATGTAACACCGACAGCACGAGTGATACATTAAAAAACTCTTGATAATGATCAACCGATCGTTGGGTTTATTAATGAAATATCCACACATATAGGGTTAGTAATGGTTAGAACGTGATGATGGTGAAAGACGATTCACACAAAACACACAGATGAGATAATAAAATTACAGTTAATTAAGTAATAGTTAATTAAGAATGAACTGGTGTAAAGTGAAATGATGATGTGATATGATACGTGTTACCAAAATGGTGAGTACTCTACACAGTCCATGTGTCTCTAAATGCTTCTCCTAGATATGAGGATTCACATGTATGCATAAAATGTCCCAAGTTGTTATACGTTTACGTCGAATGGGGGTATCTCTAAGCTGTCGGAGGACGTTCTGATGAATACTGTTTGTCGTACGGAGAACGCTGACGAGATATCTATGTATATTCCTTCACTGTTTGAGTATATCTCTGTAGTGTTGATCAACAGTTAATAGCTGTCATATGAACAAAAGGTCTGTTGTCTAATCTCCCGACGGTACTGGTCAGACTGGATATCTTCACGAAATGTTAGTGATATGTAGACTCATAATCTTGCGTATGTAGTCGTGATTCATATACTTTCGAGTCTGCTTCATAAAATGCGCTTAAGAGTGTGTTGCACGTGGTATAAATATGCGACTCATCTTTTGAGCTCTTTTGCTTGACTTCAGATAATAATGATCTTTCGAGTGATTTGAATTTATGATGACTCTGTATTGAATTTGTGATAACTCTGTATTGAACTTGTGAGCAAGCAGTATATGGTGACGAAAAATGCTGCGTCCACCTTATGACTTGTGGGTGAGACAATATTCCTTTTTTAATTGAGGAATGAAAGATGTCCTATGGCGGATTCTGCTAGCCAAATGTCCGTTTTTGATAACTTATTTCTGGTTAGACGTCAGACACGTTGCGTGTAGACTCAGACTTCTGATGAACTGAAGACACACAAAAATCTTCGTAAGTTTTCACATTTAACATCACTGGTTGACTTTCATTTAAACTACTGCTCATTATTCATCTCTCTCTCTCTGAGTTCAATTCTAATGATGTTAAATATCTTGTGCATGAGAGTGTGTGCGCATGGGAGACTGTGATGATGATAAAGGTGAAATATGAACTATTAATTACCTCCTATCATCCTATCATCTTCTAGGAAAATCTTATGATTTTATTAATCAGTTATGCCAAGAATTATTTGAAACTTTATCTTTCGCACATTTTAGCTGTGAGGTTAAAATAAACAAAAATAAGAAAATGTATTAATAAGTATAAGATCTACTAACCTTCTTTTCCCTTCGCAAAATCCTTTAAGAACACAATTAATCACAGAACTGAATTATCATCCACTCTGAATAAACACGTGTATTAGGCGATGCGTTTTTGGGTTTAATCGCTTCCTTTCCAGGTAAAACTGGACTCCTACCTACAACAAGCTACGCAGTAGATTATATTTCTGCCAGTCCAATATGGGTTTCTGGATCCGACATCTAGCTCCGCCCCATACCAACCAATCCTTAATGGCCCCTCTGGTCACTCATTCACAGGATCGCTCTTTTCCCTGTCAGTCAAACGTGGGTGTAGTTTGACCTCTGATTGTTTATTGTTCACCTGGCCAAGGTCGGGGCGTCCAATGTGTAAATCAACGCTTGTTGAACCGCGGCCGACCCAAGAGATAACACCATTACAGCATGAGACGTTTTCCCCTGGCCAATCTGGGGCGTCCAATGTGGTGTCCACAGAAAATTTACAGCAGCCCAGATGTGTTTTTTACCAGATTTATCACGATGCAATGTGGGCTTCAAACAATAATGTCAGGCATGTGGACTCAATCAAAGGATTTTATTTCCCCTGATGAAAGAACAAATGTGGTTCTCTAGATACCGGTCGCGAGTAATCACAACGATGAAATAGCAAATGTGGGTCGCAAATATGGAATGAAAGAGCAAATGTCGGAGAAAATACAATACGAAAGATGTAGGGAAAAGATAGAGCAATAAGGCCTTTGCGCTCGTTTATCACCACATTAGCCCCTCCTCAAGTGTGATGTCAATCGTACTCAGGATGAGCTTAGCCTTCTTGCTCGGGATTCCTTAATCCTTTTACTCATCTTCGTTTTCTCTTCCGGTTTCCACCCTTTCCTCTACTTGTTCTGTGCTCTCCGTCCTGCCTCATAGGATGACGGCTTAAAAAAATCCGCTCCTTACGTTATGTTTTCCTTGGATATAGTCCACTTGGAACGTGTATGGTTTGTAGAGAACAAGCGAAACCACCTCATTATGTCTAGCATTCAAATTCTTTGAATTGGCGAAGAAAGTAAAGTCAGAGGTTGGTGATGTCACTTCTGGATTGTAAATTTCCTTCCGTACAGGTATGCTTGAAAATTTTTGTATTCCCCAGGGACGAGGGAGAAACATTCCTTTTCGATTTTTTTTGTGGAATAGTTTTGTTCTGCTCGGTTTAACTCCGACTCGCATATGCGACCGGAAATAGAGATTTGGTGGGCTTCTGTCATCTGGCTGTAGTAATGTAGCCCCGATTCCAAATGTCACTGACAATCTGTGCGCAAGATGAATTTTCTAGTTAAATCCGGAAAGCCGTTAAAATAGGTTTTGTGGTGAGGTTCTCTTTTAAGAGTGCATAGGCATGTTCACATTCTGCTGACCTTGTCACTTTACCTGGGTTTCTTCTCTAGGTAAGCGATGTACGCGGCGCACAGAGGCTATTGAAATCCTTTATACATCTCTCGTAGAATCCACAGAGAGATACAAATGACCGGACATCCCTTTTTGTGGACGGTCCTCGCGGTGCATTTCTCAGCTTCTCAACGTTTTGAGTCTCGGGGAACATGGTCCCATGTGATATAGTATGTCCTAGGAACTCTAGCTGTTCACACCCAATTTGACATTTGGTTGGGCGATCGTTAGTCCCGCTTCTCTGAGTCTGTTAAACAGCAAGGATAGCGCTGATATATGTTCTTCAAACGATTCAGTAGCTACTAGGATATCATCCATAAAATTGCTGATGGCGGGATGATTCAAAGGATCCAATAACATTCGCATCATCCTTGTGAACACACTAGGAGCATTGTTCAGTCCAAATGGCATCACATTAAACTCGAAGTGTCCATCTGGAGTACTGAAGGCTAACAGGTTCCTCACCTCAGCTTTTACCGGTATTTGATAGTACCCTTTACTGAGGTCGATCTTTGAAAAATAGCGAGCCCTGCTCAGCTTAGTAAATAGCTGGTTCTGGTCCGGTAACGGTTCTGGCTGGAACTGTGTTAACGCATTCAGCTGTCGGTAGTCGATGCACAGGCGGTGTTCTCCACTGGGTTTGCATAACAGCACCACTCCCGCACTGTAAGGGGACTCCGACTTCGGAATTATGCCTTCCTTAAGTAAGTAATCAATTTCTTGCTTTAATGCCGTCGCCTTGGCATACGGAATCGGATAGGTTCTCATTCGGACGGCGAGTAGGGGCGTAGGATCCGTGGACTTCCATGTCAAACTCCATCAGGTTTGTCCGGCCTGGTTTGTCTGTCAGAGAGTCGGCGTGGTTTTCCATCAATCTCCTTCTTTTTTCTTGCTGGGCTTCCGTTAAGGTGGAGCTTATTTTCACATCTAAATGTGATTCCTCCTGTATCACCGGGTACTCTACAGATGATAATGGCTCTTCTTCCATTTGCATAGCAATGGCCATAGTCATGAGGTGCGCTGGTTCGGCAGGGGCTCGCTCGTAAAACTTCTTAAGCAGATTTAAGTGATACATTTTCTGCTTTCCGTTCACGGCGATTTTATAGTTGGTGCGATAAATCTTTTCCGCCACTTTGTAGGGTCCCCTCCAGCAAATCTGCAATTTATTACTGCTACTTGGCAGAAGAAGTAGCACCTTCTCTCATACTGCTAGTTCTCCGTCCTTCGCATTGCGATTGTAATATTTGGCATGTTTCCGCCTAGCCTCCCGTACTTTCGCTGTGGCTAATTCCCAGCCAGTCTTCAGGCGTTGTTTCAAGTCTGTGACGTACTGGAAGGCTGATGTGACAGTGTCGTCTGCCTTTGCATCTGTCCATGTTATTATTAATGCTTCTAATGGACCTTTAATAGGTCTTCCGAAGAGTAATGTGGCCGGAGGAACTCTAGTTGACGCATGCGGTACTTCCCTATAAGCAAATAATGCGGCAGGAAGATACTGATCCCAAGTTTCTGGATTCTCCTGTGCCAACTTCCGAAGAATAGAGGTGAGCGTCCCGTTAAACCGCTCTACTTGCCCGTTACTTTGGGGGTGATAGGGCGAAGTATGGATATGCCTAGTCTTGAATATTCTAAGCACCTCCTCTGTCAACTTGCCTCTAAATTGTGACCCGTTGTCTGTGAGAATTTCATGCGGGAAGCCCAATCTAGTAAAGATATTCAGTAAAGCGTCAGCTACATGCACTGAGTCGCATGCTGGCATGGCTATGGCTTCGCCCCACATGGAACAGGTGTCCACTAAGGAAAGGATATGGGAGTTCCTCTTCTTAGTTCTCAGCAGAGGTCCAATTATATCCATGGCCACTCTTTCACATGGAGTGCACAAGATTGGAATCTCCCCAAGGGTCGCGGGTGCCGCCCAGTGTTTTGGTGCAACTTTCTGGCACTGAGGACAAGACTTGATGAAACATTCAATGTCGCCGGTGATCCCTGGCCAATAATAGTGGCAGGCCATCCTTTGAGTCGTGGCGCTCATTCCCATGTGTCCACTAAATGAAATAGAGTGGCCCATCTCAAGCACCTGGTTCCTATAGGTTGCAGGAACTACTAATTGGTTGTGTTCGTGTCCTTCATTTCCAGCTCGGCGATATATCAATCCATTTTTCATAAAGAAGTCTCCCTTGGTAGGTGGGTTGTGTGTCCTAGGTAATTTTTTAAAACAGGGCGCCAGTGAGGAATCTACCCTTTGGGCCCTCTTCAATTCCTCGGGGAGGATATTGGTAGGAGGTTCCTGCTCTGCGTCTTTTTTTTGACTGTCCTCTAGTCTGTACGGCCGCTATGACTAGTGGTTGAGTAGGTTCTCCAAGAAACACATATCTACATCCCAAGATTAAAGAGTAGATTGGTTCTTCCATTATAGCTGCACGAATCTATCCTGTCACATAACGAGATTCCACTCTGATAAGTGCAATTGGCAGTGTCATGGGTGCAACATCCTTCGTCGGACCTTGGATGTCGACACTCTCTTCTGTTATCTGGTCAGGGGTGACAAGAGATGCCCTGACCACCGCATCGAAAGCAAGTCCTGTGTCATAAAGGCACTCCACAGATTGTCCGTTTACGAGGACTGATTCGATGACGGGAGGATGAGAAACGTTTCTGGTCCTCTGCTCCTTCCCGGGTGACGATTTTGTCTGCAGACAGGCAGCATGTTTGGGAGGAGGTCTGCGCTTGCACTCATTAGTGTTGTGATTGTTCAAGCGACAGTACTTGCACCATTTATCTCCCTGTCTCTGGTGTGGCGCAGCATTTTTCTTGTTTTGCTCTTTGTAGTTATCTTGTTTTGCGTGCTGTTTATGCGAGATGTGTGGTCCTTTGCTTTGTTGGTCTGGTTGGGAGCGAGCATGTTGCTTTGGCGCCTGATCCGAAAACTTCTTTCTGGCTCCTTGAGACTCCATGAGAGCATTTTGGAATCGCTCTGCCAGTGTAAGAATATTTTCTAACCGATCAGTGTCGTTTTCAGTGAGAAATCTACGCATTTCCACCGACATAGATTCTTTTAGTTGCTCTATCACAATCAGCTCTTTCAACCCGTCATAGTACTCGGTAAAGTTTCCCAGTGTACACCAGTTCACTAGGTAGTCTTCAATACGGGCTGCGAACTGTGAGAAAGTCTCTCCGGCTTCCTTCCTAGAACCTCGAAATTTTTTAGGTACGCCTCTGAATGAAGCTCGTACCTCACCAAGAGAGCTTTTTTCAATGCCTGATAGTCATCTTGCTCTCCGGCCGGAAGTTTATTAGAAACTTCGTAGGCGGCTCCTCTTAGGTCCTGGGAAAGTTTCAGGTTCCACTTCCGTTCTTCAAGTCCAAACACTGTTGCAAAGCGTTCAAAGCGGTCTAAAAAGGCGTCCATGGTATCGTTCCTTTCTGAAAAAAACTCCAGCGGAAAGTTCATGGCATTGGGTGGCGCAGGTTGCGAAGTAGGCACACCATCTGAGCGGGGTGAGTACCCTCCATCACAGTTGGAAGCCGCTGCACTTTTTGGCAGCTCTATTTGATTGGTCTGTCCCTGGATTTCCAGTTGCTTCATCTTAAGTGCATGCTCTGCTGCGGCTTTCTCTTTACGGTCCGCTGCTTCTGCTGCTTCTTTCCGCTCCGCTGCTTCTGCTGCTTCTTTCTGCTCCGCTGCTTCTGCTGCTTCTTTCCGCTCCGCTGCTTCTGCTGCGGCTTTCTCTTTCCGCTCCGCTGCTTCTGCTGCGGCCTTCTCCATTGTAAGTTTCTGCATTTCCATCTCTCTTTCATGGAGTTTATCAGTTTCCTCGCTTACATATTTCATCAGGTCTTTTCCACTTAACCCGAATTCACGCCCTGCCTCCATTAAACTAGTCCTAATTTTTGCGGCATCTGCCATGATATGCAGTATGGGTTCACGAAGGGAAAAATTGGCAGTGACCTCCAAGCAAATTGTTTAGACTCGCATAAGTAATTATCTCTTTAAAACCAGCTAGGTTTAAATTAGTAATCAAGTAAAATAGTTCTTTAAAAAATTACTCACTCAGCATATTCTGAAAAATTATGTAACAGATTATCTCGATGTTTTCTATGAAAAATTTACTAAATATTTATGATAACAATTTCTCCAGCAGTTACTGAAAAAAAAAATTTTCAGTTCCCTACAGTATCCTCTGTTCTCAAAAAGGGTTTACTCTGTCCGTTTGATACTCAATTTAAAAAGTATCACTCGTGCTTTAGAGATATAAATTATTCCCCTATGAAATAGACAAATTATAGTAATAGTCAGTCTAAGAGATAATCCCTCGAAATGCCAACCAATTTTGCAATTATCGCAATTGTATGGCAGGGATGAAAATGTGATTTATCACACTTCTAAGTCCGGGTTCACTAATCCCGGACGAGCCCCCAATTGTCGTGTGGAGAGTCACTGGGGCAACTACTACAGTAGTTTTTGCCAGGAATAGTCTATGAGATATAGATATAAGGTCTCTAGAAATTGGCTCGTTAAGAAAGAATAAAGACCTATTCGAGATAGGGACAAGAAGACAGGAATGCGAATGCTTTCCACTAGACAGTGTTTTCTAATTAATTATGGAAAGAGTTCTGTTTCCCCACGACCTTAGCTTCTGCCCTTAGATCCCGTAAAGAAAAAGCCCCCAACCTCATCTGAGTAGAGAAAGGTTCCTATAGGTGAATATGTAACACCGACAGCACGAGTGATACATTAACAAACTCTTGATAATGATCAACCGATCGTTGGGTTTATTAATGAAATATCCACACATATAGGGTTAGAAATGGTTAGAACGTGATGATGGTGAAAGACGATTCACACAAAACACACAGATGAGATAATAAAATTACAGTTAATTAAGTAATAGTTAATTAAGAATGAACTGGTGTAAAGTGAAATGATGATGTGATATGATACGTGTTACCAAAATGGTGAGTACTCTACACAGTCCATGGGTCTCTAAATGCTTCTCCTAGATATGAGGATTCACATGTATGCATAAAATGTCCCAAGTTGTTATACGTTATGTCGAATGGGGTATCTCTAAGCTGAGGACGTTCTGATGAATACTGTTGTCGTACGGAGAACGCTGACGAGATATCTATGTATATTCCTTCACTGTTTGAGTATATCTCTGTAGTGTTGATCAACAGTTAATAGCTGTCATATGAACAAAAGGTCTGTTGTCTAATCTCCCGACGGTACTGGTCAGACTGGATATCTTCACGAAATATTAGTGATATGTAGATTCATAATCTTGCGTATGTAGTCGTGATTCATATACTTTCGAGTCTGCTTCATAAAATGCGCTTAAGAGTGTGTTGCACGTGGTATAAATATGGGACTCCTCTTTTGAGCTCTTTTGCTTGACTTCAGATAATAATGATCTTTCGAGTGATTTGAATTTATGATGACTCTGTATTGAACTTGTGATAACTCTGTATTGAACTTGTGAGCAAGCAGTATATGGTGACGAAAAATGCTGCGTCCACCTTATGACTTGTGGGTGAGACAATATTCCTTTTTAATTGAGGAATGAAAGATGTCCTATGGCGAATTCTGCTAGCCAAATGTCCGTTTTTGATAACTTATTTCTGGTTAGACGTCAGACACGTTGCGTGTAGACTCAGACTTCTGATGAACTGAAGACACACAAAAATCTTCGTAAGTTTTCACATTTAACATCACTGGTTGACTTTCATTTAAACTACTGCTCATTATTCATCTCTTTCTCTCTCTGAGTTCAATTCTAATGATGTTAAATATCTTGTGCATGAGAGTGTGTGCGCATGGGAGACTGTGATGATGATAAAGGTGAAATATGAACTATTAATTACCTCCTATCATCCTATCATGTTCTATTAAAATCTTATGATTTTATTAATCAGTTATGCCAAGAATTATTTGAAACTTTATCTTTCGCACATTTTAGCTGTGAGGTTAAAATAAACAAAAATAAGAAAATGTATTAATAAGTATAAGATCTACTAACCTTCTTTTCCCTTCGCAAAATCCTTTAAGAACACAATTCATCACAGAACTGAATTATCATCCACTCTGAATAAACACGTGTATTATGCTATGCGTTTTTGGGTTTAATCTCTTCCTCACAAGGTAAAAACTGGACTCCTTCCTAGAACAAGCTACGCAGTAGATTATATTTCGGCCAGTCCAATATGGGTTTCTGGGTTCGACATCTGGCTCCCCATACCAACCAATCGTTAATGGCCCCTCTGGTCACTCATTCACAGGATCGCTCTTTTCCCCTGTCAGTCCAAACGTGGGTGTAGTTTGACCTCTGATTGTTTATTGTTCACCTGGCCAAGGTGGGCGTCCAATGTGTAAATCAACGCTTGTTTGAACCGCGGCCGACCCAAGATAACACCATTACAGCATGAGACGTTTTCCCCTGGCCAATCTGGGCGTCCAATGTGGTGTCACAGAAATTACAGCATGCCCAGATGTGTTTTTACAAGATTTATCACGATGCAATGTGGGCTTCAAACGATAATGTCAGGCATATGGACTCAATCAAAGGATTTTATTTCCCCCGATGAAAGAACAAATGTGGTTCTCTAGATACCGGTCGCGAGTAATCACAACGATGAAATAGCAAATGTGGGTCGCAAATATGGAATGAAAGAGCAAATGTCGGAGAAAATACATCCCCTTTTTGTACTCTATATCTGAACCTTCCTTTTTCTGATTCTGATGATTCGTTCCCTTACTGCCACAATATCAACATTAGATGAGTAACTTGACTCAGACAGCTGACGATTGATATCAACAATAGATGAGTAACTTGACTCAGACAGTTGACCTATGATATCAACACTAGATGAGTAACTTGACTCAGACAGCTGACGATTGATATCAACACTAGATGAGTAACTTGACTTTGACAGCTGACGATTGATATCAACACAAGATGAGTAACGTAACTCAGACAGCTGACGATTGATATCAACACTAGATGAGTAACTTGACTCTGACAGCTGACGATTGATATCAACACAAGATGAGTAACGTAACTCAGACAGCTGACGAGTGATATCAACACTAGATGAGTAACTTGACTCAGACAACAGTGCAAAGTATGATGAAGTATTTATTCCCCCGGCCCAACACCGCAAGGTGTGAAAGATTCTTGAGGTTAAGTCACCCTATGGTACAGCATAAATGTAAAACCAAACCTATTTAAAATTTCACGATGGCAATGTCCTTGCTTTCTCAAACGATAAAGTCGAGCATTCTGGGACCTCAATCAAAGTTTTTTTTTTTTTTGTTTTTTTTTTTTTTTTTTTAATTTTTATATTTTCCCCCGATGAAAGGAGCAAATGAGGTTTCTCTATATACCGGTTTTTGAGTAATCACAACGATGAAATAGCAAATAAGGATCGCAAATGGTTTGCATGATAGATTTTTTTTTTTTTTTTTATTTTTTTTACTAAAGGATGTAGGAAAAGATAAAGCAATAAGGCCCTATGCGCTTTAATTTTAGCACAAAATATTTGTTATATATATATAAATAATAATATTTATAAAAATAGATAATATAATAAATAAAAAATATATATAATAAAAATATATATATATAGAGCGATTTATATAATATAATGTATATATATGAATGAATGATAGACAACTCTTTTCACAGGCGATAAACAACAGGGAGCAATTTGATCATCATCAGAAACAAAGAACTACACTTCTTCTACTTCCGATATAGAGAGAGAAGGGGAGAGAAACGAGAATAATGAAAGAGCCCCTTTTTTTTTTTTAACCCGATCCGTACAAGTTTTCAGGCCCGATTTACTCCTTTAGCACTATAAGTGATCGGGACCACTTGGTTGTTGACTCCAAGCGTTTAGCCTTTATTTCTTTATCGAAAATACCCCAATTTCACTTATGGTATTTTCCACAATCCGCCAGATATTGTGAGGCCAATTGTGAAAGTACAAAGAGAGACATAAAAGCGTACACTATAGCTCCTATCCGGCCATATCTTGACATTGTTTTACTGCATTATTTTTTTACACACACACACACGACATACTTATAGGCATAATATAAATGTACTGAAGCCACATTAAAAACGCACCAACTGTTATATACACCGATCTAGAAGCAGGCAAAAAACGTCAGTGTGGAATGGATTTTCCCCGTGTTTTTCCATGAGAGGTGAGAGCGAATTTATTCTGGAATGAAAGTGCAAGATTCAACCCATGGGTGAGTTTAACAGACTACTGAAAACGATGAAAGTTACACGTGAAACACGGATTCCTCAACAGCTATGACCCTGGAAAATGTGTACCGTTGTTGCAGTATACTCGTTATAAAAAGGCCGTTGTACAAAAACACCCAGTACAGTGCTCTTTAAACTGCCACGACTATCTGAAAACGACCGCCAACGAGCCATTTGGTATGTTGGAGACCGGGAATGAGATTTCATTGTCCCATTGCCAGACAGGATGAAATTGCCACAGCACAGCAACTATTGTATGTCCTCCAATGAACGATTGCGACTAACCACTGGCAGTGCCCGGTATAGACTTCGGACTGGCCAACCTCGAGTATACTACCCCAAGCGGCTAAGATTGTAATCAAACTGTGCAGAGTCCCGACTAAGGAATTTGACTCTGCCCGCAAGATCAAAACAGCAAGAGCAATAGTTAGTGTAAACCCATCAACTGTCTCTCAAACATGTTTATTCTAATTCTTATGTCCCTGTCTCTTATTTTTATTTTCTGTGCTCTGCTTAGCGTGTCTTAGCAAAGACTAGCCTTACCACCAGTGGTGATAATTTCATATTAGGGGTAGCTTTCATAGTTGCTTTATATTAAAATGAAAAGGTTAATAATACAGATAGAGTGTTTACATATACATCTCCACTGATTGAAAAGTGTTCACAATATAAATTGAATATGTTTACATCTATGTTTACACTGATTGAAAAGTTTGAAACTTCCATTACTTTAAAATGCACATTTTAACACAAACATTTACACTGGTTTAAAGCTTGAAAACTTACATTAATTTTAAAGTGAATATGTTTAAATGGACATTTACACTGCTTTGAAATTGTAAGAATTATACTTCTAATGTACATCTTTTCTTTCATCTTTCCCTCTCTGCTTTGTATGGAACGTGGAACTATTTTTCGCTTTTAGTTCTATTTACGAAACTAGCAATAAAGCAATCACCAGTCCGTGCACTGGTAGTTCATGAATCATCATTCTATACGCTCAGGTTGCCAGCCTCAAATGACTTCGACATCCACAAGCAAGTTTCACATAATAAATTCACATGGAAATATATATATATATATATATATATATATATATATATATATATATATATATATATATTATATAATATATATATATATATATATATATATACAGTACTTTGCAAAAAAAATGGCAGTCATATTGCTCAGCTAAATAAGCTGAAATCTAATTAAATATGCAAGTTCTGCCCCAAATTTGCACTCCACTTAAGTGAGCAAACACCACCAAATGTAAAAAACAAAATTAGCGTAGAGTAGTAACGTCCCTTGATAATAGAGCAGACGACAATTTCTAATGCTAGTGGCAGAAAATGGATACAAAGTCAAAGTGTATGTTAATTTCACAGCTTTGGAATGAAGGAAATCAAACATGTTCCAACATTTCTAAAAACCTTGAACATTCCTGAGCGGACTGTCTACAGAGTTGTGAGTAAATTAAAAGCAGGTAATGGAATCGAGCGAAAAGAAGGTAGTGGGGGGCCAAGAATTTTTGGTCACAAAGGACCATCGGTGTCTCGCCCAAATCGTTCGGGCTGGGCCAATGAAGAGTGTAGAAAACATACGGCAGCGCATGATCGAGTTGGGAAGCCCAGAGGTATCTAATGCTATTGTCAACCGGGAGCTACACAGGATGAATTACACAAAAAAGCGGGTAATTTCGTCACCATTGCTCACAGAGACTCACAAACAGATGCGCTTGAACTGGTGCCACGAACACCAAAATTTGTCATGGGACAATGTGATTTTTTCAGATGAATGTTCTCTTTGGTCTTATCCTGCTCAAATAAATATTTGGACGAAAGGCTCTGTAACGCCTGTGTACCAGCGACCGAAACATACCTAGAAATTCCATCTTTGGGGAGGGGTGTCAGCAAGAGGTGCCACCCCACTGTGTGTTTTCACAGAAATTCTCACGAAAGAAAGGTACATCGACATACTAGAGGGACACCTTCTGCCATTTATGCAGGTCATGTACCCCGATGGGTGCACATTTCAACATGACAATGACCCAAATCATACAGCTCATACCCCCAAAGCATGGCTGCAAGAGAAGAATGTGATAGTGCTGAAGTGGCCCAGCAACAGTCCCGATCAAAACCCAATTGAAAACGTTTGGGCACTACTCAAGAATCATTTTAAAAAGAGTGGACTCAGAGACGTTGAACAATTGAAGAAGGTAGCTGAAAAATACTGGGACAGTCTGACTCTCAATTACCTACAAACATTTGTGGGAAGTATGCCTCGCCGCATCCAGGCGGTCCTTGCTGGAGAAGGCAACATTATATTGTACTGAAACCACTGTTAATAGATACGGGAGATACCAATCTTCCTCTGGACATACAGTTTTTATTATTATTTGCTTCTATGAGTGTGCTGCGTTGCGAAAATATGACTGCCATTTTTTTTGCAAAGTACTGTATATATATATATATATATATATATATATATATATATATATATATATATATATATATAATATATATATATATAATATATATATATTATATATATATATATATATATATATATATATATATATATGAACTGTTTGAACTGTTGCGGTCAGTTTTCGCAATGTGTTTAATCTTTTAAATGTACCTGTTTGGTTTGGAGACATTATTTTTTTATTCCTGATCTAAGGGGTATTACTCATGATTTACTCGGGGTTGTATTTAACAGTGGTTGTTTGCCCACTGGTTTTACCGAACGGTCTAATTTTAGAACCGATGTCTGGTTGCATGTCCATATATGGCTTGAATGGTCAAGCTTTTCTAGAAATGTTTGTAACTAGAGCTGAGGTTTTATTTCATGTCCATATAAGGCTCGATTGGTCAGTCTTTTCCTGGTATGTGTTCAACATCGCTTACCTGAGTTTAAGCTCAGAGATGTTTGGCGTCTACGACGCATGCGCCAGCTTTTGTGGCGGTGAAGTAAGACTTTCGATCGTGAGTCGAGCTGTGAATTTTCAGAGTGTCAAGACGTGTTTTTTGACGTCTTTGTTATGGCTTCAAGTCTGGGGAACGAAAGCCCTATGTGTGTGAACTTAGAAGTTTGAAGATGTTTCCCCATGATATTATTCTAAGCGTCTAGGAGACGAGTGTGTTTATTAGTGTTATTCTGAGGATCTGCTAAGGTAATATATCATTTTCCTTTTTGCTATCTGAATCACGTATCACATGTATTTACCAGCTCAGCGACTTTTCTCTGAGCGGGAAAGAGTCCATTAAGTATACGAGAGTTGTGCTCTTGAACTATGCTAACATTATCTGATTAGGGCCTGTGTATGCACAGAGAACATTATATTTGATGCACCCAATATTTCAGCGGCATCATTTGGACAGCGTCTGATCCACCTTGTTTGCTAAGAAATACCACAGAGGCCATTGGACCTCGAGGTTTGTCATGCTGCGGCCTATTACATTGTAGGCAATGTAACTGATGTGCTTGTGTCAGAAGGGAGTTATTTAAACTCACATATTAATACCCGCTGTTTATGCGGGGTATCTTCGCTGAGGCTCTAGGAAGGAGTTAGATTGTAGTCAGCAATCGTATATATGCCCAGCTTACTGATCGATGAATTGTTGATGCTCCATGTATTGTACTATCGTCATGTCTACAATGTTCCTGAGTATTGCCAAATGACTATGTCCTGATGTCGTCTCTCTTGTATCGTACTGCATTAAAGCATGGTAAAAAGTCAGCCGCTGTTATCAACCTTCACTGACTTATACATGTGGTTGAGTGAGTATTGTGCCAATGTCCAGAGCCTACACCTTATCATAAGGTCTACTCACCCACACATCCTATCAACCACACATAGCTACGATCATTACAACGCATCTGAGAGCATGTACCTTGAGAGAGTTTTCATGGCGCCCTGTAAGTGCCTCAACGCCTGGTGACCTACATTCACCTGTACTGTACTGCCTGGGTTGACCTCACCCCTACTCACACATATCACAGCACTGTAACCTTCATGGTGGCATTCAACAGCCACAGTCCACCTTTAACATTATAGTCGCCAGAATGGCCCTTAACAATATGGTGGCCAGTATGGGGATCGAACCCACGACATTCGCATTATCAGTTGGCTTCCAACTACACAGGACACTAACACCCTGACGTTGGACTGTTCAATTAACCAACTTGACCTGCAACATTTATAGTGGCCAGAATGGCCCTTTAACATTTATGGTGGAACCAGCTTGATGGAGCTATTGGAATGCTTTTGTCAACTTTGTGATAACTGATAGCACTGCCTGATAGATTATTGACATTTCAACACAGGGAATCAAGACGAAACCATCGTTATTTCGTATCAGAAGGTCAAGTGCCGAAATCATAATTATCACAGTTAATCAGAAGGTCAAGTGCCGAAAGCGTCTATATTTCGTATCCGAAGGTCAAGTGCCGATATCATTGATGTAGTTTAGAAGATCAAGTACCCTTGTTGTCGCCGTCGTTGTGAAGGACAAGTGCCGGTTGAAGCATTGTTGTAGTCTTTGAGAAGCAAGTTCAGAAGTCCATTTCAGCGTTGGATCTTCTGGTTCCTTAGAATGCTGAACACTGTACTTCCTCATTGATCTTCTTGACGATAGGATTTTCTAAAGTTAAGGGGCATGTTAATTGTTGTGATCTGTGCCATTATATCTTGTTACCCACAGAGGTTGGGATGAGTGAGGTACATATTCAAGTTCATTATTAAAAGACGTGTTTCCACGGTGATTGGGATAAAAGGTGTTATTATTCCACAGATACAGATTGCTTATTATTAGACATAATGTCTACACTTGAGCAATTTATTGAGCAAGGGAAATCCCTTGGCAAAGTTGGTGAGAAATTAGAGGAATTCGCGACAGTTCAATAAGCCAAGGCTTTGAAGTCATAAGAAAAAAGACAAAACATGGAAAATGAGCAAAATAAAATAGAAGCTGAGAATTTAAGTTTGCAGATGAAAGGAAATTCCAGATGGAAATGGAAAAACAAAAAAGAGAAGCGGAACCTGAAGAGAAAAAATTCAGCAACAAAGAGAATTTGAGGAAAGACAATTTCAAGCTGAGGAAAGAAAACTTCAAGCTGATGCGGAAGCTGAAGAGAAAAAAAAATTCAGCAACAAAGAGAATTTGAGGGAAAAAATTTCAAACGGAGGAGAGAAAACTTCAAGCTGATGCTGAAGAGAAAAAAAGCAAATGCGAATGCAGATGGAAGCTGAGAAACAGAAAATGGAACACGAAGAGAAACTCTTAGCTTTGGAGTTGGAGAAATTAAAAGTGATGAACATGGGTAGTTCTCAAGCAACTTCTGGTAAGGCGAAGGAGAATTCTTATAAAATAAAGTTGCCTGCTTTCAACGCTGCAATGGACGACATAACATTCTATCGTGATAGATCTCAACTTACATGAGTGACGCATAAAGTAGATAAAGATCAATATGTCGGACAACTGTTAGAGATACTTACAGGTGAACTATTAAATATTATAATGGCAATAGAAGAACATGATGAGACTAATTATGAAGTGGTTAGAGCAGCTCTATTGAAAAGATATCAACTTAAAGAAGACGATTATCGTCTTCGTTTTAAGAATATGTTACCAGAGACTGGGGTAGAGTTCTCAGACTTTATTACAAAGATACGTCTTACTTTCACACGGTGGATTGAGTTGTCTGGATCTCCACACACATATGAAGCACTTGTAGACTTATTACTTAGGGACAAAGTAATGTCATCAGTCAACGAGTCCTTCCTTGCCTTTATACATGAACGTAAACCTTGTGATGATATCCGATATTTCACCGATCAAAATATAACCTTTAGTTGTTTGTAGGTGTAAAATAACATAGGAATTACCGCGCCACCAAAATACTAGTTTTTTTTTTCTCGGTATCAAAAGGGTTAACGCATAAAAACCGATAGTAGAATAAATGCCAATGTGACGTCACAGACTTGCAAGCCTTTAACCAAAACGCACGTTTGAATGTTAGTATCGTTAGAAATTATTTATTTCTTGGAAAAGCAAGGGAGAGAAAGGGGGAAATGCATAGAGCCCGTTTGAATTTTAAAACTGAAACTAACTGGACAAATTAAACGATAGGAAAAATAAAGACTAAAAATGACGATTAAAATGCTACTAAGTAGTTATTAAATATATAATATGCTTTAGTCTAAATATATTATCTTAATGTAGAAAGAATGATATGTTATTTGAATACATATAAAGGAAAGACGAAAAGGGTAAAAATAATAGCCAGAAGTATGAGACCTTATGCATTAGATGACAGACGGTAGACTAAGTAAATATTATCGTTCTGTATTAAAATGACTTAGATAATACTGGCGATATGGTAGAATGAAGACATATATAGACGTGCATGGGGCTTCTTTACTGATGCTAGCCATATTGAGTGGTTAGAAAGGGGTGTCTCCTGATTTTAAAATATTAGGTTAACTTTTCAAAAAAGGACGCGTAGGAGCAGATGAAATCGGATTGGTTGCTTAGAATAACTAACAGAAGAGAATAAATACATTGAGGCACAAGATTTCCTCGCCACTTTCAAAATATAATTCTACTTGTAAAGTTAAAGGACGTATACAGACAAGTTGTGCTCATATGCCTTCGCTGTTCTGATAGTCAGCAGGAGATTCTGTGTGACCATTTATGGCCTGTAATTAACTTACATAGTGGATAAATTCGATATTGCGATAAGACCAACATTTATATAATTATTATTGTATTTGAAAATGTTTTTGCCATATTGACTAAGAATGAATATTTGAAGGGGAGAGTCCCAGTCGTACAAGTGCCACTTCAACATGTTACGTAAAGTCATTAAATGGGGTTAGATAATCTTATAGCTTCATGTAAAAGCCCTACAGCTTTACTTGTACTTTGGGAGATAAAAGAAAAAATATATATATAAAGAGGGAAGCCAACATCAAACTTTGTGTTGTTTCACCGAGTTGCTAAGAAAGATATTGTCCTTTGTAGAAAAGCCAGACAGGCTTTCTGACATTGTGGGGAAATAACTTAATAAAATCCTTACAGTTTTACTTATAAGTTGGGATAAAAAGACATTAATAAGGGAAAAGACTTTAATGATCAATGTTTGAGTATAGCCAGAAAATCACTGGCCCTCTTTATGTAATACAGGTTATTACCTGAATGTACGTACGAAATTATAATATTGTATTATGCCTAGGAATGTGTAAAAACATATGTTTGAGATATTTAATGATAATAGAGCACTCTACCAGATGGGGACAATAAGTATATATGTATTATTTTCTGATTTTTGACTTGTTGATGCCTGTACACCTGTTAAGAACGGAGATAGGTCAGAATAGCATTTTGAGGGCAATTAATCCTCTACTTCCAGAGTTTCTGGGTGAGAAACTGAAGTGAGCCAGTCACGTTGTTGTTCAACCCTGGTACCTGTTTGAGGCCATATGAATTGAGTGCCTTACCTTATCTCGAATCCTGAAAGCTGAGCAGTGCTGTGTGCATGAAGGCGTATAACCAGGACATCGCAGAATTTTCTACACATATCTACAGATAAGCCCTGTGTTTTGGGGCCTTGTTAATTCACTGACTTATCCTCCACCACCGATATTATATCAACAAGATTTTAAAAGCATGATGACATTATTGATTCCCCAAATATGTGCTTAAGTTTGGAATAGAGTATTACACTAAGAACACTTCCTAGTTCTGGAAATAATAGACTTTAGCAGTTAAACTAGTTGTGTGTAAATACATCTTGACTTTTAATCTTTTATGAATCAACTCAATTATAATTAATACATTTGTAAAAAATTGTTCAGACCAAAATTGAATAGGGAGTTGGTTACTTACTTGTTTATTAACCTTAAAGTGTGGTTGTTGTTATTTTCTTCCCATACATTGCATATATCCTAGACATCTAGCTACACAACACCCATACATCAGAACATATAAATTGGGGATAATATACATAGCGGGTGGTAGTCATTGTTGGAAGCAAGACAGGTTCCCTGACATATATTTATAAATTAAACTTCCTCAGGGGCTTGCATAGCTGACTTCACATCTGCTACACAAATATGTACATAATTAATATCTACCCACCACAATAATGTTGACCACAACTTAATTATTTAAGTCGAGAATCAGCTTCTTCATGTTAGAACAGCACAACGTCTATGAAGCAATGAAGTTAATATCTGACGGTTTAACCTCTCTTGGTATATTGGAGGCACAAATTACCAAAAACACGTAAGTAAAGTCTTTGTACATCCAAACAGAGACTTTCTTATGTTTGTTCTTATCTGCAACTGTTGTGTTTCTTGCTGAATAATATGTGCTCTGGTCTAGTTCCATGGTCTGGGATGTTTTGTAATAAAACATGCTCAAGAGATTTATGCAATTCATCATCATCATCATCAGTTGCCATCTCCACAACGAAGGTTGGCTGTAATGGATCTCCAACGTCTTCTGTCTCTTGTCTTGGTGGTGCACTCTGATAGACTCTTTCCTGTCCATCTCTTGATGTTATCTTCCCACTTATAGCGCTGTCTTCCCCTTGCACGTTTGCCTTCAACTCTCCCTTCGGTTATGGTCTTCTGCAAGGTGTTATGCCTTTTTATGTGGCCAAAGTATTTTAGCTGCCGAACTTTGACCTCCCTCATTAGTTCTCTTTTCATCCCTAGATTTTCTAGGACCTCCTTATTTGTTTTCATCTCTTTCCATGAGATACGCCCCATTCTTCTATATATCCACATTTCAAGAGCCTCAATTCTTTCTTCCAAACGCTTATTCATCGTCTATGTTTCTGCACCATACAGAAATGCAGAATATATATAACACTTTATGATTCTCAGTTTTAATTTGTGAGATAACTGTTTGGATGTCAGTATATTTTTCATGTTGTTGAATGTAGCTTTGGCCATCCCTATTCTCTTCTTGATTTCTGTTTCACATCTGCCATCTTCTGTTATTATATGACCAAGATATATGTAGCTCTTGACTTGTTCCAGGATTTTCCCATTTACGCTTATCTTTAATGTGGGTTTATCGTCTGTTTTGCTAATTATCATAGTTTTTGTTTTCTCAATATTAATGTCGAGTCCATATTCATGACTTATACTGTTCACTTGCTTCACTAGTTCTTGTAACTCATGTTCGCTTTCAGCTAACAACACGGTATCATCTGCATATCTAAGGTTGTTTATTGACCTTCCACTGATGTTCAGTCCTGGTATTTCCTGTATCTGTTTGACAATTTTTTCGGTGTATAAATTAAATAGGCAGGGGGACAGCACACAACCTTGTCTGACACTTCTTTTTATGTCTATGTATGGTGAATAATTCCTTCCCGATCTTACTGTGGCAGTTTGCTCCCAATAAAGGTTACTGAGTATTCTGATATCTTTTCCATCAATACCTATGTCTTCGAGGCATTCAATTATTTTCTTATGATCGACTCTGTCAAAAGCCTTCTTATAGTCAGTGAAGCACATATACATACTTTTTTGGACCTCTGTATATTTTTCTGCTAATGTTCTTAGGCAAAATATTGCCTCTCTTGTTCCACTGTTCCGTCTAAAACCAAACTGTTCTTCTTGGATTTCGCTGTCTACTTTACTTTTTATTCTTTCCTGTATGATTTTGAGCAGTATCTTAATTGCATGACTCATCAGGCTGATTGTTCTGAAGTCTGAACATTCTGTTGCATTTGGTTTTTTGAGCAATGTTATGAAAACTGATGTCTTCATATCGTGTGGTATATATCCTGTATTGTATATATCGTTGCATATTTCTGTGATTGTATCTATACCAAAGCTCTCCAGAGCTTCTATCATTTCAATTTTTATGTTATCCATGCCTGCTGATTTTCCTTTTTGTATCATATGAATGGCATTCTCTACTTCTGATCTGAGAATGTTTGGGCCTTCATTAGAATCTGGTGATGGTTTTTTACCTCTGTTGTCCTCGAATAGTTCTTTTACGTATTCTGCCCATCTGTTTGATATGTCTTTCTTATCAAGTAATATTGCACCATTTTTGTTCTTAATACAGCTTCCTCCTTGTGTAAACCGCGACCGATTTGATAGTTTCATTATTTCATCATGCATATCTCTTGTCATGTGCTTTACTTCCAAGTCTTCTATTTCCTTGCATTTTGTTTCTATCCACCGTTCTTTTGCTTCTCTACACATAGTACGTATGTCATTGTCTATTGTTTTATATTCTGGAGTGTTTTTTGCTTTCTTTCTTTCTGCCATTTTATTCAAGATGTCATCTGTCATCCAAATTTGCTTTTTCTTAGACTCCTTTTTAGGTAAATTTGTATTTGCTGATTGTATGCTTGTTTTTAAGCATTCCCATTTTGCGGTTGCTTTTTCTTCTGGGTTTTCTCTTCTATACTGCTCCATGCTTTCTGTCAATAACTGTTGATATTTATTTTTGACATCAATTAAATATTTCTGTTTTATATCTGGTTGTTTCAGTGCTGATATTTCTATCTGGGGTTCCTGTGTCTATGTTGTGCCTCTAATATAAGATTGTCAAGCTTTCCTTCTCCGTTTAGAGTTCTCACATTCCATGTTCCTATTTTTAGGCTTCTCCTACTAGTTTTTAGGTGGTCTTTCTCAGAATGCTCCCTTTCAACAGAATTTAAGGAACACTCGTCATTATGTACTTTCTTACTCATTAGAGGAGTTGCCTCTTCCCTGTTAATTTGTACAGTAGATTCTTCCCCAGGGGACAGAGAGTTCTCTACATATCGGTTCTTATCTTGTTGTTGTGATCCCATTACGTTCTGTAGGAAGTACGTGGTAAGGCCCCAATCTCTTCCAATGTGGCTAGCCATTGTCTTTTTCTATGTCCGACATGCCTCTAGTGCGCCACACACTTTGCTGTTTCGCTTTGCGAGCCGTTGATCTTTTCAGATTCCTCCGCCTCACTCACCGTCTCAGTCTTTGTGTACTAGGGATGGACATTCAATTGAGTAAGATTGCTCCTACTCCACCCATGTAGTTTAGCCAGTCAGCCAAGACTGTTGCCCGGGATGTGGCCACCGCCGTACACAAGCGGTATTCAAGGAGCCATACATGAGCTAGATAAAGAGAGGAGAACCAAATAGGATCCTGACTATCCTAAAAAGGACATTATGCAATTAGGGACTTTTTTTTTTTTTTTTTTTCCTCGCTTGAGGTCGCATATTTTTTCCTCGCATGAGGTCGCATTAGTACCCGCCCAAACCCGGCCCCGGTCAAGACCACATGTCCCAACACAAGAAGACCCAATGACAAACTGTGTCACTGTAGTGATCTTCTGTGTTCTCACACAAGAGACCTAATGACACATGAATGTCACTGCACTGGTCCCCGTGTCTAGACACATGATCCCAGCCAAAAGCCGGATTCTAGGCATTGGGTTGTACAGCGTAAAATACGCGGGGACTGTTTATTTTCGGTAATTATAGGGTTAGAAAACTGTCATTAAAAGGATACAGAGCACATAAGTATTTGCTCTTCACAAGTGTAATTATGTGAAAATCATTAAACTGTTAATAAATAAAATTAAAAATCAAGACGTTACATAAAAAGCCAGTCTGTTTAAATAATTTAATTAAGCTCCGTTAGTCTTATGACAGTTTGTAATATAATAAGGCATGATTAAATCGGTTTAAAAAAAAAAACTTACTTTAAATGTTTTACAAGTATAATAATTGAATTGTTTCCCTTGAATAGAAAAAACGTTATCTGCCCTAACACATTTATTGTAAAATGTGCATAAATCATACTACACGTGTCCAACTTTCAACAACAACTCTACATAGCTGAGTGTTATTCAAACTGATATTCCCTCCCTGTACAGGCAAGTCTCCGTATCCAACTTTCAATAACAAATCTACAAATAGAGACATATCGATGTTCCCGACAATTTGAGCAGGCATATTCTTAGAGAAGGATAGGTTTTTAACGTCAGGCGAAACGAAAGATCTTTTTAATCACTCATTCGGCTGCCCTTGTATCTCTTAGGATAACGGGTAACAACGACTGTTGGTCGTTTGTCGTTTCTTGCAGATATAGTCGGTCAAAATCAGAAGAACCCTAATCATTTGTTTGCAGAAGACTTGTAAAGTTTTTTTTTAAGTACTATAATTTTTTTATGGTCAGTTAACGCAGAATTGTACATTTCCTTGCTGTAAGGCAAGTGTTCTACGGACTGTTCATGGCTAATTCAGAGTAAAATATCTTCTGGCATGCTGTCACTGTATGACAGCCACAGAGATAGTGGATCAGATACGTGACAAAATACCAACATAATGGCTAACAAATACCTAAACGACGAAGGTGAACTGGGCAAAGCAGCCGCCTGCAGTGTATTGTTCCAATGAGCACCATACTTTATATGATGCCTGAAATGTAGGATGTCGGACACAGTGAACTGTTTTTAAGTTTTCTAAACATGTATGACCTTCAACAACGTGGTGTAAGAACCATAAATAATAACATTCAACGTTATTGGGGTGGACGGTATAGTCACGCCCCAAAACATTTTTTTAAATGGCTGGATGACCTTCAACTGGTACTCCTTACTTTCGCCGCTGAAATCTATTTCCATTCCATGCACAGTATGCCGGAACTTCATAATGCGTCAAAGTACTTGCAAAAAAAATCATCTAAGCATAATTTGAAAAAAAGAACATCAAAGTATACTGTTAAAAAAAAGAAACGCATAGCTATCCGAGGGCGCGTTTTTATGAGTTTGTAAGTAAAATTTGGTGCTAGGGTATATAAAAACCAGCCTCAAATGTTCTTTACAGTGTCAAATGCACGTGTTGACTTGAATTGCATTCGTTTTTGTAATCGTTACAACGCAGTGGTCAATAGTGTTTATGACGCAATTTTTGACCACAACTCATGTTGCGCGCATGTGAAAGCAACAAAATTTGGGGTGAACACTATTCACTGACAACGCAACTGAAACCCTATAAAAGGATGACGCTACTCACAAAAAATTCAGTTCATTTTTAAGCAGACATTTATGGCGTCTCTATCGACAAATTTAAGGAACATTGCTATTGGCCGACTGCATGCAGGCGAAAGTCAAAGTCAGGATGATACGCATCTAAACGTGCATCAGAGTACCATCAGTTGACTTTGGCACCGGTTCCAAGCCACTGGCTCAGTTGAAGACCGCCATCGCAGTGGACGAACCAGAGTGACAACAGCAGCGGAGGATCGCTTTATTCGGCTTCGTCACCTCAGAGACAGGTTTACAACAGCTTCCTCAACTGCCCAGTCATTGCCTGCAGGACGTCATGTGAGTGATCAAACTGTCCGGAATAGACTGCATGACGCTGGACTTTGGGCACAACGACCTCACCGAGGACCTGTCCTTACGCGCCGCCATCGTCAAAATCGACTTCTTTGAGCCAACCAGCATCGTCCCTGGGCAGTTGACAATCAATGGAGACGTGTCTGGTTTAGTGACGAATCTTTCTTTTTGTTGCAGCGTCATGATAGACGGCGTAGGGTCTACCGTAGGCGAAATGAACGTTTTGCCCAAAATTGCGTTGATGAAGCTCCGCCGCACGGTGGTGGAGGTGCAATGGTGTGGGGAATGATCAGTTACAAGGAAGGCGTCAATTTGTGCACATTGAAGGAGGCTTGAATGCGCAACGATATGTCATTGAAATTCTTCGACCCCATGTCCTTCCACTTTTGGCTGCCCAAAGGTCTGTGTTTTAACAGGACAACGCCAGACCCCATTGTGCACGGTTGACCACGCAGTTCCTGACTGCCAACAACATTCTCACCCTTCCCTGGCCATCCCTGTCTCCAGACATGAGTCCGATTGAGCACCTGTGGGATGAGCTGCATAGACGTGTTTGTCGCCGAGACGTTGCTCCAGCCAATCGTCGTGATCTTTTCCAGGCACTCCAGGAAGAGTGGGCAGCCATCCCACAGGCCCACGTCAGACGTCTGATCGCATTAATGCCCAGGAGATGCCAGTCGCTGATCGATGCAAGAGGAGGCCACACACCATACTAACGGGAAAGCCCGTACGCCAAAAAAACTCTCGTGACCCAGATGCAAAACAACTGTCAATTGATTGGTTGAACCCTAAAGTATTCGTGTGTGCAATTTGAACAATAACTCATTAAATTTAAAATGTTATTGAATGTCAAAATTATGGCTATGTGTGTGCCTTCAGTAGCTATGCGTTTCTTTATTTGAACAGTATAGTATCTCGTGGATTATTAAAAACATCCGCGGCATTGTTAGCGTTGAAATACACATGTTGGCCATTTTCAAGATGGACAGCTAAATTCATATCTGCTGGCGATCTTTCGTATATGCTAAACGAAAGAATTATGCAAATCGCCTGTGAAGTATTTGTATTGCGTCTGGATTGGAATTGTTGTATCTACAAAACATGTCAAATACAGGATGAACTAAAAATAACAATTAATAAAAAAAATTGCTGAGGCTCAAGCTCGGAACCGGATATTTCATGATAGAGGAACCCAAATGCGAAGAGTGTCAAGATATAAACACAATTAGACACTTTCTGGTGGACTGCAAAGAATATGACCAGCAGAGGCAAGAACATTAAGACATAATGTAGTAACCACAAGGTAGAAATGAGTGTAGAAAATGTCATAATCACTAAGACCCCCATCAGAAATACAAAAGTTAATAAAATACTATATTACAAAAACAAAAGCTGACATAACAAATAAACAAATAAATAAATAAGGATGCGAGCCAGTCTACAGTGGTGGAAAATTCCCCCCAGATTAATATGGATTGACTAAATAACCCTCCAATGAACATTAAATACATCTCAGTTTAGACAATATCATTTTGTGGATAATAAAACCATACTGAAGTATTACAAGAGGAAAAATAACTGCTAGAGATAATATTGTATAAAGATAAAATAAATAATAGCAAAAACATATTACAGTAAATGAAACACGTCCTGATATAACCAACAGCTCCATGTATATGGCAGGTGGTGGAAAGGGGGTTGCTACAAAGACAAATAGCAAATACCTTAATTTCAAAAAACAAAAATTGTTCTATCTCATGCTGGCTGTTGAGACTAAATGTGGCTTGATCGCTACCCATGTTAATATTTTTGCATATATTTTACTGAACCACAGTACTCTTCGTTAATATGCGGTACAAACCTTATCAGTAAAACTGGGTTATATTGTGTCTGTCACGATTCTTCTTATTATTTATAGCTTTGTTTAAGTGTATTTAAGAAATGGTCTGTGACTACGGTTGGGGTACATTCAAAATGAGTAAATCAACTTTAAATTTGTATATTTACAAGTAACAATTTAAATAATCAATTATAGTTAACAGTTTAAAAAATGAATAATTCTTTAACAAACAATAATCATCATCGAGTGATGCTATGGAGGATTGATTAAGAGTTCAGATTAAGAGTTCACTTGGCAGCTTTTATGTGTACTTAGCTGCCAATAAGGCTCTGTTTCAGCTGATCTTTGGTTCTTTGAAGAAAGATGACTGGATCGCACTCGTCACTGGTCAATTTTGAAAGGCATAGCACGTTCCAAGAAGTGTCAGGGAGTAACTGTTACGGACTTTTATAAATATATCGTAATAATTTCTGGATTTCTTCTAGCTTCGATTCTGCCTATTAAATGTTGCCGTAACATTTGGGTTCGTTAAAGTTTTCATAGATTTTGTATGAACGAATGTTTCTATTTCTCTTCTTTTGTGTTCAATTCGTTTGACATAAAGTCTTCTGAAGACGACATTCTCCATTTTAAATATCAGAACACAAATCACATGATGGAAAACATGAACGAAATACGGGGTTCCCATTTCCAAAATAAGGAATGACGTCACAGTCTCATGCATTCTCAACTATTTGATCCTGAGCGGTCATATCAACCGTCGACCTTCGTCTAATTTTCTGTGTTCATATATTTCAGTTGAATACTGTTCTATTTAAACTGTCTTGAAATTATCACGTCACATATTATGCCTAATCGTTGGCTTTATATTTCTATTAAGACATCTTGTCTATTTCGTAAAATCACAGGCCAAATCAATTATTCTCAGTTTGGCTGTCCACGCCACAATTTAACATTATCGCTTTCAATAACGCGTTTATAATACACCGCGTTCCATCTAGAATATCGCGTGCATATCTGCGTTTTAGTAACAACGCCTTCACATATTCTCGGGACTCAAAAGCCTTTATTTATTTCTTATTCCATTAACTAGGAAGCTTGTACACTGACGGTTGAATATATGAGTTAAGACTCAAAATATATTAGTGGACTTTGCCACACATTATCTAAAGACTGCTATTAGCCCAAAGGCTACATCAATTCTCTCTCGTTACTAGGCTTAACGCGTCATCCAACATTTTATGCGTACCCTTTGAAGTCTAGTGAGTTGAGGTGTTGCATGGTGCGACCATCCACATCAAGTTAAAACCAAAATGCTCGTAAACCATGCAACAATCCTCAACATCTATCCCCCCTCGGTACCAAACGTGACACTAGTGGCACGTGTGATGTAGATGGAGAAGACATAGGATATAGAGACTTAACTGAGTACCTAGAGTAAATGTGCAAGTATGGCAACCTATCAATAAACTCGTTAAACTAATAATAGCACGAATAATAACAAATGTCACTCCATAAAATGTTCAACTATCAAGCAAAGTTTCGTGCCGACCCATTGACAGCCAGTAAACCCGGAGTAGCATGGAGTATCTTACAAGTGTCTGTCACAGTGACTGATAATTTATTTTACCATTCCGTTCCATATGTTATTACTTTTTTAATGTCCTGGTTTCCTCGCCATTTGTATTCTTCTTTTCTTTCATTTTTCACCTTCTCAAACCCCACCCGACGGTTGTTTACGTTCTGGCTGGCTTTCAGTACTAATTCCTACAGCGGTCAGCGAACGGTAACGTTACATCAACGCACCTGTGGTTCGTCTGACCAGAGAAACATTGTTGTTACGCTTAGAGTATTTGAACGAGCGAGACGGCTTCTGTGTAGAACCGGCTCGCTAACGGCAGTGGAACTTTTTACGGTCGGTAAAATAGTTTAATCTTCGATTCAAGGGGGAGATAACAATCGCGGTCAGTCTCCAAGTTTTGCCCCTTAGACGAGTTAGAGCTCTCATAATATTATGCATTTCTCTACCTGAAGGAATTTTCTTGCGGTTGTTGACTTCTGACGTCTCTAGAATAACCTTGTCTTACTCCTCATTACGCATTACGCCGATACATCTGTAGAATCAGGCTATGCAGGTGTCCCACGGTAGCGTTGGTTGTAAGCTATAAATCTGGTTAGTCTTAATAGACTAACACACTCGTGAATATTTTCCCGGCCCGAGATGGACCAACATGAGATAAGGCAGATTTTAACACAGAACTAAATGTTAAGGCCTATCTCTAGTCATTTTTCGGGGTGAGTTGACATGTCTTTTTAATATATAAATATTCATGTTAGCTTTTTATATATCTGATAGGAATGTGACTTATTTCATTTTTTGGAGGATTTCTCCCGGTAAATTTAATTCAGTGATAATGTAGCGCTGTCTACGGCCTTAGTTAAGTGGTGCTTAAACTGTTACGGTTTATAATGGGAAATGACTAACTTACAATAACAGATACTAGGCGTAGAATCAGTTCATACAATGCTTACCATTGAGTTAAGAGTCAGCAAAATTAACTGTCATTTCTGCAAGATAAGGTCAGAGGTGTGGATCATTCACTTAACACTGAATTATAGGAGAAAGTCACTTATTCCTTTTTTGACAGATATTTCTAGTGGCAAGGGAGATTCATTTTATGCTTACTTGTGTGGCTAGGCACTAGTCTATAACTTTCACAGAAAGCAGTCACCAGGCATAGATATAATTATATCTTATGATTCAGCCACAGCTGTATTATTATAGCAAGAACATTGCATTTTCTAAGTACTCATTTTGTAGAATGTTAATATATTTCCCCAAGGGGACATATGATTTATTTGTGTAATGTCACATGCTGTAATCTGTTTATGTAATTCATTTAATGTTGTAAGATGAATAAGCATATTCATTCAACTGTAACTACAAGGTTAGGTTTCCTGTATGTTTAGTTGGAAGAAGAGGAGTAGATTTTGCTGTCAGAACATTTACTGACAGGTACCTGGGTGTACAAAATATATTAAGCCTATGTGGGCACATGCTATAATTGATAGAGTTGAAGGAGCGGAGCATAACTGGTTATAAAACATTAGAGTGATTTTGTTGTTGCTTGATGTAAAGGGTGTCTCTTTTGGGTCTCAGTTTCAGGGATACCGAATTGCTAGAGTCAAGTCTCCAGTCAGGCGAAGAATGTCATATACTCTTCGTTCTAGAGGGATTCTGAATACAGCTAGCAATCACGAGTCGTCAACCCCATTCCTGACCCAGAAAACCATTTGTAAACGCCAAGTTAAGCTCACGCAGTGCAACGAGCCAACGCTAAATATGGAATCATCTAATGCAGTAGTAGTTCTCTACTCGCCTATTGGATTACCAGTCAGAGCATTGCGGCTTCCAGAATATCAAAACCGCCCAGCATGTCTTTAGCAGAATCTGATATCACCCGCCTTTTGTGTGCCTAAACGGGGCACTCAGCCAAACCACAGCCAAACCAGTTTAAACCGGATTTAATGCCAAGCAAGCAATAGCGCCGGATAAGAGCGCCTGGTTCTCTTCGTCCCCAAATAACTTCGTCTGGTGTAGTTCTGGGTTATGAAAACCTCGCACTTAGTAGCGGCCAGCAAGAGAAATAGACAGAGTTCCAGCTCCCTCACGCAATTAGAGGTCACCAACGTTTAGCACCAACAAGGAAAGTTTTGTAGGCTTATTCCCTCACCTTGAAGGATCTATATGAAAGACACTTTTCTGGAGCTAGCACCTTTGGTCCCACAAAAGCGGACAGGCTGTCGCTCAGTTTGTTTATTTGGTCAGCAGAAGATAAACAGCGTCTTCCAGCCCCTCACGCAATTAGAGGTCACCAACGTTTAGCACTAACAAGGACAGTTTTGTAGGCTTATTCCCTCACCTTGAAGAATCTACATGTAAGACACTTTTCTGGAGCTGGCACATTTGGTCCCACGAAAACGGACAGACTGACACGCAGTTTTATTCATTTGGTAAACCAGAGATAAATAGAGTCTTCCAGCCCACCTCGCGCAATTAGAGGTCACCAATGATAGCACCAACAAGGAAAGTTTTGTAGGCTTATTCCCTCGCCTTGAAGGATCTACATGTAAGACACTTTTCTGGAACTATTACATTTTGGTCCCACGAAAGCGGACGGACTGACACTCAGTTTATTAATTTCTCTGTGTTCTACAGGTTTTATGATCGGTTGTGTGTGTGTGTGTTGGTGGTGTATTTGGCATATTTTGATTATTGATGATTATTGATGAGTATTATGCTGTGTATGATGAGATGCATTATTTTCCACGCTTTTCTTCTTAATAAAGTTTACACATTTATTAATGCGCTGTTCACGACCCTTCCATTCATAATTAAACTTGTTTTAGCTCTTTACTATAATCTCTATGTTTGATAAGAGAAAAGAGTGAGAGCAGGAGATGCTTAGACAGTGAAAAGTGAGTTGAGGCTTGGAGAGAGAGATTATTTTGATAAATCTTCTTCCAGGTTGTCTCAAGTCCATCTCCTATTTACACCTTTCTGTGTGTGTAATCTATAACTCTGTCAGTCCACTATCCCTTGTCGATTTCACTACTATTGTCCAACTCGACAAATACTCTACACTTTACTCAACCATGACAGTGTCTTCGCTGTGGATAATAATCACCTGCCGGAAGATTGAGTCATCGTTAGCCACCAGATAGAGGCGCATCCCTTATGAGACCTCAGCTATATTTGTTGTAATCTTTGCCAGCAGTGGCCTCTAGCGTCATGTTAATCAGTTTTATTACTAGTGCTAGGATATTCACACTAGTGTTGTCTCCTTCACCCATGCCTTGGAAAGTGGGTGCGCGCTTGGATTATTTAAATTACTGGTTCCACGGGGAGCTTATCTCAATATCAAGATTCAGAGGAACTGTGTTAGGTTTTCTGGTTGCTGATTACTTACATACTATCATTATATTGCTCAAGACTGGAGAGGCCGTCTTCATCCCCGACAACTGGGCGCCCCCTGTTTGCTAGATAACCTGATTTGTGAGAAAGTCTCTGGGTGTTGTGTGAGTGTGAGACAGAGGCAGTGACTAGTTTGATTGCCTGAGGAGGTGTGTTAGTTTATTGTTCTGTGACTGGTGATTTCTAGCCTTCAGGGTTAATGAAGGCCTTGTTTTTTTCTATTTGATGTTTTTTTCTTAACTTCAATAAACAAATACATTTTACATGTGGCCAGAATCTCCACTATTTCTAACTGTCACTTGATGTTGTGCCGTATGTCCTTACTGTAGTAGATTAGTCTATTTGAACATTGGAGGACGGGTGAGAGATTGACATCACGTTAAAGTCAGTCGGAGTATGGTGGAGAAGTAGCCTCACTACTCTCCGGAAGTCATATCTCTCTCCATAATTTAATTAGCGACTCTATTCTCTCCATATCTCATTACATCATTCATAGTCTGTCTACACTCAGACATTCTCTATTTATCCATAATTCACGATACCCACGATAATACGAGGGACGTGTTGCGGCCACGTGTTGCGGCCAAAACGAGGCAACATTTTTTTAAAAAAAAAAAAACTAAGGTGACCAATAGGAACATACAAAAACCCAAACCCGTCATGGGTCGTAGGGGTGCCATGGTGGAAGCATCAGCAGACAGGGTCCTCCACTGCTCTCTATTCTCAGCAATGCGTACAAGTGTGGAGAAACCGTGTCCTGCCCATTCTTTGATGTTATCAGCCCAGGATTTTCTTTGCCTTCCTCTTCTCCGTTTACCTTCGACTGTTCCCTGGAGGATCGTTTTCGAAAGGGAGTCATGACGGGTTACATGCCCAAACCAGGCAAGCTTTCGACGTTTCACTATTGACAAAAGTGGTTCTTGATGGCCTGCATAGGTGTTTATCTTCTCTCTAACATAGACATTTGACATACAAATATACTGCAAATATACATACATTTCTTTACGTGTCACCATTTAAATTTTAGGGGAGGTAACTTATGCGTTTGTTTCTTTAATTTTTAATTCAAGGGAAGGAATTTAACCGTTACACAAATGCTAAAAAAATTAAAGATTTTCGTTCAGTTTTCATTGCATCTGGTTAAGAGCAAAAATATTTAAAACCAAGAATATTGTTTTACGCCGTCTTTAAGAAAAAACTGTTACATCGTATTTGTGAATGTTGTTATTTGCTGTTATTAATAAACATTAAAACAATATTTTACTTGATGCACATAACGATGAAGTGAAAACTTATCTGCTTTGCTACTTTTACTGACAATGCTGGCCATGTTTACCTCTTATGGTGTAAATTTATCGCTGAGCGCTGAAACGCGTTTTTCATCAATCCGTTGAGCATTTCTTTATTACAAAATATCCCATAATAACGTGTCTACGGCCAGCGCTGTTGTTTAAACGCCCGGACAATAATTTATAACCGAGGAAGAGAAACAGCTGTTACAGAAAAACACAACTCCAAAGAAGTTTCTGTTTGGATGTATAACGACATTTTACGCGATGTTCATAATTTAATGGTATGTCTTCCACATACAAAGAGATGTTTACTTCTAGAATGTGGGCTACATTGTAAAACCCGGACACCATTAGATTAGTTATTGTTTTCTACTTACATCTTAGTAAGATCCGCTGGAACTGGTGTGAATAGTCTACCTCGCTGTACAAACTCCATGCTTGAAAGTGATCGTTAGTTTAATAAACAGACTGGACAATTAATAGCATATTTTTTTTTTTAAATTAATGAAAAAACAAAAGAAAAGATATCCCGTTCAACCTCTGGTGGGTTATAATTAGGATATATATTGTTTTCAGTTCCAAATAATATGAACAACTGCCGATATGAGAAAGTGGCATCACATTTGACAAATCAATGTAAATAGGGACAATCACAATTGTGCTTATACATTAAATAAAAAAGAAATAAAGAAGAAACTCTGAACAAGAATAATATTAAAGTGGAGGGGTGTAAAGGCCTGGTGGTTCTAGTTATATAACGGACTTTAACAGATATTTAATTGACTTTCATCTGTTAAAAGTCATATGCATTGTAAGAACAGCATCAGACCTTCACATTCCCAGCCATTATATATTAACATTTGTTCGTGTTACATATTGTTTGACTATATTATGCAGTTCCCTAGGTCTGTCTATTCTCAACACCTCTTCTATGTGTATAGGTAAGTTGGATGCTTGCAAATAATCTAATATTGGTATTCTCATTTGTTCATACCTCTTTCATTTTAACAAGAAATGTTCTATATTATTGTCTTGAAGACATCCTGCACAGTAAGGTTCTTCTATTCTGAAATAGCCTTTTATCAGCTGTAGTCTGAGAAGTTTCTTATTACTGGGAATTTTCAATTTCCTAGATATCTGACATTTTCTTGTTCTAGCCTTGAACATCTTATATGCATGTCTTCCTTTCAGATTTTTCTTCCACTCTGCTTTCCATTTGTCTGTTATTAAATCTTTAATTAAGCTCTTAATCTCTGATTTACTCATCCCTACATAGACACACGTAGTAAGAGTGAGGTTATTTAAGACAGTACTTACATATACGAACATGCTTACCTGTATGATTTGAACCTGAGACTCTGACAACAGATTTAGAGAAAAGAAAACAACTTTTACAAATATAATATAACAGAAAGATCATCGGAGTAACGAACCTGAATAGTTATAACAAGTCAACAGGTTAAAGACACATGGATAGAACATAATAACAAAATGACTGAGGCAGACAAGGTATAGCCGCATACGGATATCACATTAGTTAATAAAGATTGTCCCACAATGCCCAGTACCAGACAAAATAAGACCTGATAGACTGAAAAGAAATACATTGACAACATAAAAGAATTGTCGCTTCTAACGGTCGAGGAACTTAACAAGCTAACAAGTTATAGATAAAACTGGTGGGTACTAGTACAGCATTTATCGTCTGTAGTGAATCAATGGTCGCGTGTTCTGAGACAAGCTAAGACAAGTCACCTGTATAATCAGTCACATTAGTCTCATGTCACATTTACATAAATGAATTCAAATAATTCAATCCATAAAAGTACTAGTAATCAATTAAAATAAAGAAACTGGTTATCTGTTTTTGCTTCTCGTTACAACCATGTTTATTATTCCTGTACTTAAATCATCTTATTTATTCTGCCTTTTAGTTGACCATAAACTGAGGAAAGAACAAGCGGGCTTCAGAAAGAGCAGAAGATGTGCAGATCATATATTTACCCTCAGGAACATTATAGAGCAGTGTTCAGAATGGCAGAGACAGCTGTACATTAACTTTGTTGATTTTGAAAAGGCTTTCGACAGCATACACAGGGACAGCCTATGGAAAATTCTGAGGGCTTATGGAATTCCCAGCCACATTGTTTCCATTATTAAAAGCCTCTATTCTAACTTTACGTGCAGTGTTGGATCGAGTAATGTAACTTTCGAAGTGAAAACAGGAGTAAGACAGGGATGCCCCTTATCAACAACATTATTTTTGACAGTCATAGATTGGGTGATGCGCCAGACAACAGAGGGGAGTCCAAGAGGTATTAGATGGACAACGTTTTCTACACTGGAAGATTTGGAATATGCAGATGACATTGCACTACTCGCGCATTCACACCAACACATTCAAGACAAAACCGATAGACTGAATAAGTATGGCCAGCAGGTTGGCCTGTACATCAATTTGAAGAAGACAGAGGTTATGACACTAAATGTGGGCAATCCTGAGCCAGTAACAGTAAGGAACCAGGAACAGACAGAAGTTACCTAGAACAGTAACACCTGACGGCGGACAACACATTACTTACCAACGCGAAGTCTTCCCAAGACTTTGCTGTTCTCAACAAGCATAGTAACAACCTTAAGACTGCGGAACAAGTGAAAGGACATTAACTCTATGGTGCGGAATGTTGGAAGAGCCTAACAGACAACATTTGGAAGTCTTCCCCAATACAGCACAATCTGCCACCAAATTCTCCGAACTTTTGGAGAGCTGTGTACTTTCTGAACTTACTCTATGGTGCGGAATGTTGGAGAGTACCAAAGAAGGCAAACCATCAAACTGTCCTCGCTTCCACACAATCTGCCTAAGGGAAAATGGCCAATCCTTGGCCAAACACCTGATCAGCAACCAAGAACTAGCGATTTGGAGTAACCAGGGAAAGCGAACATGCACACCGAAATCAAGCTGGCGGAGACGCTGTGGAGTTGGGTTGGCCATGTCCTCAGAAGGGACCCTGATACCATCACAAGAACAGCGATGCTATGGACCCCCGACCGAGCAAAGATGGAACCAGCGAACTTGTTTTGCGACGAAAACAACTTGGCGGAGAACTGGGAAGGCTGAGATGCAAAGAATGAACCACAGTTGGGGCACTGTACGAAGGATGGCCGCCGACCGAGCAAAGTGGAATCAGTTTGTTTCTGCCCTACAAGACGCCACCAGGCGTGATGGCCGCTGACTGCTTTGACGGTTGGCGGTTATGGATCAAAGAAGAAGAAGATTCTGCCTTTTGTCTGTCGTAAATAAAAATGGTTCACATCAGTTCATCACTATCATTAGTTCAGTCAATGTTGACATTTACACAAAGCTTTAGTTATGTAAAGTGTTATTGTGATTTACTTCTCGTTTGTAAACAAACATATTCGTGGTACAGAAGGTCTTCGATATACGTCGCGCCGATATACGTCGTTTCGCATATACGTCGTTTATTAATTTAGGGAAGGTAAACTCGATATACATCGTATATTTTCGCACTTATGCCATTTGAACAGGAACGTACATGTGTATTTCCCTCCAATCTTCTCTTTCATCTTCTGTACTGAAATTCATAATTACATATAGCATATAACGTGTAAAACTATATAGAGTATGTACAAAAAAAGTATAGTAATAATTATGTATTAACTACTTAATTCAAAAAGTCCATTTAACAAAACTGTACAGCCATTACTGTATACTGTAAATAATAATTTTAAAAAATATATAATGAAAAAAAAAATGTAAATAATAAATAAGTAGTATAATTTTTTTTAAATGAACAAAGTAAATGACGTTAGATTATTTCTGACATAAAAAAGTCAGAGAACCTCAACTGCTAGTCACAGAATCAGCAGAAATTTCAGCTACAGTTGTAGCAACTTCAAGTGTTGAGTAGAAGCAATTATAACAGGAAGAATAATGTAAACATTAAATTATTTGTATGTTTTATTGATAATTTATTAGTGTATTTTTAAATTCTTATTTAGCAATTACAATAGATTATACTGTATTACAGTTTATTGTACAATAAAATGTTCATATGCCTATAGACTTCCATATAAAGTCAAATATTTAAGTTGGTCTGGAACGTTTCTACCACATAATATGAGTTCAGCGTTTCTCAAACTTTTGTTGTTGTCTCAGGACCACTTAACACTCTTAAACAATCATTGAGGACCCTAAGAGGTTTTAACTATGTGTGTTATGTATATCGATATTTACCGTATTAGAAAACGTGCATATTTATAGCCTAAACTTACTACCTTAGAAACGTATTTTAAAAAAAAAATACACAGGTACACATTCCATTAGCCGTCAGAATGATGACGTCATTACACGCCATGTGGCGTCTGAAAAACTCAACTGTACACTCGTGCGAAAATGAGAGTGAAAAATGCAAATAACGTCTTAGATTATTCTGAAGATTGTTTCCACCGCGCGGACCACATGAAAGGTTCTCGGCGACCACTTTATGCGAACCGCTGCATTAATTTTACGGAAAACTGATGATCGATATACGCCGTTTCGATGTAAGTCGAGCTTTTTTGAGGAACATAACTATAACGTACATCGAGGATCCCCTATTTACACAATAGACTCACACAATATATTGTCACACGATAATCCTGGCTTTATATAGCAGACTCACAGAATATATTCTCACACAAGATAATCGTGACATTATATAGCAGACTCACAGAATATATTCTCACACAAGATAATCGTGACATTATATAGCAGACTCACAGAATATATTCTCACACAAGATAATCGTGACATTATATAGCAGACTCACAGAATATATTCTCACACAAGATAATCGTGACATTATATAGCAGACTAACAGAATATATTGTCACACCCGATAATCGTGACATTTTATAACAGACTAACAGAATATATTGTCACACAAGATAATTGTGACATTATATAGCAGACTAACAGAATATATTGTCACACAATATAATCTTGACATTATATAACAGACTCACATAATATATTCTCACACACGATAATCATGTCTTTATTTAGCAGACTAACAGAATATATTCTCACACAAGATAATCGTGACATTATATAGCAGACTAAAAGAATATATTGTCACACACGATAATCGTGACATTTTATAACAGACTAAGAGAATATATTATCACACAAGATAATCGTTACATTATATAGCAGACTCACAGAATATATTCTCACACAAGATAATCGTGACATTATATAACAGACTCACAGAATATATTCTCACACAAGATAATCGTGACATTATATAGCAGACTAACAGAATATATTCTCACACAAGATAATCGTGACCTTGTAACTGACTCTCATAATATATTATCATACAAGATAATCGTGGCTAGAGATAACAGAATGACAGATACTACTCACACAAGATATTCGTGGCTTTACATATCAGACTCACAAATACTATCCACACAAGACAATAGGGATCACACACGATAAAACAACTGGGATACAGACCATCCAGTACACACACAAAATGAAGCATTTTAAAAGCTCAACAGAAGAGAATAAGTGACTATCTGCAGACTCCGCACGGGCCACCATAGATTGGAACATCATCTATTCAACAAGCTAACTACCGATAAGTGTAACTGTGGAAGTGATAAAATGACTACTGAACATCTGCTTCACAGATGCCCAACTGTCACAGAATGACCTGAACATCTGCTTCACAGATGCCCCAACTGTCACAGAATGACCTCAACATCTGCTTCACAGATGCCCCAACTGTCACAGAATGACCTCAACATCTGCTTCACAGATGCCCCCAACTGTCACAGAATGACCTCAACATCAGCTTCACAGATGCCCCCAACTGTCACAGAATGACCTCAACATCTGCTTCACAGATGCCCAAACTGTCACAGAATGACCTCAACATCAGCTTCACAGATGCCGCACCTGTCACAGAATGACCTGAACATCTGCTTCACAGATGCCCCAACTGTCACAGAATGACCTCAACATCTGCTTCACAGATGCCCCAACTGTCACAGAATGACCTCAACATCTGCTTCACAGATGCCCCAACTGTCACAGAATGACCTCAACATCAGCTTCACAGATGCCCCCAACTGTCACAGAATGACCTCAACATCTGCTTCACAGATGCCCCAACTGTCACAGAATGACCTCAACATCTGCTTCACCGATGCCCCCAACTGTCACAGAATGACCTCAACATCTGCTTCACAGATGCCCCAACTGTCACAGAATGACCTCAACATCTGCTTCACAGATGCCCCAACTGTCACAGAATGACCTCAACATCTGCTTCACAGATGCCCCCAACTGTCACAGAATGACCTCAACATCTGCTTCACAGATGCCCCCAACTGTCACAGAATGTCCTCAACATCTGCTTCACAGATGCCCCCAACTGTCACAGAATGACCTCAACATCTGCTTCACAGATGCCCCTCCACCAAAGACTGTCACAGAATGACCTCAAAACATCTGCTTCACAGATGCCCCAACTGTCACAGAATGACCTCAACATCAGCTTCACAGATGCCCCCAACTGTCACAGAATGACTCATCACATCTGCTTCACAGATGCCCACAACTGTCACAGAATGACCTCAACATCTGCTTCACAGATGCCCCAACTGTCACAGAATGACCTCAACATCTGCTTCACAGATGCCCCCAACTGTCACAGAATGACCTGAACATCTGCTTCACAGATGCCATAACTGTCACAGAATGACCTCAACATCAGCTTCACAGATGCCCCCAACTGTCACAGAATGACCTCAACATCTGCTTCACAGATGCCCCAACTGTCACAGAATGACCTCAACATCTGCTTCACAGATGCCGCCAACTGTCACAGAATGACCTCAAAACATCTGCTTCAACAGATGCCCCAACTGTCACAGAATGACCACACCATCTGCTTCACAGATGCCCCCAACTGTCACAGAATGACCTCAACATCAGCTTCACAGATGCCCCCAACTGTCACAGAATGACCTCAACATCTGCTTCACAGATGCCCCAGCTGTCACAGAATGACCTCAAACATCTGCTTCGGACAGATGTCCCCAACTGTCACAGAATGACTCAACATTGCTTCACAGATGCCCCCAACTGTCACAGAATGAACTCAACATCTGCTTCACAGATGGCACACTGTCACCAGATACAACATAACTGAGGTTATACTTGGAGATGGCACGCTGTCACCAGATACTGAACTCAAAATGAGGTTATACTTGGAGATGCCCCACTGTCACCAGAATACAACATAACTCTGCTTCACTTGGAGATGGCACTGTCACCAGATACAACATAACTGAGGTTATACTTGGAGATGGCACACTGTCACCAGATACAACATAACTGAGGTTATACTTGGAGATGGCACTGTCACCAGATACAACATAACTGAGGTTATACTTGGAGATGGCACACTGTCACCAGATACAACATAACTGAGGTTATACTTGGAGATGGCACACTGTCACCAGATACAACATACGGTAACTGAGGTTATACTTGGAGATGGCACACTGTCACCAGATACAACATAACTGAGGTTATACTTGGAGATGGCACACTGTCACCAGATACAACATACGGTAACTGAGGTTATACTTGGAGATGGCACTGTCACCAGATACAACATACGGTAACTGAGGTTATACTTGGAGATGGCACTGTCACCAGATACAACATACGGTAACTGAGGTTATACTTGGAGATGGCACTGTCAATACTTGGAGATGGCACTGTCACCAGATACAACATAACTGAGGTTATACTTGGAGATGGCACTGTCACCAGATCCTAACATCTGCTTCACAGATGCCCCCAACTGTCACAGAATGACCTCAACATCTGCTTCACAGATGCCCCCAACTGTCACAGAATGACCTCAACATCTGCTTTACAGATGCCCCCAACTGTCACAGAATGACCTCAACATCTGCTTCACAGATGCCCCAACTGTCACAGAATGACCTCAACATCTGCTTCACAGATGCCCCCAACTGTCACAGAATGACCTCAACATCATTGCTTCACAATGCCCCAACTGTCACAGAATGACCTCAACATCAGCTTTCACAGATGCCCAACTGTCACAGAATGACCTTAACATCAGCTTCACAGATGCCCCCAACTGTCACAGAATGACCTCAACACTTTCATTTCTTGTGTCATACCCGTAATTTATTTTGTGTTCTTCACGTTCTATTTTCCTACGTCGGACAATATTTGGTATTTTCGAGTCACTTGTTCACACTTCTTCCTGTATTAATTCGCCATGTCTGTTTACCTGATCATCCTCGATTAGAGTCGATACAGGTAAGACCTGATTGGCTGCTAGTCATTTTCGTGTAGTGACACTAGGTGTTTGTGTTTGCACAAGGAGCGCCGTTTCATATGACACACACACCAGAAGACGTACCAAAATGTTGTAATCTCTTCAGGACAGAATTGTTACGAGGACATTATTTGTGAAAATGTAGGAAGTCGTGAGTGTAAACACAAACGATAATCGACGGAAATAACAATTCCTTATACGGAAAGTGAATTTTTTAAAAATCCTGCACAATTTTCTTATGAAGAAAATTGTTGAGATAAAACGTCATCAAAAACATGTATGATTGAACACAATTGGCTGATCTTTTCTAGATGTTTATAAACAATACCTCTGACTGGAAACCTGGCCAGATAGTAACAACCACAGGCGTGGTACGAAAGTTGCAATTTAAACTGACACTTTCGTCGGTTTTAGAGCACTGTGAAACTCGCTTTCATCAAGATGTCAACCATCTAATAGCCAGAGAAGGAATAGGAATAAAATTCCATTTATCGGACTGTATACCTTGTTTGAGCATGTTGTGGACTTATATCTTACTTATATATCATATTTAATCTGACACACTTTCGTCGGTTTAGAGCACTGTGAAATTCACAGCATCAAGAAAAAACAACCAGCTAGTCATAGAAAGGAATAGGATTATAATTCCATTAATCGGGGACTGCATCTTATTTTAGGGCATCTTGTGGACTTATTACCCATAAAAAAAATCTACCTACATTAACACGGAAAGCCAGAATCCTAGAATTCTGAACACAAAAGTTCAGAGTGTTAGCTTGGTGGTAAAGTAATACGCCCAGACCTCGTGTAAGAGGTAATTTTAAACAAGTTGCCTTTACTATTTTATCTGAGCCAGGAGTCAGTATTCCAAGAGATTTTTGGGGTAAGCTGTACATTTTCATAATTTCTATATTTTTGAATTTATTAACATGTACAAAAATGCTATCTTGGATGTTCAAGTCATACGAGGCTGGCAACCTCAGCATAAAGAACAAAGATTTTCATGAATACACCACTCAAGAGCCTGGTCACTGCTTTTATTCTGGTTTCTCCAAGATATCCAAAGTCAGAGGTAGGTCCCCAAGAGTCCATATGGGGCCAGGAAGTGGATGATGATAGAACAACTAGGCGGGGCGAAGCACAACCTCCCGACCAAGTGCCCCCCCCCTCCCTAAACACATAGACACACCCTCAAACACTACACGTCTGATGAACCTAGCACTATATAGTGGATGTTGGGTAAAAGGGACAAATGTGTGAGAGTAACTAGATGGAATAAAAATAAAAAGAGGTAATTACTTGGAAATATATATAAATGGGGGGGGGGGGGGGGGGGGGGGGGGGGGGGGGGGGGGGGGGGGAAAAAAGGGGGGGGAA
>JAMPIV010009072.1:0-86016 GCA_024509875.1 Oreohelix idahoensis
ATTACTATTACAACGCGGCATAAAAATCTGAGTTGAATCCGACGATTTTTTAACGGAACATCCGTCATAGAAGTATATATAGCGAACGGTTAGCATTGAGGAGGCGCGACCATACTTTTATCTAGGAAATTACTCCGGGTCGGATATCTGCAGAGGCGCGATCCAGAGGAGGCCGTGACTTTTATATAGCAATATATATTAACCGGGGAACTTCCTCTGACATCAGAATTCTTCCCGTTGTATCGCTCGTCCTATCATATTCGATAATGTGTAGGTGTGTTTATTTATACATGGTAGGACAATATTTTAGCGTCTATTACTCCTTTTATTACAACATATTTACAGGGACATTTTAGTAAAAAATAAACAACATACAATATTTAAAATAATACAAATAAATATACATTATAAAAAAAAAAAAGCCACTAGATAATTTTTAAATACTTATTGACAAAGAGGCGTAGCACGGTCAGGGTGGATGGTCTATGTGGTTGATGTAAGGATATAAAGTTCGAGTAACCGTGGCGGCCGACCCCACTTAGTCTGTGTAGAACGTGTTGTTGGTGGGGTTGTGTTGTGGTGAGGTTGTATTGTATGATTTTGTGGGAATGTGTTTGTTTATTTGATACAACAATTATACGTTACATATTGAATATATATTGTAAAATACAGTTATAGATGGAGAGGGGGTGGGTGTAAAAGGTTTTTGGAGAAATGTCTATACCCAGTCCAGCAGGTGATTCAGGTGGGAATGTTGAAGTTTAAGATTTGCCCTACCCCCGCCAAAGAATGGTGGGCCAGCATTTAGAGGTGTAGAGTTGACAGTGGGAGGTAATAGGTGGAATAATGCCTACTTTATATAGCATAATAATAAAAACAGTTGTAGAGGTTAGGGGAAGTAAGAAAAGACATACCTATTACCAGGACCAGCAGCGAAGAGGTGTAGTGAATAGTGAAGTGTATTAGTGGATAATTGATGTGTTATTTATATAATAATAAATCTTGAGGTGGGGAGGGAAGTGGTTAGAACTTGCCTTTACTAGAAATAGCGTTAGAGTCAGGGAGTGAAGTAATTTGAAACTTGCCTATACTAGGTGTGTTTCGAGAGGTGGAGGTGAGGTATGTGAGTATGGGCCTTTAATGGGGGAGGGTTAGAATCGAGGTGGTGGTTATGTGAAGTTGTTAGGTGGGGGTTGGGGTATATGGTCAACTAATGTAGAGTGTGGGAGTGAAGTGTTAGAGATGGTCTTGGAATAAAAGGGCCAGCAAGCTAAGGTGAGTGTGCAGTGTTAGAGGGACTGGGGGGGGGAATATAAAGATGAAAAATTGTGCGAGTTTGTGGGGTGTTTGGTGTGGGTTAGGTGGGTGGTTGCAACTATAAATTGTGCCAGTATGTTAGAGGTGTGGGTTGGTTGATAATAGTGATGGTTGTTAGTGGGACTTGCCTATACTAATAATTACAGTAGAGGATGTGGGAGTGCAGGAAGTTGGGTGGGAGGTTGCCTTGGGATGGGGGTGGCATGAGTAGGGTTGGTGATTGTGGGTGGTGAAGTTTTAGAGAGTTGTTTTAATAACCAGCAGCGAGTTTATAGGATGGGAGTGGAGGTGTTTATTGTTTTAAAGCGTAATTTACCTAGTAACTTGGACCAGCCTCGAGATTGGTATATATGGTAGTGAAGTGGGATTATAAGTTGAAACGATTGGGGGTTAATAAAAATTAATTTGTGGTGTGATAGTAAGTATTTTAATTGAGGTATTTGTTTGGGTAAATTAGGGTATTGTGTTGTTTTAGTCTAGGTTAAATCGTGATGAAAATAAAAAAATTGATTATTTTAAAATGTAATTTTTTATTTTTTATTATGATTGGTTTATTACAACAATTACATAAAATAAATCGATTAAATAAAAGTATGCAATTTTGAGATAAAATCAGGAAAATATAAAAATAATCGATATATTCGCTTAGATGGTAAGGTGTTAGAAGTAAAATGTGGTGTGATTTTATAAATAACAAAAAAAAGGTTAAATTTTTTATATTATATAATAAAGGAGGTACGACGAACTTTTAAATAATGGCTGTAAGTTAGGTGTAAACTTAGCGCATAAAGATAAAAATATTTTTTTGGTTATGTAAAAAATATTTTGTTGTAGTATTTATAAATGTTTTGTGTTGTTTTGAGAGGTGCCGTTGATGGGTGAAATTTAAGGCGTAGGTTGTACCTACGTCTTTTTATTATAAATATAGGACAGGTGAATTTAATGGATTTATGTTTGGGGACTGTAATGTTACGATAATAAAAATATAGCGGGGGGTTTACAAAAAAAATACTTTTCACCGGAACATTTGGGATAATGTTAGAAATTATTTTTGTACGCGCATGCGGCATATAGAAATATGTGATAAGAATGTGGGTACCGTTGGATCCAATGAAACATGTCTTTTTAATGTAAAAATATTAATTATTTTAAATTTTTGTTGGGATTATGCGGGGGGCACTAAATAAGACAATATAGATATAATTATTGTAGATAGTTAGAATCTTTTAGGTGGGCTATATGGGCGGCGGGGATTCTATACTTTTGATTATTTAGGCGTTTTTTTGATACTAGGGGTATGAGAATTGAATCAATAAAATATAAAGTTTTCAGCCATTGTGTGTTCGTATTTTCTGATTATTTTGTATGTGTATACAAAGACAATAAGTTTTTAGACAACAGTTATACAATATTGTTTACTGATAATTTAGGTAAGGTTATATTATCCTGTTTTTATATAATATATGTTTTATATACTCAAAACTAGCCAGTAACAAAAAATTTTGTATTTTTTTTTATTACATTTACATTTGGAAGATGGTTAATGTGTTAGACAAAAGGGAGGGTTGTGTAATAATATTTTTTGTTATTTTATTAGCAACAGTAACAAATACATTTTAATGTTTGTTATAAGCTATTTAGCAATTTTAATAAAGTTTGTATTAAAACTTGAAACGAACTTTAATTTAGGGTTGAGAATCGGGCACGCAGGAAAATATAAACATTAATTGACATTTATTTAACTACCCTTAAATACATTTAAAAAAGTATTGGGGTGTTTTTTATGAAATTATTTAGTATTTTGAATTTAATTTCTATTTTATTTAATTTTATTTATCCAATATTTACATAATTTGATTATATCGATAAACAAAAAAATAATAATAACCCAATACATATTGTTAATTTTTTTAAAATTGGGTAATAAATCAAGATTTTAATTGTAACAAATTAGTCGATTAAGGTCATATACTATCGTATCTCGATCTATTAAATATTATAAAATTAAATAAATACAAATAAATTAATAGTCAAATTAAATGTGGGATTATATGTTAAATTATGTGCCATTAAAAAAATAAAAATAAATTGGATTAATAAAAAATATATTAAAAATATTTTGTAAAAAACAAACACAAAAAACATAAATAACAAACACAAATCTAAAACATTTCATACTAGATAAAGAAGGACCATACAATTTGAAAACAGTAATTTTCAGTGGATAATGGAGGCATTATTATAAGATGAACTCAGTGAGGTAATTTTAGAAATCTGCTGTATTGCTGGGACTAACATGTCATTGTGTTTGTTAAGCAGCATGCGATAAAAAAATGCGTACTACACAGATGTAGTCTTGCTTACAAGCTGGTGAGTCCAAAGCATGATACTGCCAACAGGAGTCGAAATTGTCGACGGCCTCCACTACACGAAGATCCAGTTTTATGACCTAAATCTCTGATAGGGAGTAAGAGGTACTCTGTTTCTAGAATAGATGAGAATCGTAACATAGCAGACTCCGTAATTAAAATTGCATTTTGCCCTTCAAAAAAACGTATCATCTTTATTGTTAGGTATCCAGAATTCTCCTCAAATACTTAAGGTATTAGTTCAACGGCCCGATGAAAACATTATAAAGTAATGGGAAATCCATACAAAGGGGTACCCGTATCTGATTACAATATGGGGTGGGGGTAATAAGGTATACCGTATAATAATGAAAACAAGATATCAGACCCTCACAAGGTTTAACTTAGTTATATGTTGGGGAGGAATAATAAATCGAACATATATCCCTAGGGCGGCATAAAGGAATTCCGGCGCTGGAATAATGTATTTGTGAACAGCCTCACGATTTTATATTAGTAGGGACTTGTGCTATCTTTTTCAGTCATGTGGAAGATTGTTACCAAAGATGAGCAGAATAGTAATGATGGGACAAGCGTTCTTCCTTGATACAAATCTAGCTCTCGTGCTTGGTACCTTCTAACTAGGTTTAATACGGCTGACTACGTTTGAAGGGAGATCATTGAATTTTAAAAGTGGGGGGGCCACGAGTGTAACCGTTGGTAAGCATTATGTGTCAAGATTTTGCATGAGAGAATTTAGCTTTGTTAAATAGGAAGCGCTTTCTAAGGGGTTATATTTTAAGATAGTTATATAGATTCTATACAAGTGGTTTGGTATTTATCAGCAATCTGAGCGCACTTTGAAACGTTTTTGAAGTCGAATGAAGCTTTTTTGTTGTTGGATTATGGAACAACCATCCCAGTTATTGTGGAATCAATAGTCCTAGGGTATGTTTGTATGTGAGATGTGTAGAACATTTTCTTTGCCCCCTCATCCAGGAATTGGTTTGAATTTTGGCTGTAAATTTGGTAAACTTTTTGTGCTGTTAGCTTTGTGAGTGCACTTACATGTGAGTTCCAACTTAGGTGCTGGTCAACAGTATTTTAGACCTAGAGTTTTATGTTCTCATTTTACGTTTTTCAATTAGTGAGTTGTTCCAATGTAGAGCTGAAGTGTTGTTTTCTGCGAGTTTTTTTAGTTTTTGTTTCTGGTTCGATTATTAACATACATTAAAAATATTATGTGTGTCAGTTTGTAAAGAATGTTCTAGTGCAGCGTAACTTTTGTCACTAGAGTGTAAACAGTACAGTCATCGGCAAACAGGTTCACAGGATGAATGTTTGATGTGCAGAGGGAAGATTATTAATGTATACGGCAAAGAGAAGAGGGCCGAGAGATAGAGCCCTGGGGAACACCGATATCGAAAACAGATGGGATTGGACAAAGAATTATTGTAAGACACCCACATTGTTGTCTGTCTGTCAGCAGAAATGATTTAATTAACTTCACCAGCTTAAGATTTACTTTCATTGTTTCTAATTTTCTGATTAAAATAGTGTGATCTATTCATATCGAATGTTTTTTTATAGTCGACAAAGATTGCTCCACATAAATTATCGTTATTGATATGAATTAGATGTCAGTTGTGGTTCTGGTCAAAAAAATAAATTTCATTGTTAAGGCGTGTTGGGGGGACATTACAAATTTATTTTTTATGTTTTGTGTGTTGTTTAATGATCTAAACCCGTACTGACTATCAACTTGCAGGTCATTTTGGCTAGGTGTTCTATTACTGTTTTGGGTATGTGTTTTTACCAGTGGGTTTGGACAAGCGGACTTATATAAGAAAATGGGCCTATTGTTAACACAAGGTTGTTATTATCTGATGAAAACAGGTTTAACAAAGAGGTATACTTTAGCGATTTTAAAGGCAGATGGAAAGTGTGAGCTCTTGCGATAACATTTGATTATATACTGTATGGGGTTAGTGTATCAGTTAATAGGCCGCGTTGCAGCATAACGCAGTATTCGATTACTGATTCCACCAAGTCCACGATGAGTTTGTTATATCACCCTTTTAAGATCCAATAAGAAAGTTATAAACTTCGTTAAACTGTTATAAAAGGAATGTTCGCATGGGAATGGGGTTAGTACTTACTTGTTCTCGCAGAACGTAGATTAAAATTCGCTGAATAAGTCACAAGGGGAAGTATAGGTTATGGCGCGATTTTATTTTGTAAATGCCTTGCCTTGAAAATGATGATGAAGTCTTGTGTACAAGTAAATGAAGTAATTGGGATTTTGTGAGTCACAGCGAATAATTTCTTTTGTTCACCAAAGGTATTGATTGCCTTCCATATATTTCTAACTGTTGCTTTTGCTTTGAACTAAAAGACTAAGTAGTGTTTTACTTTTCTCTGCGAGCAATTAAAAATATTGTACATTTGTTCCTTTGCTCTGCCCGCTATATGTAAAGATGTCCTTATTTTTTGTGCGCTCGATCCCTCTGACCTCATAGCAGTTTGGCAAGTAGAACTTCTTGTGTGATAAAATGGATGATTTTATTTGTCTTTTTACCGCGTATTTCTTTAGTAGGGCGCATGCTTATTAAAAATATTACTGTTCTAAAATGTCCCGTGTCCAATATGCAATGGACTTCATCAGGAATCAGGACGTTGCGTAAAACATCGGCGAAAGGCGCATTTCGGCTAAAAATCATTTTAAAAATAATTCTTGGTGAAATTTTTTAGAGCGACTTCTATTATTCAATGTACTGATGTGTTTGTCTATTTTTTAGAAGATTTGTACCCATGTTTTGGCACCACATTTATTGCAAAAATATGGGATTAGTGGGATCCACATCATAGGCAATTGTAGGGATGGTACTTCTATAAGAGTGAGTGGTCCAAAGGTGGTCCCGTTATCTGTGTGTACCTGTCGGGGGTTGTGATTTAAAAATAGGACAGGGAATTTTCCGCTGTTGGGTGTGAGTTACAGCTAAAAGAACTAGCTTATTGTGATGTTTATTGAAGCGCCTTAGTACAGGTTGTCCTGCCTCGCGCTCTTGTTGTTTATAGTGAGACAACACGCCAAAAACGTGTGTGTTGTCTATTGAGTTGATCTTGTGTTGTTTTATTCAGCCCCTTAGTACTAGTGTATCGTGCTCCCCCGAAACATAACATGGGTGGTTCTCTTCTCGTATAACTTCCTGTCCACTTGACATTTCTGACAACGATTCCGTTTTACTCTCACTCGTTTATGGACACAGAATCACGATGGGCGTCGCAGAAACTGTCGCGCGGAAAACCATTGATCGTTTTACTTTATCTAAGAAAAAAACATTATTACGAACAGTGATACATAACGATAAGAGAGCATATTTTTAGCCGGAAAAGAGGGTAATTTGGTAGTGGCTACGTCTATCGTTATTTGTTATTTACCTGTCATTTTATTGTAAAAATAGGACAGGGGAATTTCCGTTGTTGGGTGAATGTAATTACATATTGATACAGGTGCTGGGCCTACGGTGGTAGTTTTCTTTATTATTTATAGTATATCTAGGAGTAATAAGTCTACGCAGAGCAAGGCCAATGCACAGCTGAGTAGTATGTAACTGAGACAAATCCAAAGAGGTGACGTGTTTTTTATTTGGTTCTTATTACAACGGACTAATTGTGTTACCGCTCGTTTTGAAACCGGATCGATGGCCACGCGCAAACACATCGCGCGTAAAACATATGGCTCGTATTATATACTTTTATAAAAGTTCCGTTACGAATAAGAGGGTGACGTCAGGGCTAATATATAGCTATCTAGAAAACCCGTAATAACATTCTAAAAGGCAGAGTTTGTGCGTTATTGGTAGACGTTAAAAGCCTATCTGCAACGGGAATTTTACCTTTGTAAGACTAACATTTACCTTTGTAAGACTAACCACGGCTACTATTTTTTCTTGTTCATTTCATTACAGACAAGCTCAAAACACAAGAGATCAATTGTAGAAATTTTTATAAAAGAAGCATTCCTTCGTTCGTGTGTCGTTCGAACCCCCAGGATTCAAGGTTTTCACTTTTTTTTTACACGGGCCGTATCTGGTGATAGGTGTTTATATCTGTCTCCCAAAGCGTTTTCAACATGCGTCGACCACGGAAATTTAGGACAATTTAAAATAAATGTAAACTAAGTATTTGTGCCAATTTATCAACAGTTATCTACTTTTTTGTCCTACAATTTTCAAACTTTAGGTGAAAACTTTTTTCCAATTACCAAAAGATGTCCCAACATTTTTCCACAGTTCTGCTCAAAAGTTCCAACCTGTAGGTAAATAGATCAGCTGGCAAATACTGCTTTAAATATTTCTTGTAGTTTTCCAAACTTTTTATTAACTATTTTTTTTTCTTTCATTAAATATTTTTTCGTATTGTCAGTACATGACAAGGCAAATAATTCTTGCAGCTGTCAAAAATTTTTTCCACTTGTCAAATATTTATGCACATGTTTCTTCCACGTGGCAAATATTTCTTACAGTTGTCAAACATTTATGCAAATATTTTTTTTGACCTGTCAAATAATTCGTACAGTTGGCAAATATTTATGCAAATATTTCTTCCACTTGGCAGAATATATTTCTTAACCAATGTTTGTCAAATATTCTATGCAACATTATTTTTTCCAGTTTGCAAATATTTCTTCATAATTTTTCCACTGGCAAATACCATTTTCTTACAGTTGTCACAAAAATGTTTCCTTTGTATGTGTCAAATATTTCTTCAAATATTTCTTCCAATCTTGGCAAATTTTTCTTTGCAGTTGTCAATATTTTATGCAAATATTTTTTTCCAGTTGCCAAATATTTCTTCAAATTTTTACCGATCTTGGCAAATATTTCTTACAGTTGTCAAAATATTTCTTCACACATGTCAAAATATTTCTTGCACAAATATTTCTTCCAACTTGTCAAATTTTTCTTTGCATGTGTCAAATTTATATGTCTTCAAATATTTCTTCACTTGGCAAATATTTCTTACAGTTGTCAAATATTTATGCGAATATTTTTTTCAGTTGCCAAATATTTCTTTAATTTTTTTTTTTTCCACCTCGTCAAAAATTTCTTCCAGTTGTCAAATATTTCTTCAAAACGTTTTGCCGGTTGTCAAAAATGTCTTCCAGTTGTCCAAATAGTTCTTCAAAACGTTTGCAATGTTGTCAAATATTTCTTCAACCTTTTTTTCACCTGTCTTAAAAAATATGTCTTCCAAGTTGTCATATATTTCTTCAAACGTTTTTGCCAGGTTGTCAAATATATTCTTCAATTTTTTCCACCTGATCAAAAATAAAAATTACCTTCTGGTTGTCAAATATTTCTTCAAACATTTTCCAGTTGTCAAATATTTCTTAAAATTTTTTTCACCTGATAAATCTTTTCTTACAGTTCGTCAAATATTTATCCAATGTTTCTTCCTCAGGTAAAATATTTCTTACAGGTGTCACATATTTATGCAAATTGTTGTGTTCAGTTGTCAAATATTTCTTCAAACGGGTTCATTTCCAGTTGTCAAATATTTCTAACAGTTGTCAATATTTCTGACAGTTGTCAATATTTCTTATATATATTTATGCTAGTCGCTCCAAATCATGTTCTTTCAAAGGCAACTAGCTTTCATGCTGGCGGATATGACCAAACAGCGTAGTCTTCCCTGTCTCAGCCGAGTATACAGGCTTGGAAGGCCAAACACGTGACCATACCCGGTCACATTTGGCACTTTATCTTTTTGCGCGAACGGCCGAGGAAGGTGACGCACAGACAGATGGTAGATATGATGAAGGTATTGAGCCTTAGCTTTCTTGCTTAGCATAGAAGTGTCCAGGTCTCACTGCCATATATACAACTGTGCTGGTGATTGCAGGCGTTATATATCGCAGCTTTCGGTCTTCATTGTGAGTTTGCGCGTTTCCCAAACACGTGATGTGAGGCGGATAAAGGTAGCTGCAGCTTTGTAAGGATGCTATTCAATTTCGAGGTGTCCTGAGAGAGTTTTTATCATTGACGTTATACACAAGGTATGTGTCTGAGCCAACGTACCGTGTTTCAAGTCCGCCGACGTGAGATGCTAACTGTGTTACCGCTAGTTATGAAACCAGATCGATGGTATGGTCAGACTTTCGCAAGGTATCCATTGATCGTAGGTCGCGTGAGGGGGAGTGGCAGTGTAAAACTCCGTAGCATAGAGGGTCGAAGGCTTCAGTTTAGGTGGGTGTCGTCCACATCGCTAACTTATAGACTATCATAGTATCCAGCTCGCATACTAACATGGAAACAAGTTTATGTTCTTTTTGCTCTTGTATTATTGTTTTTTTATACATAAATCTTTTTGACAAACTGGAAGAAATTTTTGACAACCGGGCAAAACGGTTTGAAGAAATATTTGACAACTGGGGAGAAAAATTTTTGACAGGTGGAAAAAAAAAATTTGAAGAAAATATTTGACAACCGACAAAAAAAACGTTTGAAGAAAATATTTTGACAACTGGAAGAATTTTTGACAGGTGGAAAAAAAAAATTGAAGAAGAAATATTTGGCAACTGGACCAAATTAAAATATTTTGCATAAATATTTGACACAACTGTAGAAAATATTTTGCCAAGTGGAAGAAATATTTGAGGGGGACATATTTGACACATGCAAAGAAAATTTTGACAAGTGGAAGAAATATTTGAGAAAATATTTGACATGTGGAAGAGAAATATTTTGACAAAACTGTAAGAAATATTTGGCCATAGTGGCGGAAAAATATTTGAAGAAATATTTGGCAACTGGAAAAAAAATATTTGCATAAATATTTGACTACAATGCAAAGAAAAATTTGCCAAGTGGAAAAGATATATTTGAAGAAATTATTTGACACTATACAAAGAAAAATTTTGACAATTGTAAGAATATTTGCCACAAGTGGGAAAAATTTGAAGAAAATATTTGGCAAACTGGAAAAAAAAATTGCATACTAAATATGTGACAACTGTAAGAAATATTTGCCAAGTGGAAGAAAATATTTGCATATAATATTTTGCCAACTGTAAAAAAAAAGTATTGACTGGTGGATAAAAATATTTGCATAAATATTTGTGACAACTTGTAAGAAATAATTGCCAAGTGGAAGATTTATTTGCATAAATATTTGACAAGTGGAAGAAAAATGTTTGACAGCTGCAAGATTTATTTTTTTTGCCATGTCAAGTACTGACTAACAGGAAAAATAAATATTTAATGAAAAAAAATATTTAATGAAAAGTTTGGAAAACTACAAGACATATTTAAATAAGTATTTGACAGCGCTGATCTATTTACCTACAGGTTGGAACTTTTGAGCAGAACTGGGGAAAAATGTTGGGACCATCTTTGGTAATTGGAAGAAAAGTTTTCACTAAAGTTTGAAAATTGTAGGACAAAAAAGTAGTATATAACTGTTGATAATTGGCACAAATACTTAGTTACATTTATTTAATGTCCTAAATTTCCGTGGTCGGACGCATGTTTGAAACGCTTGGGGAGACAATATAAAAACCTATCACCAGATACCGCCTGTGTAAAAAAAAGTGAAACCTTAAATCCTGGGGGGGGTTCGAACACACGAACGAAGGAATGCTTCTTTTATAAAAATTTTCTACTATTGATCTCTTGTGTTTTGAGCTTGTCTGTAATGAAATGAACAGAAAAAAATAGTAGCCGGGTTAGTCTTACAAAGGTAAATGTTAGTCTTACAAAGGTAAATTCCGTTGCAGATAGGCCTTTACGTCTACCAATACGCACAAACTCTGCCTGTTAGAATGTTATTACGGTTTTCTAGATAGCTATTATTTTAGCCCCGACGTCACCCTCTATGCTAACGGGCGTTTATAAAAATATCTATACTAGCCATGGTTTACGCGCGATATTTTGCGCGGGGTCCATCGATCCGGTTTCAAAACTAGCGGTAACACAATTAGTCGTTGTAATAAGAACAAATAAAAATACGTCACTCTAGTGGAGTCAGTTACATACCACTAGCTGTGCATTGGCCCCTGCGTAGACTTATTACTCTGATAGACTATAAATAATAAAGAAAACTACCCCGTTGGCCCAGCACCTGTATCAAATATGTAATTACATTCACCCAACAACGGAAAATTCCCTGTCCTATTTTTACATAAAAGACAGTGGTACATAACGATAACGTAGCCACTACCCTCTTTCCGGCTAAAAAGAGCTCTCTTTCATTATGTATCCTGTTCGTATAATGTTTTTCTTAGATAAAGTATACGATCAATGGTTTTCCGCGCGAAGTTTCGCGACGCCCCCATCGACTTCTGTGTCATAACTAGTGAGAGTAAAACGGGAATCGTTTGTCAGAAATGTCAGGACAGGAAGTTATACGAGAAGAGAACTCCTGGTTTGTTTCGGAGAGACACGATACACCTAGTACTAAGGGGCTGAATAAAACAACACAACTCAATAGACAAACACACGTTTTTGGCGGTTCTCACTAAAACAACAAGCGCGAGGCAGGACAACCGTACTAAAGAGCTCAATAAACTTTCACAATAAGCTAGTCTTTTCGCTGTACTCACCCAACAGCGAAAATTCCCTGTCCTATTTTTACATCACAAGACAGGTACACACCGATAAGTGACCACTTCACTCTTTCCATCTAAAAAATAGCTCTCTTCCATTATGTCCCACTTTGTTACTGTTGTTTGAAAAATAAATAAAAATATTGTACACACCCTCCCTCTTTCCATCTAACATAACCGTCTTCCAATATGTACCCCTACTCATATAATGTTTTTTGTTACTGCTGTTTTGAAAAATAAAATATACATATATACTTCTATTCTATATAACCTAGCCTTTTTGTTATCTATATTGTATAACTGTTGTCTACATGTCTTTGTATATTGTATAAACAGAAACATACGAACACATGGCTGATTTATATAAACCCGTTGATTTCTCTCAAACCTCATCATCCCGCCTGCCAAAATCATAATCCCCGCGCCCTCCCCATACCCCACCTACCCTCTAACGACAATAATTATATCTATATTGTCTTATTCCCGTCCCCCCACTACCCCCCACCACAGCCTTTCTCTGTCATAGTTTTACATAAAAAGACATGTCCACACCGATAACGGCACCACTATTTTTTCACAGGCGTACTGCGCGCATGCGCGTATAATCCATAATTTCTTGGTTGTGTCACAAAATGTTACGGTCGAAAAGTATGGAACCCCGCTAGTATCGATTATGTAATTACAGTCACCCAACAACTGAAATTCCCTGTCCTATTTTTTACATAAAAATGACAGGTACACGCCGATAATGTCACTCCCCGGCATCCCTCTCAAAACAACACACAACAATTAAAATACCTACACAAAAAACCTACACCCGCCAGCTACACCCTAACACAGCCATGCGTCGTCACCTCCACCAGCATAAACCAAAACTCCCGCGCACTTAAAAATCAACACCACACTGCTATAACATTTATACTAAGCGAATTTATCGATTTTTTGTATTTTCATCTTTATCTCAAGATTGCAGGCTTTTATCGATTTTATGAGTGTTGTCTACCTGTTTGTAATATATATATATATATATATATTATATATATATATAATATATATAATATATATATATATATATATATATACATATATATATATTATTATATATATATATATATATATATATATATATATATATATATATATATATATATATATATATAACAATTGTAAAATAAGTGTTGTAACACACGATGTATTAATAAACAACACAATACCAACACACAATACAAGAAAACATTTAAATACCTACACCTTAAAATGGTATAGTCAAGTCTCTAACACTTCACTCCCACCTCTCGAGGCTGATCCTGGTATAGGCAAGTCTCTAACACCTCACTCCCACCTCTCGGTGCTGGTCCTAGTATAGTCAAGTCTCTAACACTGCACTCCCACCTCTAGCTGCTGACCCTGGTAAAGGCAAGTCTTCAACACTTCACTCCCACCTCTCGACGCTGATCCTTGCACAGGCAAGTCTCTAACACTTCACTCCCACCTCTCGATGCTGGCCCTAGTATAGGCATTCTCTAACACTTCACTCCCACCTCTCGAGGCTGATCCTAGTATAGGCATGTCTCTAACACTTCACTCCCCCCTCTAGACTCTGGCCCTAGTAAAGGCAAGTCTCTAACACTTCACTCCCACCTCTAGATTCTGGAATTGTTATAGTCAAGTCTCTAACACTTCACTCCCACCTCTCGCTGCTGGACCTGGTATAGGCATGTCTCTAACACTTCATCCTCTAAATTGCTGGCCCAAGTAAAGGCAAGTCTGTAACACGTCACTCCCACCTCTAGATGCTGTACCTGTTTATAAGGCAAGTCTCTAACACTTCACTTCCACCTCTCGATGCTGCCCCTAGTATAGGCATGTCTCTAACACTTCACTCCCACCTCTAGCTGCTGGCCCTAGTAAAGGCAAGTCTCTATCACGTCACTCTTACCTCTAGATGCTGGACCTGTTATAGTCAAGTCTCTAACACTTCACTCCCACCTCTCACTGCTGGACCTGATTATAGACATGTCTCTAACACCTCACTCCCACGTCTCCATGCTATAACTGTTTGTACAATATATATTGTAATATGTACGTATAATTGTTGTATAAATAAACAGCACATAACACAATACAATACAACACACCACAACACAACCCACACACTACCTACACACGCCCGCCATTATCGAACTAATATCCTACATCAACGATAGACCATCACCCCGAACGCTAACGCCTCTTTGTCAATAAATATATAAAATGTATCTAGTGTTTTTTCTTTTATATGCATATATATTGTATAAATATTGTATGTATAACTAAATGTCTGTATATATGTTGTAATATATGTATAACTAAATATTGTCTACCTGTATAAATAACACACTACACATTATCGAACTATGATAGGACAGAGCGATACAACGGGAAGCAATCTGATCGTCAGAGGAAGTCCCCCGGTCTAATATATATTGCTATATAAAAAGTCACGCGCTTCCTCCTGACGCGCCTCCTGCAGAATCGACCCGGAGTATTTCCTTATATAAAAGTCATGTCGCGCCTCCTGAATGATAACCGTTTCCGCCCTACTATACTACTTCCGTCTCGACTCCGCTACAAAACAACTGACTCCTCGACTCAGACTTCTGACACCGACTCCACAGTCCTATATGAGGAAGTTTGAAACTCCCATATTGCTAACTCTCAGCTTGTGAGTGGGCTTGCCATTTGAGAAAGCTATTTCCTTTTTATACACACCGTCACAACGAACAACTCAGTGAGCTCGCTGCTATAAATAACTTGTCAAAGTTGAAGGAAAACAGCAAAACCCAAGCCTAATGTACATTCACTATACTTAAGCTCCACAATCGGTATAGACTTTCAACAAACGTACGTCTAGCCGTCCTGTCTAGTGCCATCAGATCAGGGCATTTCCACGCTTTTCTTGTCCTTTTTATGTCTATCTCCAGTTCTCTTCTATGTCCGTTTTTCGGTGTACCTCTGCGTATTTTATCCCGTGGATTCCAGAGCAAAGGTTGCCTGGTAATGATATCAATAGGTCTTCTCAATTTGTGTCCTATCAATCTTTAGCGTCTTTTCTCATTTCTTGTTCCACTCACGCTTGTCTGGTTTTTGTCGTCAGTTCCACAGTGGTGACTTCGTCATACTACACTTCAATCGTTCTATTCTACGCAAGTGTGACGTGATTGTCTTCCCTGCTCTGAATTAGTGGTCCAACAATAGCCAAATTAAGAGTATAAAGATGAGAGACCAAATGTATCAACCTTCGCTCACGATTACTCTTGGCTGAGATATAGTTAGAAGAATGATGCTTTTACTTGAGGGAGCCTCGCAGGAATTTAAAGAATAGTAAGCATAACAACTAAGATCATCTAAGCTGTCATGAACTTAGTACTTTCCCGCCCCTTCTGTAAAGTCATATATTTCCGCTCATATCTCTGACCGCTCAGCTAAAGGTGATTCAGCAATTATTAATTTTATAGCTCTTTATGGTTATGTATTTAAAATAGAATATTTAATGCAGGTGCAAACCTACAATTCACTCAAGAGTGATTAATCCAACTATAGCTTTAAAGTTATAGATACACAGGTTTAATAATCAATTATAATTGTAGTTTAACAATGTAAAATAAGTAAAGTTGTTTAAAAAAAGTAACGATAATGTTTATCAACAGGAGTGACGCTCAGTGTTGACTCTGGCTGGAGCAGGCCATAAACGAAAAGTCAATGTGACAAGTTTGCTCCTTTGATACGGGCCACCGATAAAAAAGGAGAAATTAATCAGGAGAGAGGGGTGGGTGAGAAATGACATACGATGTGAAAAGAAAACCTTGAACAATGAAAGCTAAAACAACGAATACTGGAAGAATTAGCACGTACAGAGAGTGGGTAGTAATAATGCCGGAGAGGTATGAATAGCATATATATATATATATATATATATATATATATATATATATATATATATATATATTTATATAATATATATATATATATATTATATATATATATATATATATATATATATAAAGTGATGCATTTGTCTTCTTCTCTCCAAACACTTTTTTGTCTAACTCGAGGGTCTGAGATTGTATGATCATGTGCATCGGGTAAAATTCAGGGGTAGATGAAATGGTAGAGGATTGTGGAGGTCGCCTAATTCTTACTTCAGAGGACATAAAGGAGATACTATTTTATATTTTCTCTCAGTTTCTGGTACTAGGTACCAGTAATCAACAAAGGACACTGTCCATAAGAGACGGGTCTAGAGAACACTCGAAGCGGCGACCTTTTTTGGAAGTTACTCCTGCACATCAAATAACGTGCTCCCCAACAAGTCATTCGACTCGATCTTGAGAAGGAACAGTCATAACTTCATTGAGAACTGTGACTGAACCAGAATTCAACAACAGATCACTGTCAACACCTGGCCAGTTCAGTACAAAGTACTGGCACAAGCATATAAACCTTTTTAAACCAAACCATGCAGTAATATCATTCGAGACCGATACACAATTAAAGAACTTTTTATTTTCCTTGCCAAATCAACTTTATTCATTTTGACGGTGTTGATAAAATATTTCATAAATAATTCTCTTTTTCTCTATGTAAATATAAATCCTTAGTTAGAGTTTAAAATTGGTTGAGTGAATTTGATGTCTGCACCCGTATGACTCAATTGTTTATAAAGAAATACTTATACACAGAGATAATCATACAATTAATATTTCGCGGAATCATCTTCAGCTGGGGGCTAATTTAAAACGAATAAAACATATAAATCTCACAGGGGCGGGGAATATAAAGTTTACAATTAGACGACGCAGTTGTTCTACCTGCCATTCTAAAATCCCCGTGAGACACCCTAAAATAGGGGCATAAAATCTACCATTTACATATCTGCTAAGCGTTATCTTGAGCAAAAGTTGCTATCTTTTGAAAAGCTCATCAAAATATTATACGTAGGCTATCAATAAAATGTTGCTGTAGATAACTTTAGATGAGCCTAACTTAAAGAAGAATTTTTTTATTCTCTGTAGTGTTGTCAGTTATTTCTATGCACCACTTCCCGTTTCTTCTTCTTCCGCTCTCCACGCGTCGACTTAAATATGTTCAAAGAAAGCAACGGTCAACCTGAGGCTGCTGGTATCTCCGTAAAGTTTTTTCCAGGAATGGTGCTGGTGATGGCATATGCGCATTCTCTGTTCCTCCTATGTTGAGCACATTTGAAGTAAACGTCCAGCGGTCATTTTATCGATGCCGCAGTTACACTCATCAGTAGTTCCTATCTTTAGCTTGCTGAACAAATGATATCCCAATCTGTTGTGGCATGTGCGAAGTCTGAATACTGCCTCATGTTCACTTCTGCTGAGCTGGTGATGGGCATTGATAAATGCAGTTTGTGTACAGCTGTGTCACTAATGGATAGGAAGTTAAAAAAAACCAGTTGGATCTTGATGTATCAATTGAAAAAAAGCTTTCCACATAGCAGGCATTATCAAAGTTTCCCGCAGTTTGCCGATTATCTCTGCAATTCAGAAACATGCACTAAGTGTTTCTTTGGCAGTTTCAGAACATTTTTTTCAAATATCAGGTACTGTTGATCGCTTATTAAATGTTTCATTGTGAATTCGTTCAAAGCCTTTTTACTTTTTTTGACACAGTGTTTATCGCTAGTGCATCGGAGTTCGTGCACAGTGCTGAGATCCTCCTTGTGTGATCTAAAGGAGGAGATCAGAGCACTGATAAGTTGTCCGTGTGTAATGAAGATGGTCCTTTAAAAAATCAAACCAAACCAGACACGGTGTTTAGTATGAAGGGGATCGCTAAGAGAAGGTGGTTTCATTGTTTCGTTTGAAAATGTTTGTTGATACATTAGACACGTAACCAGAGAGTCATGTTCGTCAGGAACTCAGTTAAACCATATTCCAAGTAGTTTGACGAATGAACGAATGAATACACGAATGATTGAATACACGAATGAATGAATAAATAGAGTACACGATTGAATGACTGAATGAATGTATACACGAATGAATGAATAAATAGAGTACACGATTGAATGACTGAATGAATGTATACACGAATGAATGAATACACGAATGAATGAATAAATAGAGTACACGATTGAATGACTGAATGAATGTATACACGAATGAATGAATACACGAATGAATGAATAAATAGAGTACACGATTGAATGACTGAATGAATGTATATACGAATGAATGAATAAATAGAGTACACGATTGAATGACTGAATGAATGTATACACGAATGAATGAATACACGAATGAATGAATAAATAGAGTACACGATTGAATGACTGAATGAATGTAGACACGAATGAATGAATAAATAGAGTACACGATTGAATGACTGAATGAATGTATACACGAATGGATGAATAAATAGAGTACACGATTGAATGACTGAATGAATGTATACACGAATGAATGAATAAATAGAGTACACGATTGAATGACTGAATGAATGAATACACGAATGAATGAATACACGAATGAGTGAATAAATAGAGTACACGATTGAATGACTGAATGAATGTATACACGAATGAATGAATAAATAGAGTACACGATTGAATGACTGAATGAATGTATACACGAATGAATGAATAAATAGAGTACACAATTGAATGACTGAATGAATGTATACACGAATGAATGAATAAATAGAGTACACGATTGAATGACTGAATGAATGTATACGCGAATGAATGAATAAATAGAGTACACAATTGAATGACTGAATGAATGTATACACGAATGAATGAATAAATAGAGTACACGATTGAATGACTGAATGAATGAATACACGAATGAATGAATACACGAATGAATGAATAAATAGAGTATACAATTGAATGACTGAATGAATGTATACACGAATGAATGAATAAATAGAGTACACGATTGAATGACTGAATGAATGTATACACGAATGAATGAATAAATAGAGTACACGATTGAATGACTGAATGAATGAATACACGAATGAATGAATAAATAGAGTACACAATTGAATGACTGAATGAATGTATACACGAATGAATGAATAAATAGAGTACACGATTGAATGACTGAATGAATGTATACACGAATGAATGAATAAATAGAGTACACGATTGAATGACTGAATGAATGTATACACGAATTAATGAATAAATAGAGTACACAATTGAATGACTGAATAAATGTATACACGAATGAATGAATAAATAGAGTACACGATTGAATGACTGAATGAATGTATACACGAATGAATGAATAAATAGAGTACACGATTGAATGACTGAATGAATGTATACACGAATGAATGAATAAATAGAGTACACAATTGAATGACTGAATAAATGTATACACGAATGAATGAATAAATAGAGTACACGATTGAATGACTGAATGAATGTATACGCGAATGAATGAATAAATAGAGTACACAATTGAATGACTGAATGAATGTATACACGAATGAATGAATAAATAGAGTACACGATTGAATGACTCAATGAATGAACACACGAAAGAATGATTGAATGAATACACGAATGAATGAATAAATACAGGTGTCACGGGTTGCCTCCCGTTAGCTCTGCAGTAGTGGTCCAACATTGGCCAAAACTCAAGAGTAACTGGCGTGGGTCTTCAAAGGTGTCTACCTTCGCACAACATTACTCTTTTGCAGAGTTGTAGACAGAAGGATAATGATGCTTCTACCTCAAGGGAGTTTCACAAGATATTCAGAAAAGCGAGAACAATGCTGCATTGGCTGAGCACGTTAACGCTAGAATCTGCCGACAACTTTTGTGAACGATTATGTAATCTTATAATAGCTCGTTCAAGCCCCCCAGCTGAGTTAATTCAACGAATTTCCTCTTATTATTATTTAATATCTCTGATTAAGTGTATTTAAGAAATTGTATAAGACATACAGATACAACCCATTCAAAATGATTTCATCAACTTTAAATTTGGATAGATATAAATAACAAATTTAATAATCACTTAGGTTTTAACAGTATTAAAAATTGAATATTCTTTAACAAAACTTGATCATCAGCATATGATGTTAATGGGGAATTATATAAGGGGAAGTTTCACTTGGCAGCTTTTATTTGACTACTTAGCTGCCAATGAGGATTCTGCTCCCGCTGGTGTTTTGGATCTTCGCAGATAGATGACTGGATTGTTCACGTTCCTGGTCAAGATTTAAGAGTTGCAGCACGTTCCAAGTAGAATCAGGGAGTAACTGCAAAGTTGGTCCCGCGTCTCTAAGACCCGTCTGATGATGGTGTCTAGCGTCGACTTCCGGCCACTTATACCCTCACATAATTTCTTAATGCACTATTAAGAAATAGTACCCTCAACTGGTACCACCAACTAGTGTTCCAAAAGAAGAGAAACGAATACCATCTGAGTATTGAGTTTCCCGACACATACTAATGTGTCCTCATCTACCTATTTGACCATCCCAGCTATCTTCAGAACGTTTACCCTCTCTGAGAATTAATGTTAATCCCAGTGGGCGAAAACTAACTTTAAATTTAAAATGAATAGTTTTATATTTAACTTTACATGAAAATATTAACACTATAGTTTGAATACGTTTACATTTACATCGGTTGAAAAGGTTGTAAACTTTCATTGCAGTTAGAGTGAATATGTTTCACATTTACACTGGTTGAAACGGTTAAAACTTTCATTACAGTTTGAGTGAATATGTTTTACTTTTACAATGGTTGAAAAGGTTAATAATATAACAAGTATGTAAATCATTTCTTTCATCATTCCCTTCCTGTTCCGTATGAAACTTGGGACTACCTCTGCTTTTGGTTCTTTACAAGAAACTCACAATAAAGCAGTCACCAGCCCTGGCAGTGGTGGCTCGTGAAATCATCATTCTATATGCTGAAGTTGCCAGCCTCAAATGACTTGGAGACCAATAGCGATTTTCACGTTTTAATAATCACGTGTTAGTTCACATGTTAATAATGAAAAAATATAAATTTCAAAATATACAACTTACGCCAATCTTTACGCTCATAGACTGCTGGCTCAGAGAAATAAAGCCACTTGTTGAGGCCTCTTACATTTGGTCTTGGGTATTGTTACTTTAACAATAAGTTCCCACTTTTGACGTGTTCAGATTCCTTTGGATTCCGGTTTTCCGTGTTAATAATGGTAGTGTTTTCCTGGGCTCTTAAGTTCTCAAGAATTCCAAATAAGCCCGGTCCGATAAATGAAAGCTGATCTTAGTCTTAACTCTGGCAAAGTCTGGTTGTCTTCTTGGCGCGAGTGAATTTACACAGTGTTCTACTCTGACTGAAGTCTCAGGTTATATTGCTTGTCTTCCCCCGCATTTGTTTGTTACAATGTTAAGCAGGGCTCCAATCGGAAGGGGTGTTGTGCCTTCATTCCGAGTGTCTGCCAATCGTTTCAAGTATGCGTGTGATAAGGGTGGTTTATGGCTGACTACTGGCCACTATGAACGGTAAGCCACCAATGTTGCAGGTATAAGTCCACAGTCGTTGCTAGTGTGTAGCCATATAAAGTCCCACCCCTATAGACACCTGGAAGGTTATATGCTGGAGTGTGAGGTGTCTTGTCTGGTTTATGGGTGCTGGCTGCGAGTGTAGGTGATGTGGTTTCACAGGTTCACAACACATGTGGTATGACATGAAAAGTCTGTGCGAAGATCCAAAACACCAGCGGGAGCAGAATCCTCATTGGCAGCTAAGTAGTCAAATAAAAGCTGCCAAGTGAAACTTCCCCTTATATAATTCCCCATTAACATCATATGCTGATGATCAAGTTTTGTTAAAGAATATTCAATTTTTAATACTGTTAAAACCTAAGTGATTATTAAATTTGTTATTTATATCTATCCAAATTTAAAGTTGATGAAATCATTTTGAATGGGTTGTATCTGTATGTCTTATACAATTTCTTAAATACACTTAATCAGAGATATTAAATAATAATAAGAGGAAATTCGTTGAATTAACTCAGCTGGGGGGCTTGAACGAGCTATTATAAGATTACATAATCGTTCACAAAAGTTGTCGGCAGATTCTAGCGTTAACGTGCTCAGCCAATGCAGCATTGTTCTCGCTTTTCTGAATATCTTGTGAAACTCCCTTGAGGTAGAAGCATCATTATCCTTCTGTCTACAACTCTGCAAAAGAGTAATGTTGTGCGAAGGTAGACACCTTTGAAGACCCACGCCAGTTACTTTTGAGTTTTGGCCAATGTTGGACCACTACTGCAGAGCTAACGGGAGGCAACCCGTGACACCTGTATTTATTCATTCATTCGTGTATTCATTCAATCATTCTTTCGTGTGTTCATTCATTGAGTCATTCAATCGTGTACTCTATTTATTCATTCATTCGTGTATACATTCATTCAGTCATTCAATTGTGTACTCTATTTATTCATTCATTCGCGTATACATTCATTCAGTCATTCAATCGTGTACTCTATTTATTCATTCATTCGTGTATACATTTATTCAGTCATTCAATTGTGTACTCTATTTATTCATTCATTCGTGTATACATTCATTCAGTCATTCAATCGTGTACTCTATTTATTCATTCATTCGTGTATACATTCATTCAGTCATTCAATCGTGTACTCTATTTATTCATTCATTCGTGTATACATTCATTCAGTCATTCAATTGTGTACTCTATTTATTCATTCATTCGTGTATTCATTCATTCAGTCATTCAATCGTGTACTCTATTTATTCATTCATTCGTGTATACATTCATTCAGTCATTCAATCGTGTACTCTATTTATTCATTCATTCGTGTATACATTCATTCAGTCATTCAATTGTATACTCTATTTATTCATTCATTCGTGTATTCATTCATTCGTGTATACATTCATTCAGTCATTCAATTGTGTACTCTATTTATTCATTCATTCGCGTATACATTCATTCAGTCATTCAATCGTGTACTCTATTTATTCATTCATTCGTGTATACATTCATTCAGTCATTCAATTTTGTACTCTATTTATTCATTCATTCGTGTATACATTCATTCAGTCATTCAATCGTGTACTCTATTTATTCATTCATTCGTGTATACATTCATTCAGTCATTCAATCGTGTACTCTATTTATTCATTCATTCGTGTATACATTCATTCAGTCATTCAATCGTGTACTCTATTTATTCATTCATTCGTGTATACATTCATTCAGTCATTCAATCGTGTACTCTATTTATTCATTCATTCGTGTATTCATTCATTCGTGTATTCATTCATTCAGTCATTCAATCGTGTACTCTATTTATTCATTCATTCGTGTATACATTCATTCAGTCATTCAATCGTGTACTCTATTTATTCATCCATTCGTGTATACATTCATTCAGTCATTCAATCGTGTACTCTATTTATTCATTCATTCGTGTCTACATTCATTCAGTCATTCAATCGTGTACTCTATTTATTCATTCATTCGTGTATTCATTCATTCGTGTATACATTCATTCAGTCATTCAATCGTGTACTCTATTTATTCATTCATTCGTGTATACATTCATTCAGTCATTCAATCGTGTACTCTATTTATTCATTCATTCGTGTATTCATTCATTCGTGTATACATTCATTCAGTCATTCAATCGTGTACTCTATTTATTCATTCATTCGTGTATTCATTCATTCGTGTATACATTCATTCAGTCATTCAATCGTGTACTCTATTTATTCATTCATTCGTGTATACATTCATTCAGTCATTCAATCGTGTACTCTATTTATTCATTCATTCGTGTATTCAATCATTCGTGTATTCATTCGTTCATTCGTCAAACTACTTGGAATATGGTTTAACTGAGTCATATCATAATGTACATAAGTCTAACAAACTCCTCTCTGATGCTATCCGATCAGATATGTAAATGAGTTCATCACTGAACGCACGGGAATGGCGTTTCAAGAGTACAGGTCAGATTGACCTTTGTAGATTTTCTAAGTCTAACCTCGCTGTAGATACCGTCGCTAGCATTGCGAAGTTTAAAGAGCATAGAAACTGTTCTCTGGGCCTAGCATGACCCGTATACATCTAAATCTCAGGTATGAAGATACCTGGGGTGTAATCTCTAGTAGAAGAACCTCTCCTTCCTGTAACTGGTAACTGAGCAGAGAACGACCAATGTCAAACATCAAAATAGATTACAGATCTGTGCGTAACAGCGTGTTTTGTGGGTTAATTCAAATTATTTCCTGATGGACATTTCTGCGCGTTACTGCAGAGGTCATGTCTCCCAAATAGGGAATGAAAACACCCGATCCTCTCTCGACAATGTTTACAAATAACTTCTTACATCTGCCCGGACTATTACAACATTTCCGCACAGGTGTGTCTGGCTGATAAGTGCGAGTCTGTAATCTGTCCACAGACAGGTAATTTATCGCCTGGCACGCCTTAGGTAAACCCAACGCTCGATCGCTGACCGGCCCATCTGGGTTCATGACGAATTATCACTAAGAGGAGTGTAAGATGATTTGAAAGTATAAAATATCTGCTTGATAGTGGAGAAAGAAAAGGGCCGACCACGGAAATGCAAGTAATTTAGTACACAAGAAAATGTAACTAAATACTGCCGTAGAGGAAAAGAGATCGACCCAATGTTTATGTGAGAACAGGAATGAATAAATACAGGAATGAATGTATAAACGAATGAATGAATGAATGAATGAATACACGAATGAATGAATACATGAATGAATGAATACACGAATGAATGAATACACGAATGAATTAATACAGAATGGATGAATGAGTACACGAATGGATGAATGAATGAATGAATGAATGAATGAGTACACGAATGAACGAACGAATACATGAATGAATGAATGAATGAGTACACGAATGGATGAATGAATGAATGAATGAATGAGTACACGAATGGATGAATATATGAATGAATGAATGAGTACACGAATGAACGAACGAATCCATGAATGAATGAATGAATGAATGAGTACACGAATGGATGAATGAATGAATGAATGAATGAGTACACGAATGGATGAATATATGAATGAATGAATGAGTACATGAATGGATGAATGAATGAATGAGTACACGAATGGATGAATGAATGAATTAATGAATAAATGAGTACACGAATGGATGAATGAATGAATGAATGAATGAATGAATGAGTACACGAATGGATGAATGAATGAATGAATACACAAATGAATGAATGAATACATGAATGAATGAATGAGTGAGGGAGTGAGTGAATGAATAAATAAACGAATGAATTAAGGAATAACAAAACGAAATGAATGAATGAATGAATGCATAAATGAATGAATAAACGAATAAATTAATGAATGCATAAATAGAAGAATGAATTAATTAATAAATAAACAAATTAATTAAAGAATGCATAAATGAAAAAAATAAATTAAAAAATTAAAAAAAAAACGAATGAGTACATGAATCTTTATTAAATAATATTAAATAAAAAGTGCCACGACTTAGAAAAAAAAACTGAATAGCTCAAGCCAATACAAGTTATACCGCAAAACACGAAACCCGAATTGGTTTTTGGAATGTCAGAACTATGAACGAGGCAGGAAAGCTGAGACAGATTACAGCAGAGATGAGGAGTTACAAACTACATATCCTGGGAATAAGCGAGAGCAGATGGACAGGGATGGGGAGAATAAAAACAGCTACAGGGGAAACAGTACTTTATTCTGGTAGAGAGGACGGTCAGCACAACGAAGGTGTAGCCATTATCCTTAAGAAAGGAATGGAAAGGTCTCTACTGGAATGGAAACCCATTAACAACAGACTAATAAGAGCAAGACTGAGAGGGAGATTCACCAACACCACAATTATACAATGTTATGCACCAACAAATGACAGCGACGAAGAGATCAAGGACGAGTTCTATCAACAGGTACAAAAGGAAATGGAAACTGTACCCAGGTACGATCTTATTATAGTAATGGGAGACCTAAATGCGAAAGTTGGAACACACAATAATTATAACGAAAGAGTAATGGGGAAATGCGGCAGTGGAACAGTAAATGAGAATGGGGACAAATTAATAAGCTTCTGCAGTATTAACAACCTGGTCATCGGAGGAACACTTTTTCAACACAAAGAAGTGCACAAGTTAACATGGGAATCACCAAACGGACGAGACAAAAACTAGATAGATCACATAATGATCAATGGCAGATGGAGACATGCACTACAAGACGTGAAAGTAAGAAGAGGCGCAGATGTGGGAAGTGATCATCACCTAGTAGTAGCAAGACTGAAGGTGAAACTCAGAGCTGCTGGACCAGTTGCAGTCAAACAGAAAAGATACAACATCACGAAACTTAAGGACCCCCTCACCAGAAAAGCGTTTGTGGTCGACGTAAAGAGACGATATCTGATTACCAAAAGCCAGGAAAGAACAGAGACCGACGATGTGGACCAGAAATTCAACACCATCTCAACAATATATAAAGAAAGCAGCAAGTCATGCTTGGGATTCCAGGAAAGAAAGAGCCAAGACTGGATAACACCAGAAACGCTAAACACCATAGCGAAGAGAAAGGAAATGAAAAGGAAGAAAACAGAAGCTAAGTCTCCCAGGTTAAAGGCAATATATAGTGAACAGTACAGTCAGCTGGACAAGGAAGTAAAACGTCAAACCCGTGCTAACAAAAGGACATTTCTGGATGACCTTGCAAGACAGGCAGAAGAGGCAGCACTGAGAAATGAACAAAGCACAGTTTATAAAATAACTAAAGCTATCAGTGGAAAACGAGGTGCAAACAACATAACGTTAGTAAGAGACAAGCAAGGAAATCTCATCACCACAGCACAGGGGCAGGAAACAAGGTGGGCAGAGCACTTCAGAGAAACACTGAATAAGGAACCACCAGAGACTCAGCTGAATGTTCCTGAGGCTGAAAGTGACTTAGACGTAAATACAGACATTCCACGAAAAGAAGAAATTATCACAGCTATCAAAGGGCTAAAAAATGGAAAAGCGCCTGGTCACGACAATCTGAATGCTGAGCTATTCAAGACAGACCCTGAACTAGCAGCAGAACTATTAGAACCACTATTTGCACAAGTCTGGAAACTGAGACAACACCAACAGAGTGGAGTAAAGGAACAATTGTCAAATTGCCCAAGAAGGGCGACCTTGCAGACTGCAATAACTGGAGAGGAATTACCCTCCTCTCAGTTCCCAGCAAAATACTAGGCAGGATAATCATCCAGAGAATTTCAAAAGCAGTTGACCATAAACTGAGGAAAGAACAAGCGGGTTTCAGAAAGAACAGAAGATGTGCAGATCATATATTTGCCCTCAGGAACATTATAGAGCAGTGCTCAGAATGGCAGAGACAGCTGTACATTAACTTTGTTGATTTTGAAAAGGCTTTCGACAGCATACACAGGGACAGCCTATGGAAAATTCTGAGGGCTTATGGAATTCCCAGCCGCATTGTTTCCATTATAAAAAGCCTCTATTCTAACTTTACGTGCAGTGTTGGATCGAGTAATGTAACTTTCGAAGTGAAAACAGGAGTACGACAGGGATGCCCCTTATCAACAACATTATTTTTGACAGTCATAGATTGGGTGATGCGCCAGACAACAGAGGGCAGTCCAAGAGGAATTAGATGGACAATGTTTTCTACACTGGAAGATTTGGAATATGCAGATGACATTGCACTGCTCGCGCATTCACACCAACACATTCAAGACAAAACTGATAGACTGAATAAGTATGGCCAGCAGGTTGGCCTGAACATCAATCTGAAGAAGACGGAGGTCATGACACTAAATGTGGGCAATCCTGAGCCAATAACAGTAAGGAACCAGAAGTTAGAACAGACAGACACATTTACTTACCTAGGAAGCATAGTAACACCTGACGGCGGAACAAGCAAGGACATTAACAACAGAATGAATAAAGCGAGAACAGCCTTTGCTATTCTCAACAACATTTGGAAGTCTTCCCACTACAGCACAAACACCAAATTAAGACTGTATGAGAGCTGCGTACTTTCTGTGCTTCTCTATGGTGCGGAATGTTGGAGAGTAACAGAGAAGGAAATGTCGAAACTGTCCTCCTTCCACACAATCTGCCTAAGGAAAATTCTCCGAATCTTTTGGCCAAACACCATCAGCAACCAAGAACTACTTATTCGGAGTAACCAGGAGGACATGCACACCATCATAGCTGGCAGACGCTGGAGTTGGGTTGGCCATGTCCTCAGAAGGGATCCTGATACCATCGCAAGAACAGCTATGCTATGGACCCCCGAGGGAAAGCGAAAGAGAGGCCGACCAAAAACAACTTGGCGGAGAACTGTGGAAGCTGAGATGCAAAGAATGAACCACAGTTGGGGCACTGTACGAAGGATGGCCGCCGACCGAGCAAAGTGGAATCAATTTGTTGCTGCCCTACAAGACGCCCCCAGGCGTGATGGCCGCTGACTGCTTTGACGGTTGGTGGTTATGGATCAAAGAAGAAGAAGAAAAAGAATACAAATTATGCTTTAAAAGAAAAACATACACAGAAGTCATGGGAAATAATGAAGGCCTCTGGTATTTACTATAACCAAACGGCCATTTGGTAGCCAGTCGTTGGCAATTAACTAAGTGTACAATAAGATAACCAGAGGCTATAAAGACCAGCAATTTTTTACGAGAAATAATTAGAATGGCAAGGACAGTTATCGAATTCAACTAATAATTTCTAAAAGATCGCAGTGCGGAGAAAGAAAATGTGATCTTAGAATAGATCATTTACTTCATGTGTAGTTCCCGGGAGTCACTGATGAGACAAGGAAAGAATAGATCATTTACTTCATGTGTAGTTCCCGGGGGTCACTGATGAGACAAGGAAAGAATAGATCATTTACTTCATGTGTAGTTCCCGGGGGTCACTGATGAGACAAGGAAAGAATAGATCATTTACTTCATGTGTAGTTCCCGGGGGTCACTGATGAGACAAGGAAAGAATAGATCATTTACTTCATGTGTAGTTCCCGGGGGTCACTGATGAGACAAGGAAAGAATAGATCATTTACTTCATGTGTAGTTCCCGGGGGTCACTGATGAGACAAGGAAAGAATAGGTCATTTACTTCATGTGTAGTTCCCGGGGGTCACTGATGAGACAAGGAAAGAATAGATCATTTACTTCATGTGTAGTTCCCGGGGGTCACTGATGAGACAAGGAAAGAATAGATCATTTACTTCATGTGTAGTTCCCGGGGGTCACTGATGAGACAAGGAAAGAATAGAACAACTGCTTCCTCAGGCATGGCGTATGAGTCTACTAGCATGACCTTGCTCATGCGGCTGGCAACCTTATGCAAAACAAATAGCTCCAAAAACCATCACTGTAGGAGTATGTAAATCCTTGGTGCAGGCTCCTCGTAAGGCGACTAGCGGCAATGGTGGCTCTAACCTCCACCAGGAGTAAAACCAAAGAAAGCTGACAAATGTTTACACTGGTTTGTATGAACGTATGTACTTTTGTGTGTGTGTGTGTGTGTGTGTATATATATATATATATATATATATATATATATATATATATATCTATATATATATATATATATATATATATATATATATATATATATATATATATATATATATATTATGGACAAGTTTGTTAGTGATAAAATTACGTCATTTGCTGTGAGATGGAAATTACAGTTAATTCAATGCGAAAGTCTGGAATCTGTACTACCCAGTCATGCATGAAAAATTGCAAAATATGTAACTACCCATACGAAACAGTTTCACATTTATTAAATGGATGTACTGAATTTCAAGGCTTATACCAGCAAATGTGCAACAGTGTTGTAGACATTGTTTATGAGAAAGAGAAATCGATAAATCGTAAAGACAGTGACATAACAATAAATAAAGAAATAATAGTTAAACCATCTCTCTTTAACAGCAGTGGAAATCCATTTAAATCAGTCGCCATAAAGCCTGATTTAACAATAAATAAACTAAGTGAGCAAACTCACTTTTCTCATAAAAGAAGAAACAACATATGATGTCCATGGAGTCTATGGTTGAAAACCTACATTAACATGTTGGTCACATTTAACTACATGTTGCTAACATAAATTTGATAAGTACTATCCACTGAACGAGGAAATTAACGAATTAGGATATCGTACATACCTTATCGTACTGATAATTGGTAGTTTCGGACATGTACATGCAAAGTGCGTGAGTGGATTGACATCTTTGGGACAGAGGAAATTTGAAGCCAGAGTATTATGTAAATATATTAGTACGAGTGCAATTATAGGGTCGTACCGGATTTGGAAGTTCCCATGTAAAACAGCCATTTTAATATAATGGAGACATTTATCATACTGAAGTTGAATCTAATTTCTATACGATATATTGTATTGTTATACCACACTGTTGTTGTATCTAATGTAGCACAATAAATAAATTAATTCCATTTAGCTCCCCAAGGAGCATAGGCCTTCAACAAACACATGCCAAGTCTTCCTGTCACGTGCCATCCGCTTAAGTTCTTTCCATGTTTTCCTCATCATTTTCACCTCTGTATCCAGTTATCTTCTCTGTGTGTTGTTAGTCTACCTCTGCCTCTCTTTTCTTGGGGATTCCAGAACAAAGACTGCCTTGTAATGCTATCAACAGGTTTCCTCAATGTGTGTCCTATCCATGGCCAGCGTCTTCTTCTCAACTCTTGTTCCACCGGCACTTGTCTGGTTCTTGTCATCAATTCCACATTTGTGACTTTGTCATACCATTTTAATCCTTCTATTCTTCGCAAGCACCCGTTTATGAAAGTTTGTAGCATTTTGGTTGTTGTTTTTGTTGTTCTCCATGTTTCAGAGCCATACAATAGGACTGACTTGACATTTGAGTTGAAGATTCTTATTTTCGTGTTGGACTTGATTTCTCTTCATCTCCATATATTTCCCAATGCTATAAAACATTGCTTTTTTTGTATTCTTATTTTGATATCATTGTTTGTCCCTCCAACTTTGTCTATATTGCTGCCAAGATTTGTGTTTGATTCTACATCTTTTAGTGGTGTTTCTTCAAGTTCGACCTCGTTATAATTTCTTTTATTCTCATTATCTTTGTCTTTTCCATGTGTATTTTCAGACCCACTTGTGACCTCTCATCAATAATTTTTATTTTTGTCTTGCTTCTGATTATAGTTATGGGACAGCAGAGCCAAGTCATCTGCAAAATCCAGATCATCAAGCTGTTTAGTCAGATTCCATTAAATTCGATTTCTGTTGTATGATGTCGATGTTTTCATGGCCCAATCGTCACGGGTTGCCTCTTCCGCTTTCTCTGCAGTAGTGGTCCAACAGTGAACAAAACCTGGAGTACCTAATGTGGGCCTTCAAAGGTGTCTACCTGTTATGAGTAAAGTTCATAACATGTATGTGTGTGTTTATGAATGTGCATATTATAAAGATATATTTGGAGCTGCAAAATGTTTATTAAATCGTTATGTGAATCGTCCAACCTGGCATTCGGAGTGTCGTTCATGTTTTGAAGTTTACGGAGTTTGGGCGGGGACTGAAGAGACATATCCCTTATCGGCACTTGGTCAGAAACAGTGTCTGAATCTATATATATTAATCAAGTAATATATCTACACTACAATAATCAAGCCCATTACGAACGCCTACACAACCAGTAACAATGGGGGCCAATGCCTAAGGATCGTTGTTATCCAGCTACATAAAGAAATATTTCAAGTACATGAAAATTTCCAAGATGGCGACCTGCATCGTCTGCCGATCGATATGAAGAATTGAGGAACGTTCTTTCAAGAAATATTGTTTACTACATTTCAAAGTTGAAGTTTTTATTCAGGAAAATATATATGAATCAAGTAATATATTTACACTACAATAATCAAGCCCATTACGAACGCCTAGACAACCCGTAACACTGAGCCACAATTGGATGAGATCCAGTGCGGATTATGAGCAAACCGAAGTACTCAAGACCTAATCTTCACACTCAGACAGCTGAGTGAAAAGGCCCTTGAGTATAAGAGTGAGATCCATCTTTGTTTCATAGATCTGGAAAAGGCGTATGACAGGGTCCCCTGGAGCAAACTTTGGGACTGATTGGCAAGGAAGAACATTCCAGCACATCTGATTCATGCTATACAGAGCTTCTACAAGTCTTGCAGAAATTATGTGAGGACAGCAAACCATAAGTCAAAAGAGTTCAGGACCACCACTGGTGTAAGACAAGGTGATATCCTGTCACCTTATTTTTTCATACTCCTCATGGACGATGTTATGAAGGCATGTAAGGAGAGAGCAAGAAAGTATTCAGTGGGGCACTGGAAGATGAGACAGGTATGTATTTCAGAGCTGGCATTTGCTGATGATGTTGCCCTGATTGCTAAATCAGAGGCATATCTCCAATCCAACCTGCAAGTCTGGAAGGAAGAGTTGGAGAAGACAGGGATGGTCATTAGCAGCTCTAAAACAAAATCCATGGTGATATCACGAGAAGAAATAAGACATCAGATTAAGCTGGGAGAAAAAGTCCTGGAGCAGGTCGACCACTTTAAATACCTCGGAGCTATTATAGACCGAAAGGGAGGCATCAAAGACGAGTTGGCCACTCGAAAAGCAGCAGCTGGGAGACTTTTTCAGGCCATAAATCGAGGATTTCTTAGCAAGAGAGAGGTTGGTAAGAAAACGAAGATGGTTGTATACCGCTCCACCTATGTCCCAGTCTTGACATGGGTGCGAGTCATGGGCAATGACTACAACCCACAAAAGCCAGATCCAAACCTCAGAAATGACGTTTCTGAGGAAGGAGGTTGGAGTAACAAGAAGAGACATGGTCCGCAACCAGACGATACGTCAAGGCCTAAAATCCCACCACCTGCAGACCCAAGTAGAACAGTGCCAACTAAGATGGTTTGGCCATTTCTGCAGAATGGGAGAAGATCCGCTACCACGACAAGCATGGGAAACAAAAGAGCCAGGGATCCAGATCCCCAGGACGACACAGAGTCCGCTGGGAGGACAACATTAGACAATCTTTGAAGGACCGAGGACTAGAATAGAACCAGGCCAGGAGCAAGACAGCCGATAGGATAGTCTGGCGCTCTCTCTTCCAAACCTCTACACCTCACGGTAGAAGGGGAACGACTAAGTAAGTAAGATATTATATAATGTTTTCAAGTCTCATTTTTGTGTGCAATCTCGTCTTCCTGTTAGTTTTTTTTAATAAATTCTCTTTTATCTTGCCTGATACTCTTTTTCACTTTTCTGTTTAGCTTCCAATATATTGTGAGCAGTTGTGTTTTTTGTTCTGCATCTTTACAGTTGTTTACTTGTTGTTTGATGTCTCTTCTTTCTCTTATGAGGTTCCATGTGTTTTCTGTGAGCCATTCCTTCTGTTGTTTATTTCTTTTGCCAAGAACTTCTTGATATGTATTCCTGTATGTTTTCTGAATTGTGCACCAATGATTATCTTTACTTTCCTTTTCAAGGTTCTCCAGTGTTTCAAATCTATTTCTCAACTTTAGGTTGAGCTGAACTCTCGTGTCTTTGTTCATAAGATGCTGGGTATTATATTTCGGGCTTGCTCTGTCTGCTCTGTCTTTGTGTGCCCTTAATTTTATCATCAATGATGATAGGAGAAGTGGTCATCTGCCGCTACGTCAGTTCCTCTATTTACTCTAACATCTTGTCGGCAGCGTCTCCATTTTCTTTCTATAGTTAAGTGGTCTATCTGATTTTGCGTGTGCCCATCTGGGGAGTTCCATGTGGTCTTGTGTATGTCTTTGTGTGGGAAGATAGTTCCTCCGATGACCAGGTCATTCAAATCACAAACGTTTACGAAGAGTTCTCCATTTTCATTTCAGTTTCCTATGCCATTCTTTTCCATGATTAGTTCACAGTTTTTGTTGTCTACTCCTACTTTTGCATTTAAATCTCCCATTACTACGAGTATCTTAATGTCTCTCCTATGAGTTGTGTCCAATGTTCCTTGGAGTTCATCATAGAAATCTTGCTTCGTATCTTCATCTGCATTGTTTGCAGGGGCATAACATTGAATAATGGTGATTTTTCTTCCTTTTCCCTGGAATCTTGCCGTTATTAACCTGGGTGATGTTGATTCCCAGTCTATTAGCACTTTTCTGGCTTCCTGGGACATCATAATAGCAACCCCTTCTGTGTGTGTGTGGTCTTCATCGTCGTGTCCTGAATAAATGACATTTTCCCCTGTATTGGTTATGAATTCACCAGTTCCATTTATTCTCGTTTCTGCCAGTCCTCAGAGTTTTATTCCATATCGTCTCATCTCTCCAGCTACCTGTGCTGTCCTTATGGCCTCCTGCATTGTCCGTATGTTCCATGTGCCTATTCTAATTTTTGCCTTCGTCATTAGAAGTAGTGTCGGCAGCCTGACTTCCATTGATTGGCTTTCATCCGGTCTCTGCGTGTAGTGAATTACACTGGAGAGGTTAAAGGTGTTATTTTGGAAAGATAGATGTGTGTGTCCACAGTGTGAGGTCAAGCTATGTAAGCCCCTGAGTCTAATAGTTGATGATGGTGTTGAGTTCTCAGGGGACCTATCACTACCTCTCTAGATCTCACACTGTGCTATATTTTGTTTATTTGTTGTTATGATGTGTGTGATATGGCTACGTGTCTAGGGTTATGTGAATGTAATGATATGTTGCCAAAAGGACACACACAAACAACTGGAACTCAATGACATTAACTTAAGTAAGGCTGTTGTTAAAGTTATGAAATTATTTTTTTACAATTTATTTTCCTGTCCCTCAAATTTCTTTTGGACAGGAATGTTGAAAACTGAAGAAAATTATTTTACATGCAAGAAATAAATAATAAGGACTCTTTGTCCCTCACTAGTAATCTACACTGTTACTGTGGGTGTATTCACAGACTGATATCTAACTGTGTCAATAGTGAAAGTCAAGGATGTGGGAAGCTGTTGTATTCATCACGCCCCGCTGTAGTTATAATTCAAGTTGGGGAAAAACTTTCTTTCAAAGATGAATTGTCAGGTGACCCAGCTACGTGACGTTCACCTTATAGATATTGATGTGTCAGATGTAAAGTACTGCACTGCAAACAGCGTCAGCTCAAGAGACTTCCTCCGGCTAACAGATACAGTATACAGTTCTGCTGAGGTCGTTACGTTTCTTCGATTATGTCTCAACAGGTTTCCTGCCACCAGTCGGCAACAGGAAATAAAACCCTGCAAAATAAAGGCATCCTCGCCCTTTGATATGCTGGCTTAGATTTTACACAACTAATTACATGGTTATAAAATGTGGGGTCAGCCTCGTGTGCAAAACAAGTGCACCAGCCCCTAATTTAGTTGACTTCACTTTGTACTGTGATTACACCCTGCTTCCATATGGCTGCTATGCCTCTGTCGTTTTTAACAATAATATGCTTCCACACAATCAGATGGAGTATACACTTCTCCTTCTGATGTTCTTATTTTATTTTCTTTTGTATCAGCATCCTAGGCATGTTTACAAGTGTTCATTAAACACTGAGGCTTGCCAGTAATTCCTGGTCTTACAGTTATAATATGGATTTATGATAATATTTAATAATCAAATACAATTCTATTTACTTGCTTCATAAATCTGCTTCAGGCATGTATGTGCTTCCTAGGATGTCATAAGCTTCCATAATAGCAATGTCGCACGACACAAAATTTGGTAGGCGCCCTTATCTAGGGTTGAGCCTCTACATATTAATAACATCAATAAATCATTTATCTTACCGCATCAATGAAATATATTACACAAGTAAACGATGACTGGCAAATAATGGCACAACTTTTGCTTTGCCGGTCGTCCAGACTGAAAGGCTTTCGTTTAAAAGCTTCACTTCTGCTCTTACCGTTACTTGGTATGAAAATTTATGTTCAAATGGCAACTACCCTTGTCTTCTTTCCCTAATATTAATCACACTGGCCAATGAGACAACGCGTCCAAAATTTTGATTCTTCCGAAAGCCCCAAACACTTTTTGTGTTTATTGATACGTTTGCCAGTCTGATTTTAATTTTACTGTGTAAAACTATGTGTCGCTTAGGCTGGCAAATCTTTAAAGTTACCTCTCCCTTTCCTCACTAGCAGTACCAATCCAAATGAGGCAAGCCAATTTGACTACTCTTTCAAACAACGCGTCCAGAAATGTAACTTTTAAATTGAGCGGGGATCTCAGTGTGTCTGTCCAACTGTCTCAAAAATTTCTTATTTCTTACAATATCTTTGTTATTAATTGGGCGATTTTAATTATGAAAAGTAATTATTAAACAGTCAACTGTCCTTTATCTTTCTAGATACGTTTTATCTACTTCTTTATCGTCGTTTCCATTTTTGTACTTTTCCTTTAATTTATGGTTTTCTTCTACTGAACCACAATATTAATAAAATATGTCTTCTAAGGTTCATCTAAGTTATTATAAGGGACTATGAAGGCTATCATATTAACAATATCAACTCTATCCTTCCAGGCCTCAACTGTAGTTTATAAAGAAAGCCATTCTCTAAATTTCTCCTTTTCCTCTCTCTCCCCTGCACAGTAGTGGTTGTTAGTTTACAGTTTGAACGTGCAAGTTAGGCGCGATTTTCTTCTTTTACTCCACGATTTCCCCTTCTCTCTCTCGCTTTCAGACGAGGCGACAAGTTGAATTTTTGGCACGCTTTCGGATTTCGTCAGAAACAACTAGAGACAGGAAACGCGGGCTGTGTGTGTGTTTTGGTGAAGAGGACTCCTAACACTGAGTGTTTATACTTTCAAATCTAGAGCCAATAGTGGAAATATTCATATTATTGTCCAATTTTCTCGCCTTAAATTCAAAAACACTAAGAAGAGGGGTAGGGTACGGATGGCGGCGGGATGGTAAATTCTACTTCTAGGCGTAGCGGAAAAATTCAAATGTGGTAACATTAATATATATTTGGGAGGGGTGTGAAAACGGAGCATTTTATTACACTGCGTCATACGTCCCTCTTGCGAGGGTTATTCCTGACTCTGGCTTTTATTTCTTTTCTCAGCTGTTTCAGTTTCTGTGACAAAATGTTTTTCCGGCAGGGTTGTCAGCCCTGTTCTCCAACCTCCTTTAACCTGCAGGAAGGGGGTGTGCCCACTTTGTCTGTTCCTTCCACTTTGACCTGCTCAGCATGGTTAAACCTACCACAAAAGCTCCCGCTGATGTAGCTCACAATATTATCAAGGCACTCAAGCCGACCCACCACTTCAAGGTGGGGTACCAGGGGTCGAGTCAATGTATTTAAAGGAGAATAAAGATTATGATATGTACGAGTATGTTGTACAATCTAATAATTCTCCTACATGATTGTCACTCCTCTCCGGCATTATTACTTTGCTATTCCTTTTACGTGCTAATGTGTTAACTATTCCAGTATTCGTTCTTTTCGCTTTCATCGTTCAAATTTTTCTTATCACATCTCGTCAAAACTCACCAACCCTCTCTCCAGATTATTTTCTTCTTTGTTATCGGCGACGCTTAGCGAAGGAGTGAACTTACCAAACTGACATTTCGCTTATCGTCAGCTCCAGACGGAGTAAAAGTCTACACTGAGCGACATTCCTATTGTTAACCCAGACATTTTGTCTGGGGAAGATACGCGAAACCATGTTGTTGCGTGATAAAGTGCTGGTTTACAATCACGATGTGCCTGAATGCACGATCGATCTCACTGGAAAGTATTAAATGACAATCTTGCTGAAGATTAAGACACGGACAGTGAGGTAATACTTCCAGCAGATGGACTTTATGGTGATAATCAACATCAAGAAAATAACATCTTGGAATATTATCAGTGAAAGATCTGTGAGCTAGTGAGTTTTAAACATGACAAGTACAACCAGAAATGGTAAAACCTTATGAATTAATGGTGTTTGAAAATCACACGTTATCCTATGTTGTCCCGTAGTAATGTTCTACATGAGAGGAGGGTAGTGGGAAAATAGACCCCTGCCACAATCAGACACTTATTTGCAACTGGTTTGGCATTTGATGTTAAGATAGACTGCTCCTGATTGGAATTCTCCTCAAAGTAGCAACCTGGGTGCGAAGGCGGACAATTTTGTTTATTTACTACAACGTTGTAAGACTACTTCACTGACTTCCAATTGCTTCGAGAAGGCATAATAGACAAGCAGGAACACTGAATATTAGGACCCAGATACAGGACAAGCAATGGGACTTAAATTCTTAGATTAGGAGAGAGTAACCTCAGAGACTTTACTTTGTGCCATACGTTATAGGATCCAAAGTAAATTACACTCAGACACCTATAATTCCTGAAAGAGACGGCATCTTAAATCAGTTTCTCGGCAATATTCTGACGTTTCCTGTGCAAAAAGTCTGTGCTCGCCTGAAAAACTTGGGTTTTGTGGTAGACGTGTGTGACACAAGTTGCCAGAAGTCGACGCTAGACACCAACGTCAGACGGGTCTTGAATATGCTTCATAACCCCTGTAGTTACCTCAGCCTTGATGCACGAAACGTGCCACGGGCACAAGACTAAACTATTATTGAGAAGTACAGTCCAAGGTACATGTGGGAACCAACAGCGGCTGAAGCAGACGCATACCATCCCCACATCGGAAGCTATAACAGCGCAACCAAAGAACATTTCAACAGTTTTCATAATTTCCACCAGAATTTTAATCATCCGGTGATGATAAATATTATTGCTTTATTTATATAAATAATTTTATTTATTTTACATTGTTAAACTATAAATAATTATTAAACCTGTTTATCTGTAACTTTAAAGCTGTAGTAGGATTAATCACTCTTAAGTGAATAGTGTGGCTGCACGCGTATGAATCATACAGCTTTAATTAAATAAACACAAAGATATATAAAATTAATAACTGCTGAATCAACTTAAGATAGGGACTCAGAAATACGAGCGGAAATATATTACCTCACATAAGATGCAGGAGAATAATAAGTTCATGACGGTTTAGATGATCTCAGTTGTTGTGCTTACTTTTCTTTAAATACCTGTGAGGCTCCCTAAAGTAGAAGCGTCATTCATCTTTTATATCTCTGCCAAGAGTAATCTTGAACGAAAGTTGAAGACCCTCATCATTGTACTCTCAGTTAGGCCATTGCTGGACCACTACAGCGGAGCAGGGATGACAATCACGTCACACTTGCGTAGAATAGAAGGATTGAAATGTAGTATGACAAGGTCACCGCTGTAGAACGCCACAATTTGAGGGAAGGTTAACACCTTTGAAGACTCACATTATTATATTTGGTCATTGTTGGAACACCACTGTGGAGACAAAACCGTCACAATGGTGTGTTGGGTTTTATTATATCATATCAGGAGATGTCAATGTATTTTGAAAAATAAAGATTCTGGTATGTATGTATGTATATATGCACGTATATGAGTGTATTATGTATTTGAGTAACCATGTATGTGTGTATTTGCGTGTATTTATGTATATGTGTATATTTACACATAAACGTATTATACCATCTAGGTTAAACATATGTAAAAGTGAATTGGCTAAGGTCATTTTGGATACACCTGAGTGAGGAATGAATGCTAGAAGATGTGAGTGTGAGAGTACACGACAATGGTCATTACATGTTATATCTCTGAACAAATGATAGGTCGGATAAGCCATTCTCAGGTTCTCTTGTCTATTCACACATGTTTTCTTTTTATATTTCGGTATCTCGAGCTATCAGTTACGGTTGCACTTTCAAAATTCGGTACCAAACACTAAAATCGACTCCATTTCTCCAATGACTCCCTACGGACTCTGAATAAAACAACCATACTGCTCACAGACATCCATGTGGACATATTCGTAGTCAGAATAAAACAGCATCGTCTAGACTTTATTGCGGAATTAAAAATCTAACAATACGAAGCTTAGACTTCATCACAAAAATCAGATCCCGAATGATTAAAGTATAGATTTTAGAAGTTTTCGTTACAATCTGGTAAGATGGGCAGAAAGGTTAGAGCGCTAGCCTCACGCGGAACAGGTTACGGGTTGAGAACACAGTGGCGTCATGCGTTAGTCTAACCAGCTGTAAATGGGTACATGACTCTGCTTTGAGTTAGGGAAGGCAATGACAAAAGGAAACTGGTCACGCCACCTCTTGAAACTGGACTTTGTATAGTAAAGTCGCTATCACTTCACTCCCCTAGAGCAGTGTCTGCCTTGTGACTACCTTTACCTCAAGGTTATGCTATTTTGACTGAAAATGCGCTGTAGCTCCTTCCCTTAAAAAAATAATAATAATCTACAGGGATCCCCTGCATAGCGCTGTTAATTCGTTCCTGGAAAATCTAGCGCTAACCGAAACAGCGCTAAACGAAAATTGATGTTTAATAAGGATTAATATAAATTAAATTGATTCGTTTCCATTCCAGAAAGATGTATCAAAATTAAGTAAAACGTGACAAAATACAAAAGCTAAATAGTTAATAGCATTTATTAACTATTTATTAACAAGGTTATTGAACACAAACAAAATATTTTGTACGTACTGTATTTATAAAAAATAGAACAGGACTTAAGTCGCTGCTACTTCCGTGGTTTATGGCTACAGTTGTTTCGATAGAGCAGTCTTTATCATCAGAAGACTGGTTAGCAGAAGGTTTTATAAGTATCAAATCGTTTTTTCTGGCTCCAAATGTAGAAGAAACGGCTGTTTGGTCAATGAGGCAGAATATATTCGAGGAAACGTTAAAAAAAACCGAGTTTGCTTTGCTTTATTACCTTCTTTTCCTCTTCAAGAAGCACCTAGTTATCAATTAAGGTCTTGCTCTGTGTTACGGATTGCCGTATAACTACTTTCCAATTAGGGGTAATGTTTCATCATGCTAGCAGTGACAACGCTTCTTGGCCATCCCACACACTGAGTAAACTTGATGAACATGGGAAAGTTATATTCCTGTCTCCTATTTAGTTTAGTGAATAGCGTAAGATCGAATTTTTAAAGCGAATAACATCCAATTGGCACGCAATAAAACAACGTTATATCGAAAACAACACTGATCGAACAGCGTAATGTGAACGGTGGTTTGGTTTTAGTAAAATAAAAGAGTATAGAAAAGTGGTTTAGGAAATATGAATGGATTTGGATACAGACTGTTTGTCTTAGTTGAAGGGAGATAAAATGAGTGAAGGAATGCTTTGAGAAAAGGGAGGAAACTCTGCATGTTACGGTTGGTAGATAAAGTGTTGAATTTGGGTTAAGCAGATTTAGTGGGTTCTCGATTATGGTTGAGAAAATTAGCATATAATGATTTGGTAGTAAGCTTTAAAGAAGTGAGTATGGTGTTCAGTTAAATCATCAAATGGAGATAAGATAGAATTAAGTCCCTTGTAGGTTTTAGTGAGTTGAGAAAAAAGTACGCACGGGAAAATTGGGATGTGTGAACACAGTTTAGGGGTGAAAGAGGAAATGTTAGAACGGGGATTAGGGAGTTGAGATTGAGACGCGCTAGGCGTAGGTAGAGAAAAGGGTTTTCTCCCAAGTGTTAAAGGGATGTCGAACGCGCTCAGCGTAGGTGGTCAACAAGAATGTGCTGTGAGTTAAAAGAGTGATAGAAACCGCTCAGTACATTATTTATCATAAATTAGTGTAAGACAGTTTTTTGTGATAGTATTTATTCTGAGGACAAAATGGTTGTGAAAGGAAAAAGTGTATTTCGATAAAGAAACAAAACCAGGTATGTTGAACATTTTGATCTATTACTAGCATGTCAAGGTCAGAGCAAAGAAGAAAAACAGAAGTAGTCTTGGGAAAGTGACAGCCCTGGCGGTAAGGCCAGTTTTTTCTCAGTGAGATATACCAAGAGATATATGAAAAAAAACGTAGAAAAACAATCAGTACAGAAGAGAGACAAAAGATGTCGCCTGAAGAATTAGAGGACATTTTGATAGCTGGAACAAGCAGTAGCAAGAAGACAAAGCAAATGTATGTGAAAAATTGATACCGAGATTGTTTGAAATTGAAGTTTTTATTATACCAGACTGTCAACCTTGAAGAGGAAGGTTGGGCATACCACTTTTACCCATTTATCAACTTATGTTAATAAAGTTCGACGTTTGAGATTTTCACTACTGTTTTCGGGTGAATTCGATTGATCAACAGTGGGTATGAGAAAATGTAGAGTCAGTCAGAGAGAAGGAAGTTTTCGTATTTACCTTACAACATACTATCTACTGAAAGGGCAGTGGTCCGAACCTCTAATACTATCAACGGCCACAGTAAGACCGGAGTATTGCTGTGCGTTAAGAAATGTAAAATAGTTAATTTTACTGCTGGAAAAATGTGGAAAGTTTTCAATATTAGCACAGGACGGGAAAATAAATGAACTAACGTGAAACATAAAACTAGAAGGGTGATGTAAAATGTCAAATCACATCGTGCAAGATAAAATGCATAAGAAGAAATATTAAAACGAACTGACGAACGTCCTCCCATCGTTTTGGCCAGAAGTAAACCTCCTTAAGGTTATTCATAGTAGTACCCACGGGAACATGTTCCCCCGATGAGGATATGTGCCGCTTTCATAACGGAGGGTCTTAAAGGGAGATACACCACGAGTTGCTTATATAAATATACATATACATATATATGCAAGCATATGAAATTTAATAAAGTGCTTGCATAATAAACATGTATACCATGATATCATCATTCACTCCCTGCTCTCTATGGAGCCTTGGGCAACCTCTGTTATAAGTTCCATTTGAGGAAACCCGCACGAAGCAATCACCAGCTCTTGCAGTGGTGGTTCATGTTATTTTCAGTGATGAGGTTGCCAGCCTTTTATGCCACTTTACATCCAGAAGCAAATTATACATGTCAAACTGCAAATAAAAAACGATAAAATGTACATAATACAACTTACCCCAAGTATTTTTCGGGCGAGTACAGACGTTTTGCTCAGGTAACATCCAAGTATTGTAGGGAAACTGATTTAAAATGCCGTCTCTGTCAGTTGGGTCAAGTTTCTAACTGAGTGCACTTGAAGTTGGATACTAGAACTTAAAGCGCAAAGTGATGTCTCTGTGGTTACGCTCATCTAATCTTAGAATTCACTTTCAGTCTTATAGCGTATTCTATGTTTGGGTCCTAATATTCCGTGTTCCTGGCTGTCTATGATTTGTTCTTGAAGCAACTGGAAGTCAGTGAAGTAGCCTTACAACGCTGTAGAAGATAAGGGAAATTTTCGCCTACACACCCAGGTTGCTACTAAGAGGAAAAGTCCAATCAGAAGCGGACTATCTTAGCATCTCAAACGCCAAACCAATTGCGAATTGGTGTCTGATTATGGTAGGGGTCCCGACTACCTTCATGTATAATATAACTACATGACAACATAAGATAATGCCCTTTTCATGTTATTTTCAAACTCCATGACCAAATAAGGTCTTACCAATTATGTTGTTACTTATCATGTTTACAAACTCACCACTACACAGATCTTTCACTGATAATATCTTCCAAGATGTTACTTTCTTGTAGCTGATTATCACAAAAAATGCAATCTGCCAGGAATATTATCTCACTTTACGTGTCTTAATCTGTAACAAGATTGTCATATTTCGACGTCCCACTAAGATAGACCGTGTATTTGGACACGTTATATTTGCGAGCTGACACCTTATCTCCCAATTACTGTCTGTCATCCATACCGAAAAACCTGAACCGCATGGTTTGTGCAATTATATGCTACGATGAAAGCGAAAACACCGAATACTGGAAGAATTCGCACGTAAAAGGAATGGTAGAGTACTAATGTCGGAGATGATTCTTCTTCTTTGATTTTTAGCCTCTAACTGTCAAAGCAGTCAGTGGCCATCACGCCATGTGGTATCTTGTAGGGTAGCAACAAACTTTGCTCGGTCGGCGGCCATCCTTCATGCAGTGCCCCAGCTCTGGTTCATTCTTTGTATCTCGGCCTCCACAGTTCTCCGCCAAGTTATTTTTGGTCGGCCTCTCTTTCGCTTTCCTTCAGGGTTTTATAGCATAGCTGTTATTGTGATGGCATCGAGGTCTCTTCTGAGGACGTGGCCAATCCAACTCCAGCTTCTGCCAGCTATGATGGTGTGCATGTCCTTAGGAGATTGTGTGGAAAGAGGACAATTTCGGCATTTTCTTCCCTGGTACTCTTCAGCATTCCGCACCACAGAGAAGCACAGAAAGTACACAGCTCTCATATAATCTTAATTTGGCGTTTGCGTTGTACTGAAAGAACTTCAAAATGTTATTTAGATTAGCAAAGACTGTTCTCTCTTTATTAGTTCTGTTGTTGATATCTTTGCTTGTTCCGCCATCTGGTGTTACTATACATCCTAGGTATGTGATACCGGCTAGATTTGCTGGTTTCTCACTGAATGTAATTAAAACGTTAATGTTATTAGTCTGTTTACACCCACTGTTGCGAGTGTAGTGGTTTGGTCTATATCATCGCCACACAGGCTAATTCAATATATGTGTGCTGCTGACCTGTCACTGTGTCTGGAATGTTGACCTGGGTGTGTGTTGATATGTTCGCACACCACAGTACGTACATAAGAGTACATGCAGGAGTCAAAAAGGGTTGCAAACGTCTAGAACAGTTCGATACTGTTTATTCCGTACAACACAGACACGATGACATAAATGACACACATTCGACAGCAAAACACGAATCATATAATTTCCACACTGCATCAATACCTAATACGGCCTGTCCTAATCCTGGACTTATAATAGCTTAATAGCTTCATACATCTCCACACTGCAGTTAATATATAATATGGCCTGTCCTAATCCTGGACTTATAATAGCTTAACAGCTTCACAAATCTTCATACTGCAGCTAAACATAATATGGCCTACAAAAGTACCTTAATACACCGCGAAGCCTGCATCACCCGGCAGCTTCATTAATCTTCAAAATATGGCCTACAAAAGTACCTTAATACACCGCGAAGCCTGCATCACCCGGCAGCTTCATTAATCTTCAAAATATGGCCTACAAAAGTACCTTAATACACAGCGAAGCCTGCATCACCCGGCAGCTTCATTAATCTTCAAAATATGGCCTACAAAAGTACTTCAATACATAGCAAAGCCTGCATCACACGGCAGCTATAATAAGGTTCATATGGCCTAAACAAATCTTCACTGCAGTGTATCACATAGGCTGTACACACAGCGAAATATATAAGTCGACATTTTCTCAAATCCTACGTAGGCATACATTATCCAAAAACACTGGGACTCGACCTACCCTGTCCACGCCCAAAACACAACTCCCTCAATCACACACTAGTCCCGCCAAAAAACCCGTCACGAGATTCGGTTGTCTTGAACACCGTTCTCGATAACACATGCAGACTAGCGAGCTATTCACATGACTCAAAACAGTACAGAATAAATACATTAAACAGCGTTCACACGCTTATCTGTACTCTGTCACCCGAAAATAGGAAAAGATAATTCTATCCTAAAGTCAAACAAATATCCGCTTAATCAAGCGTTGCAACTCGAAATTTAATATGTTCAAAACATTCTAAAGATTACTTCCCCTTCCATAAGTTCCACCTGCAACAGTTACCACCCGCTCCGGGAAAAAAAATGATTCTATCATTTTTTTTGAAAAAATTAACTCCCCAAAACGAAAAAATTTAGAAGACAATTAAGCTGTAACGTATGCCTACAAAAATATCTTATTTTAAATCAAAATTATATCTACAACAAATATCAGCATTAAAGTGTAAAGTAGCAATTAAAGCATACAGCATAATCAGCTAAGTATAAAAAGTAATTAGCTAAATATACAAATATGATCAGTTCCAAAATTAAGTTACGTATATTTAGTACAAACCAAACCGAAAACAACCAATCGAAAGAGAAAACACAAGATCAATCAAAAGAAGAATGATCTGTAAAAAAGGAAAGTAAGAACTCAACAATACCATATACTCATAATTAAGTTGGACAATTACATGTAAAATAAATACAACTATCATAAGTAGATATATCATATCAAATCATATAACCACTCCAACAATACAAAGAATAGAGGTATAAGTGTTGAAAGGACAAAGTATACAAATAGAATCAAGTAAAACGAAGATGAGGTACGAAAGTATAAACAAGATATGAAATCCATACCGAAAAGACAACAGAAAAGGAGGAATGAAATGACGAATAGTTACCAAAGACAGATAGAAAGCAAAGGCACGAACGCAAAGAAAGTCAATAACAGTATATACTAATAACTGTTTTGATCAGATAACCTATTCAAAAATAAATATATAAACATGATCGAAAGGCACAACACAAAATCAAAGTATATCTATACTAATACCACCAAAAATAATTTACAACTAAACAAAACCTAATAAGTAATTTAACCAAGTTATAAGAGTTATACAAAACTAACATAAATAAATTATAGGCATCGAAGAAACAAGTAATAGCATTACTATAACTAATACGACCAACGCACAACCAAGCGCTAAAAATAAAAAATACATCATAATAAAAAACAACTTTTTACAAGAACTAATCAAACTACATATCAATGATATCACGAAGTCAAATGCTGGGCACACCCAACAAAAAATTACAATGCCAAAAAAAAAATCATTTTTTTCCAAAAGTACCGTACAAACATATTTTTTTACGATAAGTTACATAAAAACAGTATTTAATTTTTAAGTAATTCAAGACCACTAAAACCTAATAATGAAATCAATATTTTAACAAAATGAGTGAAATATAAAACAAAAATCCTATCTCGAAGAAACCTTTAAATCAACACATGTAAATTTAATTTATCCTTTAAGTTCTTTCTGCTGACAATTACGTTCAGCTCCGTACAATGCTATTTAGGTATAACTCTATCTCTTACTCAAATCGATAAGATATACATTATAAATAAATCTACCCTTTGATGCTAATATGAAATATAAAAAAGGTTCTATAAAAATATCTACAAAAAATAAGTTTTTTTTTTTTTAAATAATCTGCTAAGAAAATAATCTACATGTCTGACTGGCAAGAAAATCAAGTTCTGGAAAATCGAAGTTTCACAAAAAGTTAACAAATCCAAATACAAGATCATGTATGATACATGCAAGCTATTTTCAAAATTACATTTCACAACATACCAGCTAATACACATCTTCTCTGTATGTTCTATATATTAATTAATCATGACATCAAAACATGAGAAAAATATAAATTAAGTGAATAACGAACACTCAGGACTATCTAAAAGTAACCACTACATCAACACAATAAATGAGTTTGTGCAATCTCATCATATACAAAACTATCCTAAACAACACAGTTGCAAAAATTCTAAGTTAAACAGAGTAGTATAAAGGATAATAATTACATACTACACATTATCAACACAATAATATATAAATAGCATAAAAATGTATTAATACATCATCAAAATACAGACATATAAATAACAATTAAAAAAAATTATGGCAATCAAATGATGCATAGAAATAATCATTACAACAAAATTATATGTTATTTCAAAACAACAACATGTCATGTACTAATATAGGATACAAAAATATTTACTATCTTCACATAAAAAAAAATAAATCAGACGCGAAGTCTCCCACTCTCTTGTAAACATGCTTGACCTTCAGAAAGCAACCCCTCAGATTTAGTTTGACGCTGACAGGTTTCGGTTGACTACTCGAGCGGAAAGTTGACTCACATTTCTGACCGTCAATATGTCACAGAAGCCTTGACCCTTATCGTAACGTAGCTTCTGTCAACAAATGCAAATGAAAATTTCCATTTTACTCAATAGTGAAATTTAATGAAAAAAAACGTAGAGATCACGTTTACAATTACCCAGTACCGGCTTGTGTAAAAACCCGGTCTCTTCACGATGTCACTAGCTCTCTCTATCATATGTAGATATCATAGAATTCTTGGGGACAACATGACCGACCTTGAATGTCGCCGCTGCCTTACGCTGAAACAAAGTCTCACATTCACAACAACAAGTAGAGCAAGCAATAGTATTCAAGCATCCACTGTTATTTTTATTCTGTTTACCTCGATTATAAATGACTCTGGGCTCATGTTGAACAAAATTAGCACAATTGCGCTTATTATTTGTTCTATGATCACAATACTTATTATTACCGTTGTCTTGTTTACAAAAAATGACTTTAGTCTTTTGTTTAGGAACATTACTCTGGTGATGTAAAGCAACATTTGAAAAGCTATTATCTCTATCATACTTTCCAACATTCTTACAATCAAAACTTTGAGATTTGTTAAATTGTCTACAGTATCTACGAGAGGGAAAATTATTATTTTCTGATCTCCCTTGGTACTGTTTACTCTTGGGGTTATCTCTCTTTCTAGAACTGTTTTTCTTCTCCCTTATGGGAATATCTTTACCAATAGTTTCAAAATGACTATGCTGAGTTTGACAACTGCCAGAAACAATAGTATCTCTATTGTTCCGCATATGGGTTTCATCTTTGGAAAAAGTAGTAACAGTCTCAACACCCGCTATTAATTTCTGAGTATTTCCAGTAGTAGAGAAATATTTGCTCTTATGAGTCTTGACCTGAAATTTATCACCTATCTTTTCCTGACCAACAGAACTGGCTGTTACACAAGAATCTTTGTTGGTCTGACGCCAAGAATTATTACTGGAACTACCAGTAATATTAGAACTTTTAAAGTTGTATTTACCACGATAAGATCTATCTTTACCATGAATGAAATCTCTCTGAGCAAAAAGTGTATGGGGTTGACTTTTCGCAACTTTCTGTCTATCATTGTGAACATTGACAAAAGAGCACCTTTTGTTTTTCAAAACCATATCTAGTAAGCCAAATATTCTTTCCCTTGCTTCCGCAATTTCATTATCTTTAAGTGAAATCGTTTCACTTAACCTTTTATTTAACTCCTTAACAGCCAAAACTTTGTCGCTTTCTTCTGCTAGCAAATTTTCAATTTTAGCGACCTTCTCTTTCTCAGCCGTCAACTCCACTAAAGTCTCTTTCTCGTACTGTTCTTTATTTGCCCTCAACTGAGTCAACTCTATCTGAAGTGTTTCAGTCTGGACATCATCATTGTTTTCCATAATCTCATTACTCTTCTTGGGGGGTACAATATTCATCTCCCCAATTTGATCACTGAGCATCGCATTATCATTCATCACCTCATGAAGCATTTCTATGTAAGTCTTCTCACAGACATTTCTCTCAACCTTCAATTTCTCATACATCTCTTTCTGTTCTTGAAGTTCCCGCGTGAGATTACCTATCTGAGTTTCCAAGTCTTGGACTTTGCTTAAAGCTGAATTTAATGTAGCTTGTGCACTAGAAAGTTCTGAGTTTGATTCAAGTATCTCACTTTTAAGCCTATACACAGTTGCCTGTAGTTCGTTCTCTTTAGCAACACCTTCTAGGAAATTCTCTCTTTGCTGTAGAGCACTTTGTTTGTTTACTTTTGCTTGTTTCTCAATTCTCAATTCCCTTTCCTGCTCATCAGATGTATGGTTGTGGATTATTTTGAACATGCTTTGCATTATATGTCCGTGTTCACGTTCAATATACTGTTGCAAAAACACACGAAGGTGCCGTAGCAAATTCACCAAATCCTTGGCCATTACCAAATTGCAAACAAACTTAAAGTTGTGTTCAGCAAATAACTCCAGGGATGTTGACACATTAATCAAAAAATCATCCATTATCCATTCTCCAAGTCGTGCACCTCTCAATCCCTTACCATCTCTACCTACCACCAATGCAGACTCCAACATAGGCCTTATATCAGTAGGGCACATATCACGATCCATGGTGATTCACTTACTTAATCAACTATATATAGTAATAACTTCTAGTTATGACAAATTACTGTCGCAAAAGGTTTGACAATTACCCTTCCAGCTCACAAAGTTAACTATTTGTCAAGAAATGAGCGTATTCCTCAATTCTGTATCACCAATTCCTTTTTATAGCACCTTTATCAAGTCACATCATTATCAGAAAAATCGACATATGTCAACAGCCATTAACACCTATGCATCAAATCTTAATCATATGTCAAATTAGACATAAACAACAATAATAACAAAATGAGCAATTAGGGAGGCCTAGCGACATATATGAAGTGACACAATTTACACAAGACACAATCACTTATCTGTCAATGATCCCGCTTCTTTTCCGCCACGACACTGGATATCACATAGACTGCTAAAACCTCCACTGCGGGAAAGCACTGCAACTTGATTCGTTTCTCTTCAGGTAATTTCGTCAATATGATATGTGCTTAACAATGCACAAGTTGACAGGAACCATAATACAGCTCACACTGCAACTCGTGACTGTTCTGTAGTCTGAAATGTACACGGCAACTCTGTGTATCATAACATCTCGAACTTGTGATGGTGATAACTGGCACAGGTAACTCGAATATTGCAGAAATCTGTGACAACCCGTACAAATGCTGGTACAAATACTGTCCAAGTCTAATTGAACTTCCTTGACCACTGCAGACGTTGTTGTAGTCTATAGGCACGAAATAGGACGTCAATTGCTACTGGTGTAAAGTTGCCTTCTACCAAATAAAGCGTGCGTCGTTTCTCAAATGCGCCACCCAGGCAGATAATAACTAGGTCACAGTTCTGAAGTACAGGAGATTCAAGCCACGCCTACATAAGGTCAATTATAACAAAGTCAAGTGTTCTACACTCTTGTCACGTGCAAGTCATATGTATTATTTTCAACTTGTAGTGACTGATCCTCTAGATATGTTATGGTCTGGTGGACAAAATTTGATTCACTTTATCCTCTTGCTTCAAGTACATATCACTGTAGAGGTAACAATTTCTTAATCGTATACGCCATACAGGCACATCTTAAATGATATCCAACGATACGAAAACTACGCCACTTAGGCTATCGACGCGAATAGTCGTAGATGTCAGATCCTGTTAACTGAAAACCACCCTAAATGTAACAAAAGTGGTTTCAGTCTGAAATGTTATTACTGTTATTACTGGCCATAAATGTACTCGCATTCGCTAGCACGAATACGAAATCATTATAACATAATTTCCCGGGCATTAAATATATATAATACGGCCTGTCCTAATCCTGGACTTATAATAGCTTAATAGCTTCATACATCTCCACACTGCAGTTAATATATAATATGGCCTGTCCTAATCCTGGACTTATAATAGCTTAACAGCTTCACAAATCTTCATACTGCAGCTAAACATAATATGGCCTACAAAAGTACCTTAATACACCGCGAAGCCTGCATCACCCGGCAGCTTCATTAATCTTCAAAATATGGCCTACAAAAGTACCTTAATACACCGCGAAGCCTGCATCACCCGGCAGCTTCATTAATCTTCAAAATATGGCCTACAAAAGTACCTTAATACACAGCGAAGCCTGCATCACCCGGCAGCTTCATTAATCTTCAAAATATGGCCTACAAAAGTACTTCAATACATAGCAAAGCCTGCATCACACGGCAGCTATAATAAGGTTCATATGGCCTAAACAAATCTTCACTGCAGTGTATCACATAGGCTGTACACACAGCGAAATATATAAGTCGACATTTTCTCAAATCCTACGTAGGCATACATTATCCAAAAACACTGGGACTCGACCTACCCGGTCCACGCCCAAAACACAACTCCCTCAATCACACACTAGTCCCGCCAAAAAACCCGTCACGAGATTCGGTTGTCTTGAACACCGTTCTCGATAACACATGCAGACTAGCGAGCTATTCACATGACTCAAAACAGTACAGAATAAATACATTAAACAGCGTTCACACGCTTATCTGTACTCTGTCACCCGAAAATAGGAAAAGATAATTCTATCCTAAAGTCAAACAAATATCCGCTTAATCAAGCGTTGCAACTCGAAATTTAATATGTTCAAAACATTCTAAAGATTACTTCCCCTTCCATAAGTTCCACTTGCAACAGTATGTAAATGTGTCTGCCTGTTCCAGCTTCTGGTTCCTTATTGTTATGGGCTCAGGATTGCCCACATTGAGTGTCATGACCTCAGTCTTCTTTAGACTGATGTTCAGACCCACCTGCTGGCTATACTTAATCAGTCTATCTGTTTCTGTCGGAGATGACTGCAGACCCGAAAAAGAGACGAACGTATTTCTTGACAGGTGTCCGCGCTTGCTAATTTTCTTTAGCACACTTTAAAAAATGACCAAGATGGGTCAACTAACAGCGTGGTTAGAGCGCTGGTCTCTCGCAACAAAGGTGCTGTGTGTCACGGATTGCCTCCCCTGCTTTGCAGTAGTGGTCCAACAGTGGCCAAAACTCAAGAGTATCTAAACTGGGTCGTCAAAGGTGTTTACCTTCGCACAAGACTACTCTTGGCAGAGATGCAGATAGGTGATACTCAGAACAGAAGCAAAGAACAAGGTGCTAGCAACAAAACAGAAGTCCTGGGAAGAATTTGGAGAAAAGCTAGAAAAGATGGGCAAGAAAACCAGAAATTGTTTTATAAGACCCTAAAAGACATGAGAAGGAAAAACAATGCCCTCTCAAATTATTAAGGACAAGCAATGCAAATTGCTTACTGCCCCGAAGGAAGTAATGGAAAGATGGAAAGAATATTTCTCAGAACTCCTTGATGGTGAGCAAGGTCAAGCATCAGAAATGATAACCACTAGCACAGAAGAGGAAATAAATGATGATGAAGATGACATAAAGATGGAAGAACTGAAGGCAGCACTGGATAAAATCAAGATGGGCAAAGCAGCAGGGCATGATGGTATAACACCAGAAATGGTTAAGTACATGGGAGCATCAGGCGACCTATTACTCTTAAGGGTCCTACAGGCAGCGTAATGCAACAAGGCCATACCTGTGGTAAAGTGGGATGATATAAATAGTTATAGGGGACTTAGTGTACTGACTGAGATCAGCTGTGAAGGTATCTGTATCTAATAAGTGTGGTGTATTACAGATGACCTTACTTGCTACCACATTTATACCTCAGTCAGAATTATTCTGGAATATTGTGATGACTACGTTGAATGTCTAGGGTTATGATAATGATGAAGTGTAAGTCACAACAACAACAGACAGATAAACAATTTAATTTATTCCACAACACTTTACAACACTGTGACACTCACACACATATAACACTCTATAAGACTATCTTAAATGAGTCAAGTGTTAAAGTTTAAAAATATATGTATTAATTCCTTTCAATAATAGATATCCTGATTCAACTACACAGTGAACCAGGAATCACAATCAAATGTAATTACAAGTTGTATGTACACAATTTATAGATATGATCTTTGTATTGACATATTTTATTATTATTATTCTATGTGTGTAAGTTGTGAAGTAGTACTATGAGGTAATACTGGCTTTTTCAAGCTAGGTTGTTGTTTGTCATCATGACTTCAAGTGTTTGCTTATGGTGGAAATCGTATTGGGAAAAGTTCACAGTTCCTGTCATTTGAAACAATTTATTGTCCCTCTTTAATTACTATACTGTCAATTTTAGAGGGGGGCACATAGGATTGAGCTGCTCTGGCCACAGAATCTTATCTTCTGTGATGGCGGCAGGAAACAGTCTCCTCTGCTCGCTTGCTTCACTGTGTTCTTGAGACACTTCACTGGTCGCTATCTGGACCAAGGGGTATGCTATCAGCCTCTGGATTCAGCAAAACTCAGACCAGGTGCTGCTTCAATAAGTTAGGACCACGGTCCCTGAAACAAGAAGGTTGTACCTCCTACTTCAGAACTAATTTATAATCTATTTCCACACTGAACACAATACATAACAAACACTGAGTTCAGAGCGGTAGGCCAACTGCTAACTTCATCTGAAACAAGTTACACCAGTATTCTTCTCCTTAATGGTTACTACGCCTCTGCAATTCCAGCATTAGTTCCTTCTAGTCAATAAGATAGGTGTCAGTGTACTATTTGGTGATCCCATGCATTTATACTTCTCTCCGACAAGTTTTGTTCAGGTTGGAGCCATATCTAGGCTTTGCCTCATGTTTGCTACTGAACCACACACATATACAGACATAAATTATCAATTCACATTCAATTTTCATCAAAAAGATATCAAATATGTCAATCTTACCACAATTCATGGAAATAATAAACAAATACGTTGACTGGCGATGAATTATGGCACAAATTCCGATCTGCCTCTGTCCCAGGCTTTTATTTAGAAAAATATGAGCTGGATCTCAACGCACTGTTTCTTAGTAAGTTTATTTTAAAATGTGGCACTGAACAGACGCTCCTAATTGACTATATCAGCTGGTCTAGCCAAAAGGACCATGTTTACACAAGCTTTTGAAAAAATTTACCCTTCCTACGTTTCCCCTAACAACCAAAATTAGTATTTGCAGTCAGACTAATCGTGTTTCGTTTTACATATACTTCCCGCCAATCAAATAGGATTTAACATGGTGGCCTATTTCCCGTAAAATGGTGGTTTCAAAACATGCCACTGCGCAATTCTGATTTGGTGCTGTCAGACACCCTCACTATTTTCTTTTGGCTATAATTTGTTAATTCCTAGACTATTTGCGTAACACTTAACATATTCTTTGTCAGCAAGTCCTAAGGAACCCAAATATATAAATTTAATGGAGCTAAGTGGCTGCGTTCAAAATATGCATTTTCTTCTACCTCCCGTTCACTTCGATACGATGTGGTGTCTCGGTACTGTCAGGCTTTCAGACATAAAACAGTATAATATCATGTTTACTAATAAGCATTAAACAGGTTTTTAAACCTAACCCTCGTATTGGTAGTGTTTTTTATCACTGTCTATTTGAAAAAAAGTTAGTGCTTCATGCCTTACGCTTGGGGGTGGCATTAATTTTATATCGCGAGACGCGTGTTAGTGTTGCATACGTTCCTCCGTTCAGCCCTCTCTCTCTCTATCCTAAGTCCATCTGTCCTTTCGTTTATGTTAACGTAGTGTATAAAATGAAATTAATGCTAGTATTAATCTAGGTCATTAATCAGCTTGCGTATCTCAAGGTTTTCTAAGAAATACAGTACACGTTTTATTGTTAGAAAGGCGTGTATGCTGCTATAGGCTTTACTATCAAACGTGAAAGCGTGAGAACATGCAGACGAAGCAGAAAAAGGGGGATCTCGAGTACAGTCATTGTGACAGTACTGTTCTTTACCATTCTTCTTTCCCTTTTATTGAATTTATGTGTTAGGCTTTACATTTACCTTTTAATTTATATATGTGGATTTAGAATGTTTCACGACAATACCAAAGGACTGGGAGATTGCCATCATAACACCAATTTTCAAAAAGGGTGACAATCGACAATGTGGAAACCGTAGAGGCATATCCCTTCTCAGTGTCTGTGGTGGGTTTGATGTTAATACAGTTTGTTGTTAAGAAATCTTAGTGTACTGAATGAGGTCAGCTGTGAAGGTCCCTGAATATAATAAATATTAGAGTAAATTTCCAGGGCCCCTTTCTACTACCACCACTATGATCTCATTTAGACTTATTCTAGATAGAATGTAAGATGACTACGTTTTGTGTCTAGGGTTATTAAAGGTTAGTGTAAGGTTGCATTAACCAACTAAACATATAAACAATTACAGAAATTATTTTATTATCTAATACAACACAACAGTACCACGACAATCACATACAAACTACACTTTAAAAGACTATCTTTAGTAAGTCAGTGGTTGAAAGTTAAGGTTTTTTAATTTATTGTCCTGAATCTAATTTATTTGGAATCAGGACTGACAATCAAAGTGAAATCATAGAAATTAATTACATCAATCAATTTATACAATGGATCTTCTGTCCATAATACATATATTATTATGTAAGGGTGTAGTTGTATTGTTTAACTGAGGTGACTTCTAGTATACACTGGTTGATTGTTTACTATTATCATCTCTGCATGTTGTTTGAACGTTTTTATTGACACTGATGGAATGTTTATATCACTATTCTCAGTCTTTTATTTTGATATAATGTTTGTTGAGCGATCATGTGCCGAAACATGCACCTAATTTGGTAATATGAGGTAGGAATCTTCCTGCACTTCGCTGAACGACAACCTTCAGCTCCCACTTCTTCAAGAATGATGGTGGTTTATAGTTGTCTCCGAAAAAGGCAAGACTGTGGCATGACTATATCGGCACACTGTAGTCTGGCACCAGTTATTGACAGGAACCAAAACCCTCTGAAATTAGAAGGATATGCCTCCTTCGTAATCAACAGCCTACACTACTATTCAACAACCAGTACAGGCACATTACAAACAAACATGCAAGATCAGCTCTTTCCGACAATCCCTTTCACCAGTTTCTTTTGATGTGACCAGGTATACCAGTATTCCTCTCCCCTAATAGTTACAACGCCTCTGCAATTCCAGCAATAATCTGTTGTCCATACAATAGGATAGGTATTATGCTCCTGATGATAATCCTATATAATTTAGTTGGTCTACACCTCTCTGATAGTCTTTCATATGCTGGATCAATCTCTAGACTCTGTTTTGAGTCTGCCATAGACTCACTTACTTACAGTCGTATGTTAGTATTTCACATTCAAATTTTATTTTAAATAAAATGTTAAGAAAATCAATCTTACCACAAATGCAAGGAAATAACACAATTAAACGATGACTAGGCAATATGGCACATTTTCGATCTGCCCTATGCCCAGGCTTTTCCTATGTTAGAAAATTTCTCTGCCTACTCTCATCGATCTTGCTTTACAAAAAATTTATTTGAAATGGCAGTGAACAGTCCCCGTTTCGTACCAGTATCTACTGCTTTGTCCAATGGGACCATGTTTACATTTAATTTTGAATCTATCGTTTCAAATAACAACTCCCCTAATATGTTTCCAAGGCAAATATATATTTTAGTTTTAGGTCAACCAATCATACTTCGCCTTCCTTTAAAATCCACCCAATCAAATATCCCGTACCTTTTAACCTTATTTACCCAAAGTCGTTTTTTCAAAACATGCCATAAAAAATTACAAGCAGGCATGATCTTTACTTGACAGTCTGGTCGGGTCCACTATAGTATTATGGCTATAATTAGTTAATTAATGGACTATTTGCGTAACTATTACCATATTCTTTGTCAGCAAGTCCTAAGGTACACGAATATACAATTTATATGGGACTAGTTGGCTTGGTTCAGAAGTACAGAGTTTTTTTTTTCTATGTTAGTGTTTTTATTTTTTGTCTACTACACGTTCAATTCTTTTCCATGTGCTGTCTTCTCTATTTACGTGATAATTACGTCTTTTGAAATAAGAGCTAAGGTTGTTTTTGTGACACGAGTTGTCTGCATGTTCTAACTTTTTCCTCGTATTTTGGGGAAACCCCTAAGGCAAAGCGTGCAAGTTGGTTGTAGACTTAGAACCAATTGAGACGTGCTTTGCGTGTTATCGAGCCTTGCCCCTCCTCGTTTCACAATGCATTTTTAGGCACAATTTTCTTAGAACTAGGAAAAGTGATTATGTCAAGGACGAATTTGGAAATTTTGGGTACCGTTTTGTTCGGCTATTCGTTAGCAAATAATCTGAAGGCGTAGGCGATACCAACAGTTCTAGCAGAAAATTCTTTTATACTTTCTTATTTTGCCGTTATGCCCTATATTGTTATATATTAATTTAGATATTGTATTTAGAAATTCACTACAGTGTCCCTGGTAAAATCTACTCTAGAATCCTAGAGCAGAGACTCCGACGCCTAGCTGAGCCACAATTGGATGAGGTCCAGTGCGGATTCCGAGCAAACCGAAGTACTGAAGACCTAATCTTCACACTCAGACAGCTGAGTGAAAAGGCCCTTGAGTATAAGAGGGAGATCCATCTTTGTTTCATAGATATGGAAAAGGCATTTGACAGGGTCCCCTGGAGCAAACTTTGGGACTGTTTGGCAAGGAAGAACATTCCAGCACCTCTGATTCATGCTATACAGAGCTTCTACAAGTCTTGCAGAAATTATGTGAGAACAGCAAACCATAAGTCAGAAGAGATCAGGACCACCACTGGTGTAAGACAAGGTGATATCCTGTCACCTTATCTTTTCATACTCCTCATGGACGATGTTATCAAGTCATGTAAGGAGAGAACAAGAAAGTATTCAGGATAGTTGTGAACAACGAAAAATTTATATTACTGGTTCATTCCCGGGTTTCGGCACTTAGGGCTGATCACCCGTTTGCCAGTCACTTCGATTACAGAAACAACAGCAAATGGATTGATTTGCCGTTGCCCTAAAGACGCCAATAGGCGTGATGGGAAACAATGGCAAAGAAAACCTATCTGCTGTTGCCCTAAGACGCCACTAGGCGTAATGACCACTGACTGCTTTGACGGTCGGTGGCTAAGGATGGAAGAAGAAGAAGAAGATTATAGACTGAAAGGGAGGCATCAAAGAAGAGTTTGCCACTCGAAAAGCAGCAGCTGGGAGACTTTTTCAGGCCATAAATCGAGGATTCCCCAGCAAGAGAGAGGTTGGTAAGAAAACGAAGATGGCTGTATACCACTCCACCTATGTCCCAGTCTTGACATATGGATGCGAGTCATGGGCAATGACTACAACCCATAAAAGCCAGATCCAAACCTCAGAAATGAGGTATCTGAGGAAGGTGGTTGAAGTAACAAGAAGAGACATGGTCCGCAACCAGACTATACGCCAAGGCCTAAAATCCCACCCCCTGCAGACCCAACTAAAACAGTCCCAACTAAGATGGTTTGGTCATGTCTGCAGAATGGGAGAAGATCGGCTACCACGACAAGCATGGGAAACAAAGAGCCAGAGATCCAGACCCCCAGGACAACCCAGAGTCCGATGGGAAGGACAACATTAGACAATCTTTGAAGGACCGAGGACTAGGATGGAACCAGACCAGGAGGAAGACAGCCGATAGGATAGTCTGGCGCTCTCTCTTCCAAACCTCTACACCTCACGGTAGAAGGGGAACGACTAAGGAAGTAAGAGATGCAGATAGAAGAGTAATGACGCTTCTACCTTACGGGAGCTTTCACAAAATAATTCAGAAGTCAAGAACAATGCTGCTTAGCGCTGAACATTTGTTAACTTATATCCGTCGCCTTTTGTGATGAATTTAAGCAACGGTATTTAACCCGTTCAAGCCCCCAGCTGAGCTAATTCAGCGAATTTCCGCGTATAATGGTATAGCTCTGTTTAGAGGTAGATATATGTCTAGATGTATGTATGTATATAAAATATTCTTGCTCCAACGTTTGCTTTCATACATGTAATAACTGAATAAACAACTATTGTTTAGTTTTAAAACAACAGTTAACAAATTGAATAATCAATTAGTATTAACAGTTTAAAATAAATGAAATGCTGATGAATTTTTTATTGGAATCACATTGTCTCCTCACGAAGATTTAGGGTGAGGGTACAGTTCAGAAAACTATGTCACCAGCGCTTGCTGTAGTGGTTTATGAATATACTATTTCCGTTGCTGAGGTTGCCAGCCTCATATATAACCACTTAGCAAGAAAAACACGTCAAATTCGCATTTGTAAAATAATTGTTACACTTACCCCAAAGTTTTGGGAATACACTATCTCCTCGCTAAGGTTATATGCTCTCGAATCACTTGGTCTAGAAATTTTGAATCCCTTTTATGACATTTGAATTTGCGAAACACTTGGTCTGGAAAAGTATCTCTTATGACGGTATCCAGTCCTAATATTTAAAGTCCTGGTCCTTTAAGTTCGTCAGAGTTTGTATTTATAAATGCGGGCATACTTTTTAAGGTTTTAAGTTTCCCAAATACTTCGATCTGTCACTTATAATACAGAAATTCTAAGTCCGATGTCTCACTGGCTTCTGTGAGTTGTTCGCTTAACGATGCGATGCAGTCTCTGAGTTCTGTGTCTCTGATTTCGCTAGATTATATTTCCCACTTCTCAGTTCAAATCACAGATTGTGTTTCCGTCGAATTTTCCAACGAAATTCATTGTTTATTCCGGCCCTCAAATCAAACCAATCAAATCTCTTTAGCACTGGGTTGGGGTATCTAATTTCAAAATATCCCACACGTGTTTTAAAATATTACATTCAATATTCCAACGCGTGACCTCTTTCAAATCATGAGATAATATTTCCGCCGGCATCTTTATGCAACTTCACACACAAATATGTGAACTATCCTGGCTAATGCCTTCCGGCTGCACCTATCCGCCTGTCACAATATTGTGACCATGTTTTCCTGTCGTAATGTCTTCCGCCAATGTTTTCTCCAGGCATATTTATCTGTAATAATGATACAGACCGGGGACAGCGGAAGCGCTAATCTAATTAACGCCTGTGGGTGCGCCAGACAGACAAATATGACCGCGGACCGTCTTGACAAACCATCTGTGGTTCTATTCAACGATCGGGCAATACCCCGTTGTGTCAACACAGTAATGTCTCTTTCAAAGGCGACTCAAGCGATAAACGCATAATCCGTTGACCTGTCTAATCACCTGATAATACTTCAGTTCACCTGGCGTAACGTAAACTCATCTGCGTGTAAAAAGATAAGGGTAGTCCCATAGCAGATACTTCCGTAGGGAGTTGAGTGTTAGAGACTTCACTCTACTGATCCAACATAGAGAGTAAAAAGAATGAAAAGGCATGGTTTATGCCAAATAAAAGCGATTGGTGAAAAAAAAAATAAAGAAAAAGAAATGATACTGCCATAGGGCTGAAGGTGTGAGAGATCACACAAAAGAGCATGTTCAGACGTTCTGTGACAATGTGTTTGATTCACGGTATCGACACGCTTTAGATTAACTAGCTGTAAATGAATACCTGACCTTGCTGTTGAGTAAGAGTAAGGAAAGGCAGCGAGGAAGGGAACTGGCGACCCTTCCAATCGATGCTGGACCTAGTCTCTAACACTTCACTCCACTAAGGCAGTATCTGCAATAAGACTACCTTTATCTTTTAAGAATGACCAAATATAGTGTACCTCTTCACGGAAATGAAACTCGGGGGGTTCACAGTAAAATTCCTAAATTCCAAGCTACAGAAGTAGTCTCAAGAGATCTGATGACCGCTTTCGTTTATGAGCTACTGAATCTTTTGCACATAAAGGACGGTCAAGGACGCTTAAAAGGCGTGGCGAAACTGTCCAAAAGGCTTCATACTGGCTGTGGAACAATCGCAGTGGAATTCAGTGCCGGAAGCTTGTGTACAACAAAATTTAGTCCCCAAGTTGGCAGAATGGACAAAGCTATGACTAAAGACACAGTTTAGAATTGCGACCAAGATGGGTTCCATTTTCTCCTAGTGCATACGGAAAAAACAAAAGTCGACATGAGGGTGCTACTTAAAAGCCATGACCCAAGTGGGTCTACACAAATTAACTTACCCAAGTGGGCCTGCTCTTCATAAGGCGTAAAAAAGATACAACGGCCAAAACATATATTACAAAGGACAACTTCTGATGACCAGACTTCCTCCAGTTGCACCACTCTGCATACAGTTTCCTATCACTAACAACCGGGGGTGAATTTAACGTTCGGGCAATCGTGCAGTACCCGGGGATCTTCAGCTGTAGGGAGCCCACTCTCCCCGAGCCTCCATCTGGCTTAATCAACTGAAGAAGTGGCTAGGGCCAATGATCCTTATTGCTCCCGGGCCCCAGATCACCGTCAGTGGGCACCTGCTAACAATCTAGAACTGGAAGCTTTCGTTACAGTTCTACTTTGAATCTTACAGCAGCCTCTATCAAGTGAAAGGATGCGAAACGAGAGAACGGACCACATAACAACACTACAATACGTATCCAGTGAGAGTAAACACAACGAAATAATGCAACACATAATAGCTCTACACTATGTATAGGCAGACCAGGCCTAGGAGATGCTTATCGAGACAGTTCTAGAACACAGACATCCTTGTCAAACATCAAATTTATATACGACCTGACTTTTAAAAGCGATTTCCGATCAGCTTGCCTTTCACTTGGAAACATCAAACGGACATTTAATTGTTACAATGGCCAGTGTCCCTTTGCGATGAGAGTGTAATTAAGTTATTTTCATTTAGGCATTTCGATTGTGGCAGGGTTAGCAGCTCGGGGAATGCTGGCGGGTACAAACTTATGCTTGAAATGACTGATATGTCCTGACCCATTTATATGTGGAAACCACCTTGATTTAGTTAACCTTGTGCTTGTAGACTGAAGATTTCTATTTATTTCTTTACAAGAATAAAAAATTAGTGAACGGGCCAGTTCCCCCTTCATGAAATTGGTGCTTTAGAGTTCACGAGGAGTTCTTATCTTCATTGCTACGCGTTCTTACTTTTTGTCCTTCTGCCTCTCTCTCTCTCTCTCTCTCTCTCTCTCTCTCTCTCTCCACCTGACACACTTTTTCTTAGTTTCTATCCGCCTCTTTAACAGCATTATTTTCGTCTGCCTCTCTCTATTTTCCTCTTTTTTATCTTTTTTCAGTTCTTTCAATCTCTTGTTTATCTGTTGCCATCGTGCAATGCCTAAGTGATGACGTCCTGTCTTGTTTTGTTTCCAGGCAATTTCTGCTGCCTTTATGTCACATGATTTACTCCCCTTGATCTGCAGTGATGGTCCAACAGTGGCCAAACTTCAGAGTTGCTACTGGGGTCTTCAAAGGTGTCTACCTTTCGCTCAAGATTACTCTTGGCAGAGATATGAATTGAAGAATGGTGCTACAGTTCAAGGGAGCCTCATTGGAATTTAAAGAAATCAAGTACTCTGGCTGATAGGATCCAGGCCGTTCAAATTTTTTATCTTTCCTGACCTTCTATGAGTTAGGATTTTGCTCGTTCTGATGAGCCCCCAACTGATTTAACTCAGTCAAATATTACTTTAATAGCTCTGTTATAAGTATTCAAATAACTGAGATGTACGGATGCAGTTGACTCAAAATGACTAAATAAACTATAAATGTGTATATTTACAGATAACAAATTTAGTAATCAATTATCGTTAACAAATGTAAAATAAATAAGGGTGGGGTGAATTCAGATAGCCTTGAAAATTTCATCACAGGTGATAGTCTGATTGAGCTTCCGGTCCAAGAAGATGTCTGACGCCTTTTGTCATATGAGTTTTTTTAGCCTGCTTTTCTGCGTTTTTCCAATGTGATTGACTTGGTGCGAGCCAGAATGTTCACGTCCTCCATTCTTTGTACAACCATCGATGTTTATAGGATAAGTATATGCTTGAATTGGAGCATAATTTCTGAAAAGTTCAGCTAACGACATTTTCAGCCATCTTGGCTTTGCAAATTCTGTTCACAAAAAGATAACGTGAAATTTCTACACGTTTTAACAATAATGGCGTCGTCAACAAATCTCTTTACATTGTAGTAAGCATGATAAAACTCCAGTCAATGCATGTTTGCTCGTACTGGCTCTTTAGATGTAGATATAACTATATATATTAGAATACTTATTCACACGTGTGCACTTCTCTTTGTAATAATTAATTCAACTATGAATTTGTTTTTTTTTTAAACATATTCAATTTTAATGATCCATTACTTTAACCCTTATAAATAAATAAGAACTGGTGATTAATAAAAAGTAAGTCTCATTATGGAATATATCGGCTTTCGAGAGCTTATTTTTTTTTTGAAAAGAAAGTTCTTTATTTGGCCGGCTAAAAATGAGACTTGCCAAAATGCTAAAGTGCCGATACTGCTGGTTCCGTAGATTTGTCTCTGTGATGAGGGCATGTTTCCAGATCAGCCAGGGAGTAACCGCTCCTGGTCAAGGCAAGAATCGTCACAACCCGTGGAATGTAGGTTTCAAGTGTCAATTACAAGCTTTGAGCCCCAGAATGGTAGTACAGCAAATGGTCTCTTCGGGTCGTACCACAGCTAGTCAGGTCGCCTCGTGCTGGTACCACAAACTCAGTAATTTAGAAATATTTGACTTCTTGCTAAAGTAAATAGACCTACAAGCTGAGAGAGCCAGAAATTAAGACCAGATATCAGGGGCTTATTGCTGCAGCGGTGAGCAACACAGAAGAACAACCTGATGACTTGGAAACCCTCTGGAATAAATTCAAGGATATCATAAAGACAGCTGCTGCAGAAGCATGCGGTGAAGTCCGACTTGGGAACCAGAGAAAGAGGACACCTTGGTGGACAGAGGAAGTCAAAGAGAAAATAAGAGAGAAGAAAATTGCATGGAAACAATACTTAGGAGCTAAAAACACAACAGGACAAATGGAAAAATATAGAGAATATGTGACACTCAGAACAGAAGCAAAGAACAAAGTGCTAGCAGCAAAACAGAAGTCCTGGGAAGAATTTGGAGAAAAGATAGAAAAAGATGCACAAGAAAACCAGAAATTGTTCTATAAGACCCTAAAGAACATGAGGAAGGAAAAACAATGCCCTCTCAAATTTATAAAGGACAAACAAGGCAAATTGCTTACTGCCCCGAAGGAAGTAATGGAAAGATGGAAAGAATATTTCTCAGAACTCCTTGATGGTGAGCAAGGTCAAACATCAGAAATGATAACCACTAGCACAGAAGAGGAAACCAATGGTGATGAAGATGACATAAAGATGGAAGAACTGAAGGCAGCACTGGAGAAAATCAAGATGGGCAAAGCAGCAGGGCATGATGGTATAACACCAGAAATGGTTAAGTACATGGGAGCATCAGGCGACCTGTTACTCTTAGGGGTCCTACAGGCAGCATGGTGCAACAAGACCGTACCAAAGGATTGGGAGATCGCCATCATAACACCAATTTTCGAAAAGGGTGACAATCGACAGTGTGGAAACCATAGAGGCATATCCCTTCTCAGTGTCCCTGGAAATATCTACTCTAGAATCCTAGAGCAGAGACTCCGACGCCTAGCTGAGCCACAATTGGATGAGGTCCAGTGCGGATTCCGATCAAACCGAATTACTCAAGACCTAATCTTCACACTCAGACAGCTGAGTGAAAAGGCCCTTGAGTATAAGAGTGAGATCCATCTTTGTTTCATAGATCTGGAAAAGGCGTTTGACAGGGTCCCTTGGAACAAACTTTGGGACTGTTTGGCAAGGAAGAATATTCCAGCACCTCTGATTCATGCTATACAGAGCTTCTACAAGTCTTGCAGAAATTATGTGAGGACAGCAAACCATAAGTCGGAAGAGTTCAGGACCACCACTGGTGTAAGACAAGGTGATATCCTATCACCATACTCCTTATGGACGATGTCATCAAGGCATGTAAGGAGAGAACAAGAAAATATTCAGTGGGGCTGGAGCAGGTCGACCACTTTAAATACCTCGGAGCTATTATAGACCGAAAGGGAGGCATCAAAGAAGAGTTGGCCACTCGAAAAGCAGCAGCTGGGAGACTTTTTCAGACCATAAATCGAGGATTCCTCAGCAAAGAGAGAGGTTGGTAAAAAAAGGAAGATGGCTGTATACCGCTCCACCTATATCCCAGTCTTGACATATGGATGCGAGTCATGGGCAATGACTACAACCCACAAAAGCCAGATCCAAACCTCAGAAATGAGGTATCTGAGGAAGGTGGTTGAAGTAACAAGAAGAGACATGGTACGCAACCAGACGATACGTCAAGGCCTAAAATGCCACCCCCTACAGACCCAAGTAGAACAGTCCCAACTAAGATGGTTTGGCCATGTCTGCAGAATGGGAGAAGATCGGCTACCACGACAAGCATGGGAAACAAAGAGCCAAGGATCCAGACCCCGAGGACGACCCAGAGTCCGCTGGCAGGACAACATTAGACAATCTTTGAAGGACCGAGGACTAGAATGGAACCAGGCCAGGAGGAAGACAGCCGATAGAATAGTCTGGCGCTCTCTCTTCCAAACCTCTACACCTCACGGTAGAAGGGGAACGACTAAGTAAGTAAGTAAGCTAAGGTAAATAGTCCTTGCTGTAGTGTTCAGAAGTGTTCCTCTAAGTCCGGCCCTATTTAAAGTCATAATCTTTACTTCTATTGTTCCCTGGCTTCAGTCCGAGCTGCCTACTTAACGATTTCGGGAATACACTGCCGTATGTCTAAAATGTTCAACATTATATTTCAGACTTCCCCCACGCACTCTTGTTGTCTGCTACTTGGCAACTCTCAGTCAGAGCGATTGTATATGATAACTGAAATTGCCAAACCAAAGGCATTTAAAGTACATGTTATGATAGAGTAGTGCTTATGGAATTTCCTGCGTGACTCATACGTTTGAGAATTTAAACAGCCATTTTCCATATATGGAATTGTGATTTCCGTAAAGTGTTGTCAAAGTTTACTTGTAACACTTCCCGCTCACTCTTTAAAATGTCTTCCAATAATTGCGTTAATCTATAATCACCTATCCCAAGTAATTCAGGTCTGATTGTTTAGTTTATCAGACTCTGCCGATCTCTTGTATCACAAGATGTGTCGCAATCCGACTGCCTGTCTAGACAAATCGTGGTCTATACAATTAAACCCGTATTGCAAGTCCATTCTACAGTCGGATCGGAAGTGATTATGCAATCTTGAAAAAACACGTTATGCTCGCATTTACCTGCAGTCAATGTGGTATTATCAGGTTCAGTGATTCAATTAATCTCTCAGGGATGGGCGATTGTCTGGCCCTGTCATGCGCTGTCTTGCGGTCGAGCGGGGCGGCATCAAGCAGATAGACGTCCTCTGGAACATCCCTGCCCTCTTCACTGGCATGGTGGCTCTACCAGGGTGGCCTGATATTTCCACCTTACCTTGCAAATATGTTATGAATAATGCAACAAAACAGAATTATCGCAGGAGCTACAGGGATCGTGCTTTGTCGCCGATGCCTTCGGCAAATGTAACGAAGAAACGCGAATGTAGAAGACGTTGGGGAGAGAAGAGGAGAGAGAAAAAGAATACTGGTAAGAGAAAAACGAGAAACAAAACGGACACTCTATGAAATACATGTTATAGGGTACTGGAACTGTCAAAGTGCCAACCAACGGGCAGTATTATCAGTAGTAGGGTATGCGCAAAACAGGTCGCATTCAGGCGGCGCGCAGGCGGCGCTCCAGGCGGCGCGTGACTTTTATATAGCAAAAACGCCAGGCGGCGCGTGACTTTTATATAAGCGCATTCAGGCGGCGCAAGATGGCGGACTTGAGCTAACAAGAAGAGGTTATTTTTAGACTTTTAGATAAGGAAAATGTGGCAAGATGGCGGACTTGCGATAACAAGAAGAGGCGGGGCAAGATGGCGGACTTGAGATAACAAGAAGAGGTATTTTTAGACTTTTAGATAACAAGAAGAGGCGGGGCAAGATGGCGGACTTGAGATAACAAGAAGACGATGTTTATATAAGGAAAATGTTGTAAGATGGTGGTTTTTTATATATTATTATTGTTATTAGTATAGCCAACTTAGGTAGTGGCTGTGTTAGACAAACAAGAAGTCGTTGAGACTTTTAGATATTTTTAGACAATAGGAAGACGATATTTATATATATACATTTAGACATACATATTTTACAACAGTTATTTTACAACAGTTAGACGAACATTTAGACAATTAGACGATATATAGGTAACAAAAAAGCGTTTTATTTAATATAGTTTTTATTTTATATTCATTAGTGTTTTTGTAATAGCAAAACATATATGGTAATATATAAGAGTACATATATAGTATCGTTTAACAGGAGGATATATGTACAGTATTTTTTTTACAAAATGTACATTATGCAGTAATTTTTTAGCAAATGAATATACAATTATATATGAAAGACAGTTTGTATTTTTTAACATTATCAAACATTGATATTTTCACATATGAATGTACAATAATACATATATATAGGAAGGCTGTATGTATATCACAGATTTTTTATACATTATCACAGGGGTACAGGCCAGACCTTGAGGGATATGTGTCGTCACATTGTCGTCACATTGTCGTCACGTCGTAAGAAATAGAGGTGTTGTATATACCTGTAGGTATCTGTGTGTATCTGAAAGAGACAGTTTAAATGTTGAGGGGTGATGTGGTGACGTTGTCGGGATGTACCTGTCGTTTTATGTAAAAGTAAGATAGGGCGTTGCGGTGTTGTTCGTATGTGTAGATGGAGGATTTGTGTGCTCTGAACCCGATATTTTTCCCACCCTGTGCCTGTTGTGTGTTGAGGACGTCTAGGAATGTGTGTTTGTCTACTTTGTTGTGGTGTTTGTTCAAGCCTTTGGTGGTGGTTTTGTCGTAGTCGCCAAAACAGTGATATGTCTTGCTACAGAGGGAAACCATCCCTCTGCCTTCGTACTCTAATTTAAAAAGGCCCGGTGTCCGTTTGTCGAATAAGGTTTGTTCGCGGCATTTCTGACAAAGGGCGCGCGTTTTACCCTCGCTAGCGACGAAAACGGGTCTATGGTCGGGACATACCTCGGCGGGGAACCACTGGTGGTAGGAGCTATAAAATTCCTGTCGCAAAGCGGGCTTAACAACGTCCGCTAAGTTGTCTGAACTAAGGGCCAAGTAAAGGCTGTCTGTGTCCGTCTCGCACAACTGAAAGTCTGACCTATCTACAAATTTATCTAAACAGTCGTAGTAAAATTCTAACATGCGTAATTTCGCGTATTGGTAGACGAAAAATCCTATCTGAACGGGGAGGTCCCAACATATAGTCTGTTTAAGTTTCTCTACTTCAAAAATATCGTCCGTCACTAACGTCATTTTCCTAAAGCGGGGTGAGTTTATTTGGTCAGAGGTACCCTCGCCCATCGTGTACGAGACATCCACATGCTTCGCCTTATTGGTTAATGTCTTGCCGTAGGCCGCGTTACCTAGCAGTTTCATGGTCTCGCTGGTAATGGCGTAGGCAGGATCAGTATCACCCTGTCGACGCGCGTTCGAAACAGTGTCCCCAAACCGTTTGAAACACGTCACGGGTGTATACTCAAGCACCTGGTAGATACAGGTGACTTCTAAACCTTTGGTTAAGTACCAGCGAAGCAGAGGTGTCGTCAGGAGAATCTTTTTGCCCACATAACTCCCGATCAACGTCCGTCTGGGGGTAGTCAGGAGTTTATGTTTTTCGGCGTATTCCCGCATGAAAGGCCCAATATCTTCCCTCGTGACGTCGACATTCTTAAAAATGGGCGTCATCTCAGAGAAATGGTCTTTTAAAGAGTCGGGGACATGGATGTCACACTCGACTAGACCAAACAAGGTCTCGTCCAGCACCGAGGCGAGAATATTTTCTTTTGTCAGGGGGTACCGACATTTCGTGTAAGATGGTTTCTGGTTCGGGAAGGTGGCGTTCAGAAAACGACGGATTGCTGGCTCGGTTTTCTTCAACGCCTGCCACTCGCATTCCCACATTTCGACAACGGTAACGTTGCAATGGCCCCGTAAATAAGAACTTGTTTCCACCGTATCTGCGTACAACTCAGCCAATGGTTTGTTGTTGACTGGGTTAACGTCACGACCGGCGGTTAGTGGGCAGTTAGGGTGGCCGTGGAATAGGCACCCATGGAACTGGTAGGCGGTTCGAGAGTATCTGTCCCAACCGTCTACCCTAACGCATACATCACCCAACGCTTTCTCACGTCCGTTAAACTGGGTTTTTAAGGTCACTTTTTTTTGGTGGGAGACCCAAGCCAAATAATCGCGGCACTGCACGGTATATTTGTGGAGTTTGTGGTGCTTGAAACCATCATCCTTGTACCGTCTAACGGGAAAGTCAGTGGGCATTTTCTGCATTAACGCCCACAAATAAAGGGCGCGTTGGCATCAAAACCTTTAATGGCTTGAACCGTTTTGCCACCTCTAATGCGGGTTTTGCCTTGCTCGTGGAACCTGTGAAAAATAATTGACGGTCCCCCGACGATGTTTTGGCGCAAGATGTTATGCAAATCTACCTCCTGCTTCGAGCATAAAGAAAACATGACGTTGGGCGGGAGGGTTTTGAAAAGGTACTTTAACGTGACACCGGGCACGGAGATCGCATCTTTAAACATGTCTACACCTAGGCGCGCGTAAAAACTAACTTGTCGGTCTAACGCTGCCAGGAAGGGGACCACGTCTTTATTGTTGTACCACGTCAGAAAGTCGCGTAACGTGGTCATGTGGTTCTCGGCCCACACCTTCTGGCATTCGGCGTACTCATCGGCGGAAATGTTAGTGTTTTTAAGTTTGGAAAAAAATGCCGAGTGGGGTGGTAACGCGGTTTCGTCTAACTTTGCTAAATCTGTTATGTACTCGTAACAAAAATATCCTTTGGTTTCTTTAACATTGTACGCCGCGAGATATTTGCTATAGCTAAAACCAGGGGCTAAGTAATTGACTATATCTAAAAACTTTAAGTCGCTAGTGGCAATACACATAAAATTATTATTTCGCTTGACTAAAAATTTGAAGTCTTCCCCCATGAAATATCGGATGAGATACGGTTTGATTACGTTCACGTCGTACTTACCCGAATTGAAACCTAACACCAGTAGCCGCCCCAAATAACCCTCTAATCTAGCAAGGAGCCCGGCTGAATTACCGATCGTCTCTAAAGCCTTGAGTTGGGTGCAAACACCGTCAAAATACGCACGCAGAATCTCATAAGAGGCCGCGGCAATTTTGAGCAGATGGTCAGCCATCGTATTGACCAACTCCTGTGGATCACCCGTTGTGATAAAACACACGGGGGCTTCAAAACCGGGGACGTTAGAAGCCACCGAACACGACAGGGGCACGTGTTTGGCTGTATAGGTAGTGGCATTACCACTGGGCACTACAGTGTTCTAAAAAAAAACACTCATAGTCAAATGTGGCTCTATAAGGGAAGACGAATTTTGTGTCTACATCTATCCCCTCCTCCTCGATTAAGTCCCAAATGGTCTCTGGGGCATTATACACACCACCTCTAAATGTTTCTCTTCGCTTAGAGCCGGTACAGCGCTTTTCATGGCGCACCAGTCGGTAATACTCCTTCCACAACTTACCGCAATCGGGACACGAAAAAGAGTTACTGACCCTATCGATATCTGTAATGTACATGAAATGGTTCTTAAACATTAAAAGACGCAACGTATCTTTAAAAGTATCGCTACCTCTAAGTGTGGGGGTCAGGTTTTCCTCGTCGTCAAATTCAAAAACGTCAATATTTACGTTAAAACATTTTTCTAATTGGGGCATATCGATTAAACTAACCCCGGGGAAATCGACGAGGGACCTAAGTCCCTGCTGTGTTTGCCACTGTTCGACTAGTCGGCGCGTCGGTTTTCTAACATCTGTAACGGCACCACCCCTAAAAACGGCTAGACATCTAAAAAAGCAAAAGTTATCACTGTATGGTTTTGAATGTGAGTCGTGTTGTAACGTATGGATGTGGTGATTGTCCATGATGAAAGAGGGAATGTCTTGTATGCAGCAGCCGATAGGAAAGTCTTGGATATGGTACAGATAGAACGAAGTGGCTGGGATGGCTTCGACAAAGTATTTTGTGTTTGGTCTATTTAACTGTGCTTGTGTGACAATATCGCTATCGTGTAACTGTGAGAGAAAAGCTTTGAAATCTGTAATGTTGTTGACTAAGTGTGGTTGATCTAAGACGACTGTATTGTTATGGGAAGCGTGATAGAATCTTAATTCGTTTGTTTCTCTGTGCCTCAAAACGATGTTGAAACTGTAGTTTATTTTGAATCTTTTTGTCTGTTGTGTAAATACAGGGAGCAAGAGACGGTCCCAGTCCATATTTTCTGTTGGTCTGTTGAAAAAAGTGAAAGTGGACAGATATTTATGTTTATTGGCGTGTGTTTTAATGGCTTGCCAGTTGTCAGTGTAGATTTGTTTTATGTCAGCCTGTAAGTCTTCTAAAGAGTCTTCTTCAGTGGGGAGACGGGGTTTTTTAATATGGGTTTGGGTGCTGGTCATGGGACTTTTTTGGTCTGGCCTGTTTTTGGTGGGTGGGATGGGATGGGGCTTGAGGAAGAGGTCGCTGATGGTAGTGTCGAAGTTGTTGCTGTTTTCGTCGATGGTGTGGTGCCTGCTGCAGCAGGTGATGTCTTATTACCTGATGATGATAAGTCTGTGGTGGTCCCTGCAGGTAATGTTTGTGGGTGCGCCGATCTCGATGTTGTTGTGACATCTGTTGGGGCACCTGATTTTGGTGTGGGGACAGTCTGGTGTTGGTTAGGGGTGGGGTGTTGTTGTTTTATGTGGGTTCGTAGATTATCACCCCGGGTGAATTTTTTGTCACACAGGGCACAATCCAATAGCAATGTTGCGTGTACTGTTTTTATGTGTCGTGTTAACAGGTCAGGGCGGTTAAATGTCTTGCCACAGCGAGGACACAAATTGTTCTTCACCGATGCAGTGGTGGTCCCCGCTGAGGGGTTTGTAGCGGACGCCGTTGCAGTGGTGGTCCCTACTGATGTGTTTGTAGCACCTGCCGTTGCAGTGGTGGTCCCCGCTGAGTTGTCTATATTGAGTCTTCGTGCAGTGGTGGTTCCCCACTGGGACGTTTATAGCGGCCCATGGTGCAGTGGTGGCCCCACTGATTTGTCTATAGCGCCCGCCGGTGCAGTGGTCCCCACTGGGACGTTTATAGCGGCCCCCGGTGCAATGGCTTCCGCTGTGGGGGATCTCGGTGCACCGGGTCCATGAACACTCTCAATGTGTTGTTGGAGTGCCTCAGGTCCTACAAAGACTACAGGACACACACGACAGGGGTGTGTCGGTTCAGCATGTACTGTCCGCATATGTCTCGCGAGATCGCGAGCTCGAGTAAAAGATTTGCTGCATTGGCCACAAACATTTTGGATTGCTGACATCTGTGAAGTAGAAACGAAAACACATTACTCACACATAAAATTAAATACAAAGAAAGAGAGAGAGAGAGAAAGAGAAAGACAGAGAAAGATAGAAAGAGAGAGAGCCAGAGAGAGAGAAAGAAAGACAGAGAAATAGAGAGAGAGAGAGAGAGAGAGAGAGAGAGAGAGAAAAAGAGAGACAGAGAGAAGAGAGAAGAGAGAGAGAGAGAGAATAAACACAGTGTTATTTCTTATTCTAGGTTAAAAAAATGCCCCTCGCGCGCTGTCAGAAAGATATCGATTTAAAAAACCACGCGCTCACGATACAAGTGATGCCGTATCGTTTAAAATTTGTGTTATAACAAGATCTTGTGTAGTTCAGTACTGTTAAAAAAATGCTATGTTCTAAATATTCTCTTTAATTTTCTTTATTTCTTTATTATGTTAACACAAATAAATCTCGCAAAAATGAACAAAAATACTTGTCTAACAGTAGGGAGGGGGGGGGGGGGGGGGGAGAGAGAGAGAGAGAGAAACATGACTAAGTTTTAAACTAAGGAAAATCTTTTTTTCCTAGTACATAATCGGTTAAGTCTTATCAAAAAATATGTTATGTCAAGATAAAAAATAACAATTCAGTATCTGAGTTAACACAGATAGACTATTTTGAAACAGATATTTAGCAACACTGGCTACAGAGATATTTTTACAGCCTAACACAGACATATCTTTTTGTTTAAATATTTAATACAATACACAAACAACTAAAACCTTTTTATAATTTTATTAGAGATATTTAACAACCTAACACACGAAAAACATATATTTTTTAAAGTTATTTATGGTGTCCTAACGAAAACACCTAACGAAAACAACAGCTATATAAAAAATTCTATATAACGGGTAAACTACTGCCTATTATACGGAAAAAACGAATACACAGACATATCTTTTTGTTTAAATATTTAATACAATACTTCTTCTTCTTCTTCTTTGATCCATAGCCGCCAACCGTCAAAGCAGTCAGTGGCCATCGTGCCTGGTGGCGTCTTGTAGGGCATCAACAAACTGCTTCCACTTTGTTGGGTCGGCCGCCATCCTTCGTACAGTGCCCCAACTCAGGTTCATTCTTTGCATCACCTCAGTTCTCCGCCAAAGTTGTTTTTGGTCGGCCTCTCTTTCGCTTTCCCTCGGGGGTCCATAGCATAGCTGTTCTTGTGATGGTATCAGGGTCCCTTCTGAGGACATGGCCAACCCAACTCCAGCGTCTGCCAGCTATGATGGTGTGCATGTCTTTCTGGTTACTCCGAATAAGTAGTTCTTGGTTGCTGATGGTGTTTGGCCAAAAGATTCGGAGAATTTTCCTTAGGCAGATTGTGTGGAAGGAGGACAGTTTTGACATTTCCTTCTCTGTTACTCTCCAACATTCCGCACCATAGAGAAGCACAGAAAGTACACAGCTCTCATACAGTCTTAATTTGGTGTTTGTGCTGTATTGGGAAGACTTCCAAATGTTGTTGAGAACAGCAAAGGCTGTTCTCGCTTTATTCATTCTGTTGTTAATGTCCTTGCTTGTTCCGCCGTCAGGTGTTACTATGCTTCCTAGGTAAGTAAATGTGTCTGTCTGTTCTAACTTCTGGTTCCTTACTGTTACTGGCTCAGGATTGCCCACATTTAGTGTCATGACCTCTGTCTTCTTCAAATTGATGTTCAGGTCAACCTGCTGGCCATACTTATTCAGTCTATCGGTTTTGTCTTGAATGTGTTGGTGTGAATGCGCGAGCAGTGCAATGTCATCTGCATATTCCAAATCTTCCAGTGTAGAAAACGTTGTCCATCTAATACCTCTTGGACTGCCCATTGTTGTCTGGCGCATCACCCAATCTATGACTGTCAAAAATAATGTTGTTGATAAGGGGCATCCCTGTCGTACTCCTGTTTTCACTTCGAAAGTTACATTACTCGATCCAACACTGCACGTAAAGTTAGAATAGAGGCTTTTTATAATGGAAACAATGCGGCTGGGAATTCCATAAGCCCTCAGAATTTTCCATAGGCTGTCCCTGTGTATGCTGTCGAAAGCCTTTTCGAAATCAACAAAGTTAATGTACAGCTGTCTCTGCCATTCTGAGCACTGCTCTATAATGTTCCGGAGGGTAAATATATGATCTGCACATCTTCTGCTCTTTCTGAAGCCCGCTTGTTCTTTCCTCAGTTTATGGTCAACTGCTTTAGAAATTCTCTGGATGATTATCCTGCCTAGTATTTTGCTGGGAACTGAGAGGAGGGTAATTCCTCTCCAGTTGTTGCAGTCTGCAAGGTCGCCCTTCTTGGGCAATTTAACAATTATTCCTTTACTCCACTCTGTTGGTGTTGTCTCAGTTTCCCAGACTTGTGCAAATAGTGGTTCTAATAGTTCTGCTGCTAGTTCAGGGTCTGCCTTGAATAGCTCAGCATTCAGATTGTCGTGACCAGGCGCTTTTCCATTTTTTAGCCCTTTGATAGCTGTGATAATTTCTTCTTTTCGTGGAATGTCTGTATTTACGTCTAAGTCACTTTCAGCCTCAGGAACATTCAGCTGAGTCTCTGGTGGTTCCTCATTCAGTGCTTCTCTGAAGTGCTCTGCCCATCTTGTTTCCTGCCCCTGTGCTGTGGTGATGAGATTTCCTTGCTTGTCTCTTACTAACGTTATGTTGTTTGCACCTCGTTTTCCACTGATAGCTTTAGTTATTTTATAAACTGTGCTTTGTTCGTTTCTCAGTGCTGCCTCTTCTGCCTGTCTTGCAAGGTCATCCAGAAATGTCCTTTTGTCAGCACGGGTTTGACGTTTTACTTCCTTGTCCAGCTGACTGTACTGTTCACTATATATTGCCTTTAACCTGGGAGACTTAGCTTCTGTTTTCTTCCTTTTCATTTCCTTTCTCTTCGCTATGGTGTTATCCAGTCTTGGCTCTTTCTTTCCTGGAATCCCAAGCATGACTTGCTGCTTTCTTTGTATATTGTTGAGATGGTGTTGAATTTCTGGTCCACATCGTCGGTCTTTGTTCTTTCCTGGCTTTTGGTAATCAGATATCGTCTCTTTACGTCGACCATGAACGCTTTTCTGGTGAGGGGGTCCTTAAGTTTCGTGATGTTATATCTTTTCTGTTTGACTGCAACTGGTCCAGCAGCTCTGAGTTTCACCTTCAGTCTTGCTACTACTAGGTGATGATCACTTCCCACATCTGCGCCTCTTCTTACTTTTACGTCTTGTAGTGCATGTCTCCATCTGCCATTGATCATTATGTGATCTATCTGGTTTTTGTCTCGTCCGTTTGGTGATTCCCATGTTAACTTGTGCACTTCTTTGTGTTGAAAAAGTGTTCCTCCAATGACCAGGTTGTTAATACTGCAGAAGCTTATTAATTTGTCCCCATTCTCATTTACTGTTCCACTGCCGCATTTCCCCATTACTCTTTCGTTATAATTATTATGTGTTCCAACTTTCGCATTTAGGTCTCCCTTTACTATAATGAGATCGTACCTGGGTACAGTTTCCATTTCCTTGTGTACCTGTTGATAGAACTCATCCTTGATCTCTTCATCGCTGTCATTTGTTGGTGCATAGCATTGTATAATTGTGGTGTTGGTGAATCTCCCTTTCAGTCTTGCTCTTATTAGTTTTGTTAATGGGTTTCCATTCCAGTAGAGACCTTTCCATTCCTTTCTTAAGGATAATGGCTACACCTTCGTTGTGCTGACCGTCCTCTCTACCAGAATAAAGTACTGTTTCCCCTGTGGCTGTTTTTATTCTCCCCATCCCTGTCCATCTGCTCTCGCTTATTCCCAGGATATGTAGTTTGTAATTCCTCATCTCTGCTGTGATCTGTCTCAGCTTTCCTGCCTCATTCATAGTTCTGACATTCCAAAAACCAATTCTGGTTTCGTGTTTTGCGGTCTGGGCATCCGTTTTCATGCCAGTGGCTTCCTTTCGGCTTTCACCACTGTCAGTCATACGAGCCTGAGACTCCGGATGTCCGTCCCGCATCAAAGTATTTTCATCTATTGCTGTTTCCGTAACGTGTGCGATTTTTTACACAGACAGGGGTGTCGGCCCTGTGCTAAAACCCCCAACCTGGAGGACCAGGGTACCAGCTTTTGTCTGACCCCTACCCACGCAGACCAGTCCAGCATGGTTGAACCTACCAGGAGTAAAACTCCCACTGGCATTGCTCTGGGGATTGTCAGGGTACACAAGCTGCCATACCGCTACAAGGTATAGGTACCATTGATGGCAGTAATACAATACACAAACAACTAAAACCTTTTTATAATTTTATTAAATAATTTTACACCCTAACACACGAAAAAACAGATATTTTTAAAGATATTTATGGTCTCCTAACGAAAACACTTATATTTTTAAAGATAAAAAAAGTGTGCTTGTTTCAGCGTTCAATGACCTTACTGTTTACACACCTGTTATTGCTCGCAAACAGTTTCTCGTAAATTATCACGTACCGACAAGAAATAACTCACCAATGTTTACTCACTGTGCAGGTGTTATGAAAAAAGAGTTTATCGGATGGTAATAAGATACCTAAACAAAAATGCATCTGTTAATTCGTCTTTCGTTTGACACGGATGATTATCGATCCACAGTGAAAACTCGTAGGAATTGTTTACCTAGCCACAGGTGTACAATGTTCCACCATAAAATTAGCAAACATTTGTGACACGTCCCAAGATAAAATTCCGAGCATTTTGTTTGTGACACGGGCAGATGTTGTTGCCGAGAAAGAAAAGGCATTAGCCGTATTTTAACATCGGTTTATAAAAAAAATATCTAAGTATTTTAAAATAAAGTGGGAAACATATTTTTCTTATCTGAAACATATATATATATATATTAAAAGAGACAGAGAGAGAGAAAGGCAGACACATTTTAAAACGGTTTACAAAAAATAAATAGAGTATCTAACAAGTATTTTGAAATAAACAATAAAGTGAGAGAGACAGAGAGAGAGAGAGAGAAAAACAGAGAGAGAGACGGAGAGAGATAGATAGAGAGAGATAGAGAGAGAAAGACACACAGAGAGAGAGAAAGAAAGACAGAGAGATAGATAGAGAGAGATAGAGAGAGAAAGACAGAGAGAGAGAGAAAGACAGAGAGAGAGACAGACAGAGAGATAGAGAGAAAGACAGAGAGAGACAGAGAGAGAGAAAGACAGAGAGAGAGACAGCGAGAGAGAGACAGAGAGCGATAGAGAGAGAGACAGAGATAGAGAGAGAGAAAGAGAGAGAGAGAGAGAAAGACATTTTTAGACTAAAACATATACATTAAAGGAGAGAAAAATGATATATAAAAAGAGATATTTATGCTAACTTTTAACACACGAATTTGTTTAAAAGTGTATGTTTTAAATTCCAGGGGTTGTCGTATTCTTGATCAGGGATTCTTATGTTTTTTCATTCTCAATACATGTTGGTATCAGAGGTTCTTACATTTTTTTTATTTTATTCTCACAATGTTTGCACAGTGATTCTTGACCAGTGATTCTCAAATTCTTTTATTCTCAATACATGTCGGTGTCTGGGGTTCTCGTATTGGTTGGTATCAGTGATTTTTATTCTCACAATGTTTGCACACAGATTCTCAAATTCTTGACCAGGGATTCTCAATACATGTTGGTATCAGTGGTTCTCACAATGCTTGATTCTCACGTTACTCCAAATGTTCTCACAATGCTTGATTCTCACGTTACTCCAAAGGTTCTCACAATGTGTAGGGTTTTAGATATAAAATAACTGGTTGTAAGTGTGATCTATCATTCTTATCAATGGACCCAAGGTTTGTACATCCTTTTACCTGTTTAATTTCAGGCCCTAGTTCTAGTGGAAAGACTGTTTTTGTCCAGCGTTTCCTAACACATATCAAAGATATGGTCACACTCGTCCCAGATGAGATTATTTGGTGTTACGGGGAATGGCAACCTCTATACAAGTCACTGACTGGAGTTCAGTTTATTGAAGGACTGCCCGATATTGAGCAGTGGACAGGTGATAAGAGACGGTTGGTAATTATCGATGATCTCATGAACGAAACAGACGAACGTGTAACTAGTTTATTTACAAAAAAGTATCATCATAAAAATATAAGCGTATTTTATCTCGTGCAAAATTTATTTGGCAAGAACAAAGAACACAGAACCATTAGTTTGAATTCTCGTTACATTGTGCTTTTCAAAAATCCACTCGATGGATCTCAGATTGTTAATCTAGCCAAATGAATGTACCCAGGTCAAACTACCTATGTCCAGGATAGTTTTAAGGACGCAACCTCGGTTGCACACGGCTATTTGCTAATCGATCTCCGTCAAGACACACCAGATAATCTAAGGCTTCGTTCAAGAATCTTCCCAGAGGAGCAACATATTGTTTACGTACCCAAGTAACATGGGAGAAAAAGTAAAAAAACATGCTGATATGTTAAAATTTCTAGGTACAGCCAAACCACCAGTCATCAAGGCTGTTATGAAAACAGCATCACCCGAGCTGGTAGGAACACTCTGTGAATGTTGTCATAACGTTTTAAAAGGTAACGTTACACTAACTCCCAATCAGAAGAGACGTATGCATCGTTACAAAAACAGCCTGCGAGCCCTTACCAAGAGGACATTATCGCTCAAAAGACGAAAACAATTTTTACAAACTGGAGGTTTCTTATCTGCGTTGTTAAAACCTTTACTAACTGTGCTAAGAGGTTTTTTGTAAAATGGCTAAGAAAATGGTTTTGATGGATCCTCGTTTGTTAGAAAAACCTTATAGACCACCCGATGCTCTAAGAGATAACTTGGGAGAATTGGACAGTCAAATGCAACTAGTCTTGGATCAACAAGATCTGCCAATCGGTGACAAGGCTAGACTCTACCAACAAACATTACAGCGTTATTTGACTCGACTAGAACAGTACAGACACGTACCTCTAGGTCTCGTCGATATTAAACAACCACCACAAACCAGCGAACCACCCACTGTACTTAAAGAGGACCTCGTCGACAAAACACCTCAGTCACCACCCGTCACACCCACTAATCGAAAAAAGGTGGCTAGTAAAGTGCGAGAATCATCGTCGTATTCGCTCAGAAGAAGGAAAAAGACACCAAAGTGGGAACCATGGCCAAAGAAGTGATTTTAAAACGACATTACTACGACCCAAACCGAGCCGGATCTTATGGAGGAATTGCCGCCTTACAACGTGCAACCAAACTTAGTCGTAAGAAAATTGAAGAGTGGCTAGGTCATCAAGACACCTACACCCTACACAAGCCGGTGCGCAGAAAATTTAAACGACGTACGACCATTGCGGGTGGTATCGATCAACAGTTCCAGGCTGATTTAATTGACTTGCGAGGTTTAAAGAAATTCAACGATGGGTTTTCCTATCTAGTAACGTGTATCGATGTATTTAGTAAATTCGCTTGGGCTGTTCCTCTGAAAAACAAGACTGGGCCAGCGTTAGTAGCAGCGGTAAAGACAATTTTTAACAGTCGCAAACCGATAAGTTTTCAAACAGACAAAGGCAGTGAGTTTGTCAACAAAACATTCTTAAAGTTTCTTAAAGATGAGAAAGTCCATTTCTTCACTACGGAGAATGAAGACACCAAAGCAGCTATCGTCGAACGGTTTAATCGAACCCTCAAAGAAAAAACGTGGCGTTACTTTACCAAAACCAACAGTCTTCGCTACGTCGACGTGATACAACAACTGGTCCACAACTACAACAATTCGTATCATCGGAGTATTAAGATGACGCCGGTGGAAGTTACCCCGAGCAATCAAGAAGAAGTGTGGCGTACTTTGTATTCGACCCCTGACGTCGTCGGTAGAAAAGTCTATTTTAAACCTGGTGATCGCGTGCGGATCGCCCAAGCCAGACAAACTTTTAAAAAGGGTTATACGCCGGCGTGGACAGAAGAGTTGTTTACGATCAGCCGACTAAACCAAACAAGACCGGTTACGTACATCCTTAAAGATGATTCGGGTGAGGAATTGAAGGGTTCTTTTTACCAAGAAGAGCTGCAACGAGTCGGCGACAAGATAGTTTATCGAATCGAGTCCATTTTGGAGGAACGCCGCTGTGTCAGGGGTGTAAAAGAATATTTAGTCAAATGGTTCGGTTATAACTCGTCATTCAACAGCTGGATTTCGTCCAAACAGCTAGCGAGATATCGAGACTGATGGATATTGAAGACGTGAGCACCCCAGTTTTGAGGCCACCCCCTCCCAAGACCGCGAGAACCTCGTTCTGGCCTTTTTGGGGGAAACTAGTTCCGCGACTAGAGATCGTTTTCCTCTGTCAGATGATCGTTATATATGTCGTCATCGGTGTCTCATTATTTAATCTTAGTCGGAGCAACGCAGAGGGACCAGACGGGAAGTTTTGGATCGCTTTAATGAGTAGTTGTCTGGGTTACATGTTACCTAACCCCAAGATAGGATGAGTTTTTACGTGACTTTACCCAGCAATGCCTCGATGAAAATATACCCAAACAATAACGCCGGTCACTTTTTCGTCAAATTGCCACAGACTATAGACTTGAGTTCGCGTTACGAGGTTGGTTTGGTTGAGATTCAATTTCCCAAAAGTTATTTTAACGTGTTAGACGATGATGTATGGCTACATTACTTTCCTAACAAAGAAGATGAGTCTATACTACTCACGTTACCAGCTGGTCTATACACGTCACCCGACAAGCTGATCGACGAGTTGAATCGTTTGCTTTTAGCCACGGATGTGGATGAAAAAGCCCGAGTTAGATTCCATTTTAACAATAATAAGGCCACCTTGAATCTGTATGATCCGGAGGTTGAAGTTAGAATTAGCGAGACGTTGAAACACATGTTAGGTTTTCCTGCCTCGCTCGCCACAGACATTGACCCAATACTACGAGGCGAGACTGAAGTACAAATGGATAGCGACATGAAAAATGTATACGTGTACTGCGATCTCGTAGCGGCGAGACCGGTTGGAGATGCCTCTGTCCCTTTGTTACGGATTGTGCCTATTTTGGATAGGACTAATGCTTCTGTTTTCAGGATTTACGACAAACCACACTACGTACCTGTAACTGTCTTTTTTCTCTTGTTGATGTGATCACTGGCCCAAGACAGTATACATGTTGTTAGATGTGTAGTGCGAGCGTATGATGAATTGAGTGTGGGTGCGAATGAAGACGCGAATGTGTTTAGGCTCGTATAGATGTAGATCCTGCAACCCATTCTCTCACATGCAGTAATCAAGGATGCTTTGACACTGCAGGCATGTTTCAAGACATTTATTGACGGGAACACACATAGTATCAACAGGAACAGTCAGTGTAACAAGGTCATGCTGACCTGACATCGATAGGTATACATTTGGCATTCAAAAAGGTAAACATCAGAATAGACGTGCATGGTCAATAGCAAAGTTCTTCAATAATGACAGTTCGTAGCGTCGCCCTTGGCGTCTCTGACTAAACGCGTCAGATGCCTTAGTCACTTGGACACATAGGTGCAACTTGGCACTCCCTGCCAATTGCACATATCAGGCTGTAGTATAACAGCCGAAAGCACAGGCATCGTTCTGACGTCGGCCGTGTACTTCTGTTAAATAGGTTATCATCAACCCTGCAGTAATACTTATTGTAGATATGAACTCCGCCAATCTGCGGCTCCCACAATATATCTTCGTCACTGGATTTCTGGACAATATAAGACTAACAGTCTTGGATGGCTACCTCGAGCACAAATATATAAGTTCTGAAATGGCGGATCAGTGAGCTGCTGTTCACCCTAGGTAATCCTTTACATGTTCTGCCACCGAAAAGCGTAATAATGCATAAAGGTCGGTATTACCTGGAAAATGAATCCTCAGAACTAAACAAGGAATTCTGTCGTCATCCCGACGCACAGAGATTCACTGGGGAAAACTGCCATAGCAGTTACTTCGAAGATTCTCCCCGAAAAACAATGGACTCTTGGTCCCTTCAGAAAAACAGGACCTCCCGGCTTCCCGGAAGTATATCTCACTCCCGCTTAAAAAACCTTCCCATAGGCCTACGCCGAACTGTCAACCTCTGACCCTAAAGGTCAAACACAATGAATGAATAAACAAGAGAAGACAACCCCTAATCAACCTGACATCGCAGGTAAAGACACAATTATTCTTATGATACAAACATAAGCAAATAACTTGACAGATGACTCCGTCGAAAATGACAGCAACATTACTACCACCCCCCTGTAAAAAAAAAAAATGCAATTTTTTTTTTTTTTAATATGTTCATGAGCAAGATAGCACCAGTATCACTTCTGTGCTCATGCAAACAATGAACCTAATATCAGGTACAATAGAAGAGGGTACAAATCATCTCCCAACATAGGAGAAAATATTTCCTTTAAGCCAAACAAACTAAGGGATACCATTCAAGAAACCTAAGTTGCTGGCAATACCAATCATATATCAAACATTACTAAATAATATAACCATAGCAATATACAAATGTCAATGCTATTTTAGCAACATATCACTGATGGATGGACAAAATGAAATTTGTTAAATTATCTAAACATCATCCAAATACATTTGTATTACAACATATTATGATATTAAGGACAGACCTAAGTCTGAAAATATATCAGGAAAAACTAGGACACAAGATTTAACTGGAATCATGTGGGCATCTAGACAATATGTCCGCCATCACATTATCCGAACCACGGATAGCTCGCACCGTGAAATGGAAAGGCTGAAGAGCAATAGCATAACGAGTAGATCTCGAGCTCTTCAAATCCTTACTTTGCATAGCCGTAAGAGCTTTTTGGTCGGTTTCCATAAAGAAATGCGCGCCCAGAAGGAACCTTTGTAGCTTAAGAATGGACCAAACCATAGCCAACAATTCACGGTCCAAAACCGAGTAATTCCTTTCTGCCGCATTCAGCTTCCTAGAAATATACATTACAGGATGCAGAGTTCCTGAATATTCCTGCATTAGTGCCGCTCCAATGCCAGTGGAAGAGGCATCACTACGAAGGACAAAAGTCTTATCAATCGTCGGTAGTCTTAAGATAGGATGAGATGAGAACAAATTCTTAACCTGATCCAATGAAAATTGGCATTCTTGGGAGCAACGCACCATATTAGGAGAACCTTTTTTCAATAACGTTGAAAGTGGTGCCATAATGGAGGACAGATTCTCAATGAATCTTCCATAGAATTGTATCAATCCCAAGAGACTACGCACTTGCTTTTTTGTCTTCGGAACCGAGATATTTAATATCTTTGAAATGTTTTGGTCCTCTGTCTTCAACAGACCATGACCAACTCGATGACCTAGGAAGGAAATTTCACTAAACCCAACAAAAGCTTTAGAGGGTTTAGCAGTCAAACTATGCTCACGTAGAGTAGATAGCAATTCCTTCAGACCCACATAGTGTTCTTCCCAAGTATCGCTGAAAAGACAGATGTCGTCTAAATATGCAATGACATCTGCACGATCTGATAGAATTCGTCGCATCATGCGTACGAAAGTCGCTGGGGCGTTCATAAGCCCGAAAGGCATAAAATTCCATTGAAACAGACCCCTAGGTGTCGAAAAAGCAGTGAGAGGTTTGGCGTGTTCCGTCAGTGGGACTTGCCAATAACCTTTCGACAAGTCTAGTTTAGTAAAGAATTTAGCTTTAGAAAGTCTAATAAGTAGATCATCTAATAACGGCATAGGTTCAGCATCGAACTTCGTAACTTGATTTAATTTGCGATAATCAACGCAAAGACGTATGTTATTGTCTTTCTTTCGAACAATAACTATTGACGAAGAATAAGCTGAAGTGGATGGTTCAATTATTTGTAGTTGAATCATTTCATCCAATTCTTTCTCGACTTGTGCTTGAAAATGAATAGGTATTGGGTATGGTCTTACTCTGATCGGATTACGATCAGTAAGTATGATGTCATGTTCTATGACATCTGTGTGTCCAGGAATGTCGGTAAGGACATCCTGATATGATTGTAACGTAGAGGATACTTGACGTTGTTCCTCAAAAGACAAGTTGGAAGAGACTGTAACGTCTCTCCACGATTCCGTTGAAGTAAGTGGAATCGTAGGAAGAGGTAAGTTCACGTCAGAAAAAATAGTTTCCTCATCCTGTATAACAGACAGGGATGAGATGTGACCATGTTGAACTGGAGAGTCGTCCGTCGCCTGGAAAATAGGCTGTAAATAGTCTGGACGTTCAATAAACTCTGTTAGCATATTTATATGGAAGGTTTTATGCCTTCCATCCACATCGACAATATAGTCGACATCAGAAATTTTCGAGACTATAGTGTATGGACCCTTCCAAGAAATGAGAAGTCTATTCTCTCTTGAGGGCAGTAAGACATATGCTTTGTCTCCAGGACAAAGTTGACGTAGGCGTCTTTTCTTATTAGCAAATCGCCTAGCTTTTTCTTTCGCAAATTCGGAAGATGAAGTTGCTAACCTGCACGATTCGATAATCTTTTCTCTAAGAGCTATAACATATTCATATGACGATTGTGTATCATCGTCAAATATTATCGGAAGTTATCAAATCGTGTAACAAGGACATTGGCCCGCGCGGTTGCGCGCCAAAGACAAGTTCGAAAGGAGAAAACCCTGTATGCTCGTTGGGAACCTCTCTATAGGCAAAGAGGACTGCAGGTAAAACCCTGTCCAATCTTCAGGATGATCCTCCGTTATCTTGCCAAGTAAGTTCTTTAGTGTCCTGTTAAGACGTTCTACCAATCCATTGGACAAAATACGAGCCAAAGAGCATCCG
>JAMPIV010009073.1:0-206223 GCA_024509875.1 Oreohelix idahoensis
CACTTCACACGACATGAAGTAGTAATACTTCTTTCTTCTTCTTCTCTTATTTCACCAGAGAACAACACGGGGCATTTGAAGACACCTTGAACTGAATTAGATGTTAGTGTGTAAGGTAGATCATATTTGTGTGCTGGTCAATAATTGTGTTTTCCTACACCAGATAATGTAATATTAAAAATAGTGTTCTTCTACTCTCTACAAGTACCCAGGTCTTTCGCTGTAACACTTCTGCGCAGCAGGTGTATCGCTTAATGATGTACTGGAAGTATACAAATGATGATATCTGGGGTGATTTTATGAACAATAGTAACAATAACAATACCACTGGGTCGTTGACGGCTGGAAAGGATCATAAAGTGAGAGGGATGACCACTTCTACTGCAGGGGTAACTGTCACATAATAGATTGGGGCGACCTCTTCTTCTTCCTAATTTCTGTTTCATTTCGGCAGTAATCGGTACATTTGTGGTATGGATTTTACTGCGTGCTTTCAATTGTCGCACTTTCTTTCTTTCTCTGCTAAGTAGCAGATATTTGACATTGTCAAATCATTTTGACACTCATTGTAGGTGATAATAATCACATTTTATAATAACTTAAGTGATTATTAAATTTTGTTATTTGTAATTTTACAAATTTAGCTTCGATTTAAATCCTTTTAAATGTACTGCATGTTTGTCTCAGTCAATTTACTACATACACTATAATCAGAGCTATACCAGAATAATAAGAATTCCATTGAGTTAATCAGAGGTGGGAGCTTAAACGAGCTAACATAAACAACTGCTTAATTCTTCACAAAAGTGGTCGGCAGATTCTAGAATTAACGTGCTCAGCCAAATGCAGACATTGTTTTCGCTGATCTGAATATCTTGTGAAATTCCTTTGTGGTAGAAGCGTCATTAACCTTCTATCTACATCTCTGCCAAGAGTAATCTTGCGAGAAGGTAGACACATTTGAAGCCCATATTAGATACTCTTGAGTTTTGGCCACTGTTGGACCACTACTGCAAAGCAGGGGAGGCAATACCGTCACAGTAACTGATACCCGGTGAGGCAGGTTAACACAAATGTACACTCTATTACGTGTAAGCCACAGTTTTCAAGTACATTGAATACATGTGTACGCAAGATGGAAAATTAGACTTAGCTAACTATACGTGAATATCAAGAGCTAATGCTGTCAAGTATAAGCTGACACGACATCACTTTTGGATATTAGGTCATCTCCGATGAAGCAAATTAGACAGGATCAATACCATCTTCATACCCATACCATGACATGACCCCAATCATGGCCACGAACAGAAATCCACAGCTGTGAAAGACGTGAAAATTAAACAATACAAGACCAGATCAAGTCAGAAATAACTGAATATGACGCAGTGTGGAAACTACTTCTGGTCTGGAATAGACACTTCTAATTCTTCTTTAAGTACCTTACCTGGTGGCGGAGGTGATCATGCCTCTCCACAAACGACCTGTCTCCAGTACTATTTATTAATTCTGTTTTTGACATGTTTCCATGCCATGATGTCATCTTGTTCAGTATTTACTCTCTTTGTCTTCCTCTGTATCTTTTTCCTTCAGCCTTACCTGTTGTTACTATATATTCATGCTTTCCTATTCTCACAACATGCCCCCCCCCCCACAACATGCTTGTTATGAAGAAAAGGAAGAGAGAGAGGGAGAGAGAGAGAAAGACAGAGAGAGAAAGACAGAGAGAGAAAGACAGAGAGAGAAAAAGAAATGATTTATGCAGAAAGACAAAAACAAGAATGAAGAACGAAAGGTATCGAGATCACTTTAATTTCCGGCTCCATGGCCACTTCATAATGACAACAACAAAAGTAGACTCTGATAGAAACTATACCTACAAATGTCGACACTGTAAATGTACAGTCAAGCGTGTGTTACCGGGGCCGAAAGGGGAACAAAGAATAGTAACACAGTAACATACCTAGCAAGTCGTAAGAAACTACTAAGGAGGGTTGAGCATAAGACCGGCTAGCCAACCTTTACACAGGGGTTAGAGTGGCTAAAAGGTTTGGCGTCCGCCTCACATTCTGATGCCCCCCCCCCTCCCCCTAGTCTCATGGGCAGGATGCCTAACCTTCTCGAATAAGGGCAAAAAAATTCCACGGCAGTTGGAAATCGTAAAGAGTATGCCATAAGGCCGCTGCCCTGGCAAATATTTAAAATTAAAAACCTGCCCACAACAAATATATTTTAGAACGTGCGATTCCTATATATACACATTGGGATTTTCGCCGGTGCTACGGAGTTCGTGCACTGTGCTGAGATTCCCCTTGTGTGATCTAAGGGAGGAGATCGGAGCACTGATGGAGTTGTCCGTGTGCAATGAAGATATTCTTTAAAATCAAACCTTTAGAGAATTTGTAACTCCAAAAAACTTCAACAAACAACGTGGACAGGTCAACTAAAGATAAAGAAACTCGACCTTCCAAGACAGAAGGTTCGCTGGTAAGGATGCACATGACGCAACATAGAGAAAGATGAAAAGAGTCTGTGTTGATGACTAACATTTGTCTGCTAGGAAAATCTCCAGATTTGGCACCTGGAATGTTCGTACATTGAATGAACGCGAGAAAACGGCACAGATGGCAGCAGAATTGTGGGACTACGGGGTCGATATCCTGAAAAGTATCAAACAATGTGGAACGGGTGACAGGAGGAAAGCTCACACCATAATGAAGGGTAAGTATAATGCTATCTAAGAAAGCACATAAAGCATACATAGAATGGAAAGCAATGGGACCCAGAATTATAACAGCAATATTCAAAACAGCAAAAAATAAAATAAAAAGTAAATATCATTCAATGGCATGCCCCAACTAATGACAAAGAAGAATCAATGAAAGAAGAATTTTACACCTGACTACAAAATATCATTAATGAAATGGCAGGAAAAAACATCATACTTTTGATGGTTGGCCTCAACGCAAAGATTGGTACAGACAATAGCGGCTTTGAAGAATCATCGGAAAAAACGAGCTCGAAACAATGAACGAAAATGTGGAACTATTCACGAGCTTCTGTGCTTCATAGGAACTTGCTATGAGAAGAAGCATGTTTCCACATGAAAGAATATTGCGTACTCTTTTATGACTTTTGTATTAGCATCTAAATATTTAAATAACTACAAAGAAAAAATAATAACCATCATATTTATACAGTTTTAATGACAACATGTCAAATCTGGACATTAACCAAAGAACTCGATTTTAGGAAAACACAAACTTGTGAAATGAGATGTCGGGAAAAGATAGCTTTGAAGAAATAAAAAGACATGAGAAACGAATTGATTGGAGGTATAGCATGAACATAACCAGTGAAGGAATACACTGAAATAAAGGTTTGTTTAGATACAGTGTGACGATGAATCTTGATCAACCAGAAGCACAGGCACGTAATCTCAAAACGGAAGAAAGCTTAAACAAAGGCCTGCCAAGGAAAAGATGGATTTGAGGTGGTGACAGACATCTTATAGAAGCAAAACATGGCAGCACGTCATGTTGCATTACATGCATTGGACTGGAAAACAATAATCAACTTTACTGGACTTGTTTCACATCGCAAGAAATAGATACAAAAAAAGAAGCAACACAAGCTGCATATTTTGTCTTTACCAGCTGATATCACATGCTTTATTGCACTGAATTATCTAGAGAATACAAAAGCATTTACAGAAAAAAATATTTACACCAAAGAGAAAGGCAGCACAACAATTAAATTATATAATTAAGTTTTTCTGCAAAGTTATATTTTTTAAACTTTTTCGAAAATGTGAAGCAACAGGGCATCTCAAACAATTTCTCACCATGATACTTTCAAATACAATCTTTTAACAACATTTTGAATTTTTTTTTTAAAAGTTGGACAAATGTTAACCCGGGAGATGAAAAACCTGTATAAAAACATCCGAAAAAACATGTACAAAACATTTTTTAAAAAACATACAAAGACAGAAAAAAACCATACAACTACTTTTTTTTAATAAAGAAAACAAAAGATCAGTTTTTTTTACTCTGCTTTCGCATAAGTTCTTGTTTACCCCTCTTTCCTTTTTTGCATTGAGCACATTTTGCACAATTCTTCACCAATGATACGATAAGGAACTTAATACGGAGCGGTACAACAGGAGGCAATATGATCATCATAAGGATTTCCACAGTCGGTAAAGTGTTTAAGCCCTTTAATAATCTACTTCACACTATGGGAGGGAAGCGGTGGGCCCTTTAGAGTCGTGGCTTCTAAGTGTCTGCCTTCTGTTGTCTTTCCAGACTGCGTTGGGAATTAAACCCATTTCACATTGGTTGCAACTTTCAACTTCACTCCTGGTTTTATCCATAATGCCAGCTGGAGGTAATTGTGAAAGTAACCAGTATATTGTATATAATTCACTGTCCTAATTTCCACAGCCCGTTGCGGTTGCTCCACAGCCAACACGTTGCCCTATCCGCAGTTTCATCGAGCCATTTAAGCGCCCTTGTTCTTGATTGTCCTTTCACACCCAAAAGTTTCAACATATCATACACTAAGGCAGCCATTAGACCTCTAGCACCTACATCTACAGCTATGAATTTTGCTCTGAACACGTTGAGTCTCATGTCCGTGACCAGATCAACCAATTTGAATGAGTGTCTCTCGTCAAATCTGGTTTCATCATAAGTAATCAAAAGATGTAGTATTTATATCTAGAGTTTGTTTAGATCCAAGGTTTCAAATTTTAACAGTAGTATGCTGTGTCGACGCCCTCTTTTTGTCATCAATGTTATTAGACATACTTCTTTCATTATATTAACTTTCGTCAGTGTCAGAGTCAGAGGCCAGTATTCAATATCAACATCGTCGTCGTCCTGATTAAATACCAAGTCCTGAGAGGTGACTCTCCCAAAGCAAAGATTCTTCAGCCCAGAAAGACTTTTTTTTAATCACGAAAAATAAAGATAATTCGTCGATTCAGAAAATAATTCTAGAAAAAGGAAGTTTTATTTGTACCGGAAATCTATTTATAAACTCATGTCTTGCTAAATACGGAGATTTGCAACTTGGCGACGACAGACAACAGTTTTTAGCGGATGTTTTCATGTGTTTTGGACAGAACGTTAGAAATTGCAAGCTGGCTTTTTTTTTTTTTTTTTTTGGCAAATGAAACTGTGAAGGGTTAGTGGATAAGCGAAAAACATGTACAGAAATTATGTACAGCTGAAAAGATCTGAAACTGAGAAAAACCGTACGGAAAATGGGTTGTAAATTTCATCAGTATTGTATACTGTTCAAAAAAAGAAACGCATAGCTATCCGAGGGCGCGTTTTTATGAGTTTGTAAGTAAAATTTGATGCTAGGGTATATAAAAACCAGCCTCAAATGTTCTTTACAGTGTCAAATGTACGTGTTGACCTGAATTGCGTTCGTTTTTGTAATCGTTACAACGCAGTGGTCAATAGTGTTTATGACGCAATTTTTGACCACAGCTCATGTTGCGCGCACGTGAAAGCAACAAAATTTGGGTGAACACTATTCACTGACTACGCAACTGAAACCCTATAAAAGGATAACGCTACACACAAAAAATTCAGTTCATTTTCAAGCAGACATTTATGGTGTCTCTGTCGATAAATTTAAGGAACATTGCTATTGGCCGACTGCATGCAGGAGAAAGTCAAAGTCAGGTTGCCAGGCATCTAAACGTGCATCAGAGTACCATCAGTCGACTTTAGCACCGGTTCCAAGCCACTGGCTCAGTTGAAGACCGGCATCGCAGTGGACGACCCAGAGTGACAACAGCAGCGGAGGATCGCTTTATTCGGCTTCGTCACCCCAGAGACAGGTTTACAACAGCTTCCTCAACTGCCCAGTCATTGCCTGCAGGACGTCATGTGACTGATCAAACTGTCCGGAATAGACTGCATGAGCTGGATTTTGGGCACAACGACCTCACCGAGGACCTGTCCTTACGCGCCGCCATCGCCAAAATCGACTTCTTTGGGCCAACCAGCATCGTCCCTGGGCAGCTGACAATCAATGGAGATGTGTCTGGTTTAGTGACGAATCTTTCTTTTTGTTGCAGCGTCATGATAGACGGCGTAGGGTCTACCGTAGGCGAAATGAACGTTTTGCCCAAAATTGCGTTGATGAAGCTCCGCCGCACGGTGGTGGAGGTGCAATGGTGAGAGGAATGATCAGTTACAATGGAAGGAGTCAATTGGTGCACATTGAAGGAGGCTTGAATGCGCAACGATATGTCAATAAAATTCTTCGACCCCATGTCCTTCCACTTTTGGCTGCCCAAAGGTCTGTGTTTCAACAGGACAACGCCAGACCCCATTGTGCACGGTTGACCACGCAGTTCCTGACTGCCAACAACATTCTCACCCTTCCCTGGCCATCCCTGTCTCCAGACATGAGTCCGATTGAGCACCTGTGGGGTGAGCTGCATATACGTGTTGGTCGCCGAGACGTTGCTCCAGCCAATCGTCGTAATCTGTTCCAGGCACTCCAGGAAGAGTGGGCAGCCATCCCACAGGCCCACATCAGACGTCTGATTGCATCCATGCCCAGGAGATGCCAGTCACTGATCGATGCAAGAGGAGGCCACACACCTTCTAACAGGAAAGCCCGTATGCCAAAAAACTCTCGTGATCCAGATGCAAAACAACTGTCAATTGATTGGTTGAACCCTAAGGTATTCCTGGGTGTAATTTGAACAATTAACTCATTAAATTAGAAAAGTTATTAAATGTCAAAATTATGGCTATGTGTGTGCCTTCAGTAGCTATGCGTTTCTTTTTTTTTTTGAACAGTATAAATACAGACACAGCGGGCTGATCACCCTTTTGCCAGTCACTCTGATTACGGAAACAACAATTAATTTTTTGTTGTACCAATAAACGCCACTAGGCGTAACGGAACAACAGTTAATTTCTTGTTGCCCTAAGACGCCACTAGGCGTATTGGCCACGGACTACTTTGTCGGTCAGGGCTAAGGACGAAAGAAGAAGAAGAAGAATAAATACAGAGTCAAGAAATTCATATGACAAAGTTAGCAGGAAGGTGTACACAATAGTACAGACAGGTAACATGCATTTTTGCAACAGAACAAATGGGTAGCCTATCAGAAATTCATAAAATAGAAATTGTAAGTACATACTCTTACCTAACTTTTTAGGTGATCATCTAGAAAACAAACAAATACTGTCATAACACAGTTTTGTGACCTCTTCAGAAAAGAAATGTTCCATATGAAAGAGTCACTAAAATTTTTAAAATCTTATAAAATACCTGCTATTTGTGAGAAAGTATTGTACGTAGCCGCAGCTGAAGATTGCTGTCACATTCAGATACATACTTCTGACACAATATATAAAACTGTCAAATTCAAATATAAGGCTCTGTAATATTGAAAAAGAAAAATAAACATGTCACATTCAAATATAACCTGATGTCACAAGGGAGTAAGAACTTCTGCCATACGCAAATATAACTTTATTAACATAATACAGCAAAAGGCAATAATAATAATTACACTGGAAAGTGCAGAATAACTTCCTTTGGAGGCAACAAAAGTAAAATGAAAATGAAATGAATAAATTTTAAAAAACGAAAAGTCTAAAACTAGAGTCAAACAAAAATGGGATAACACATGACATACCAATTACTACTAGAGTCAAAGCAACAACAAGGAAAATGTTTCAAAACTGAAGTATTCAGTAGGCTAGATGTGCTATATAGAAATGTCTCATGAGACAAAACACTAGCTGAGATAAGATCAGTCAGTTCAGAAAAAGGTAAAATTACAGAAAATAAACCAAGAAGATTGTACACTGTAAATCGATCATTCTCAACCAGTGTTCCGTCGGGCATCATCAGGGGATCCAAGAGACATATGGAATAAAGACATTTATTTTTAAATAATATGGACTTTTTTCAGTGATTGTCACTACTACAAGTCTGAAAGGATGAGTTGGAGAAAAGGGGGAGGGTCATCAGCAGCTCCAAGATGAAAACCGTCGTGATCTCGAGAGGAAAAACGACATCAGATCACGCATGGAGAACAGGTGCTAGAGCAGGTCAACCAATTTAAATACGCCGGTGCTGTAATAGACTGGAACCGAGGCCTCAAAGAAGAGTTGGCTACCCAAAGAGCAGCAGCTGTGAGACTTTCCCAAACTACAAACTGAGGATTCCTCAACTAAAGATAAACTGGCAAGAAGACTAAGATGGCTGTATACCGCTCCACCTAAGCCCCAGTCTTGATTTACGGATGTGAGTCGTGGGCACTGACTACAACTCACAAGTGCCAGCCTCCGAAATTAGGTATTTGGTGAAGGTGGTCCAAGTAACAAGAAGGAACAGAGTCCTCAACCAGATGATTTGTCATTGCCTCGAAACCCAACCCCTGCAGATCCAAGTGGAGCACTCTTAGATGCGATGGTTTGACCATGTCTACAGAATCAGAGAAGACCGGCTGCAACGATAAACATGGAAAACCGAGAGCCAAAGATCCAGACCTCCAGAGTTTGTTGGGAGGATAACATCAGACAACCTGTGAAGGACCAATGACTGACCTGAAACCACACCAAAAGGAAGACAGCCGGTAGGATAGCATGGTGCTCTCTCTGGCTACCCTGTATAACACAAGGTAGAAGAGGAACAACTAATTAAGTAAGATTGCCCCTACAGGAATGATCTCCATGGCTGCCTAATTCCTCTTTGCTGGGTTTTTTGTGTCCTTGTAACAACATTTTTTTGGTAGCTATTATGCAAAGCCTATTTTGAATGCTTCACAGATCTGTATTCAATGTTGTATATAAAATGAATCAAGTTGTTAATGTCACTGAAAAATTCTTATTGAATTTGAACAATAAAATAGATCAGCTTACTGATTTTTTACTGGCTCTTTTGTTGATGTTTCAGTATCCTTCCCAGTGTCTTAAAAGCTTTATTGAAATCACAGCAGCCTCTTTTCTTGACGTCATATAAATTCTACCTGCTACAAACCTGTCGCATATTTCGCTGATGTTTCAATAATCTCTTTTCACCATTATCATTATTTTTCTTTGCGCTCCTTAAGAAGCCTGGATCCACCACTGCATCTAGGGCCCTTGCAGGAAGCCTGGAGCCACCACCATCTAGGGCCCTTGCAGGAAACCTGGAGCCACCACCATCTAGGGCCCTTGCAGGAAGCCTGGAGCCACCACCATCTAGGGCCCTACAGGAAGCCTGGATCCTCCACTGCATCTAGGGCCCTTGCAGGAAGCCTGGAGCCACCAACATCTAGGGCCCTACAGGAAGCCTGGATCCACCACTGCAGCTAGGGCCCTTGCAGGAAGCCTGGAGCCACCACCATCTAGGGGCCCTTGCAGGAAGCCTGGAGCCACCACCATCTAGGGCCCTACAGGAAGCCTGGATCCACCACTGCATCTAGGGCCCTTGCAGGAAGCCTAGAGCCACCACCATCTAGGGCCCTTGCAGGAAGCTTGGAGCCACCACCATCTAGGGCCCTTGCAGGAAGCCTGGAGCCACCACCATCTAGGGCCCTACAGGAAGCCTGGATCCACCACTGCATCTAGGGCCCTTGCAGGAAGCCTGAAGTCACCACCATCTAGGGCCCTTGCAGCAAGCCTAGTGCCACCGCCATCTAGGGCCCTACAGGAAGCCTGGATCCACCACTGCATCCAGGGCCCTTACAGGAAGCCTAGAGCCACCACCATCTAGGGCCCTACAGGAAGCCTGGATCCACCACTGCATCTAGGGCCCTTGCAGGAAGCCTAGAGCCACCACCATCTAGGGCCCTACAGGAAGCCTAGAGCCACCACCATCTAGGGCCCTTGCAGGAAGCCTAGAGCCACCACCATCTAGGGCCCTACAGGAAGCCTAAAGCCACCACCATCTAGGGCACTACAGGAAGCCTGGAGCCACCACCATCTAGGGCCCTTGCAGGAAGGCTGGAGCCACCACCATCTAAGGCCCTTGCAGGAAGCCTGGAGCTACCACCATCTAGGGCCCTTGCAGGAAGCCTGGAGCCACCACCATCTAGAACCATTGCAGGAAGCCTAGAGCCACCACCATCTAGGGCCCTTGCAGGAAGCCTGGAGCCACCACCATCTAGGGCCCTACAGGAAGCCTAGAGCCACCACCATCTAGGGCCCTACAGGAAGCCTAGAGCTACCACCATCTAGGGCCCTACAGGAAGCCTGGAGCCACCACCATCTAGAGCACTTGCAGGAAGCCTGGAGCCACCGCCATCTAGGGCCCTTGCAGGAAGCCTGGAGCCACCACAATCTAAGGCCCTTGCAGGAAGCCTGGAGCCACCACTATCTAGGGCCCTTGCAGGAAGCCTGGAGTCACCACCATCTAGAGCCCTTGCAGGAAGCCTAGAGCCACCACCATCTAGGGGCCCTTGCAGGAAGCCTGGAGCCACCACCATCTAGGGCCCTACAGGAAGCCTGGATCCACCACTGCATCTAGGGCCCTTGCAGGAAGCCTAGAGCCACCACCATCTAGGGCCCTTGCAGGAAGCTTGGAGCCACCACCATCTAGGGCCCTTGCAGGAAGCCTGGAGCCACCACCATCTAGGGCCCTACAGGAAGCCTGGATCCACCACTGCATCTAGGGCCCTTGCAGGAAGCCTGAAGCCACCACCATCTAGGGCCCTTGCAGCAAGCCTAGTGCCACCGCCATCTAGGGCCCTACAGGAAGCCTGGATCCACCACTGCATCCAGGGCCCTTACAGGAAGCCTAGAGCCACCACCATCTAGGGCCCTACAGGAAGCCTGGATCCACCACTGCATCTAGGGCCCTTGCAGGAAGCCTAGAGCCACCACCATCTAGGGCCCTACAGGAAGCCTAGAGCCACCACCATCTAGGGCCCTTGCAGGAAGCCTAGAGCCACCACCATCTAGGGCCCTACAGGAAGCCTAAAGCCACCACCATCTAGGGCACTACAGGAAGCCTGGAGCCACCACCATCTAGGGCCCTTGCAGGAAGGCTGGAGCCACCACCATCTAAGGCCCTTGCAGGAAGCCTGGAGCTACCACCATCTAGGGCCCTTGCAGGAAGCCTGGAGCCACCACCATCTAGAACCATTGCAGGAAGCCTAGAGCCACCACCATCTAGGGCCCTTGCAGGAAGCCTGGAGCCACCACCATCTAGGGCCCTACAGAAAGCCTAGAGCCACCACCATCTAGGGCCCTACAGGAAGCCTAGAGCTACCACCATCTAGGGCCCTACAGGAAGCCTGGAGCCACCACCATCTAGAGCACTTGCAGGAAGCCTGGAGCCACCACCATCTAGGGCCCTACAGAAAGCCTGGAGCCACCACCATCTAGAGCCCTTGCAGGAAGCCTGGAGCCACCACCATCTAGGGCCCTTGCAGGAAGCCTGGAGCCACCACCATCTAGGGCCCTTGCAGGAAGCCTAGAGCCACCACCATCTAGGGCCCTTGCAGGAAGCCTGCACTAAGCCGTTACGTGCTCTTGCAGCTCTGGTTTATGTGACAGTTTATTTTACATGATGAAGTTGTCAGCACCATTCACAACCTCATATTAGTCACCGTCAGGGCCAGATTTAGACATGATGACGCCTTAAACTATAGGAAGCTAAGGAGGCCCTATTTGGCAATTGGTAACAGAATAAGGCAGTGTAACAAGTGAACTTGGCAAGAATGCCGCCAAGATGCATAACAAATCGATGCCAGGTGGGCGGAATGGTTGCTCCAATAAGAGCTTTAAAAATATGCGGCAACTGCACTATAACTATATCTATAACATTCGGCACCGCTGAGTTCCCACCTCGTTACACCCCTGTTAGAGGTGTCCCTTCGAACTGTGAGGCCCTAAGCGTAGCTTGCTTAAATCCGGCACTTGTCACCATGTATGACATGCCTGAGGGTATCAAATACTATTATTTTTTGTCTCTTCACAGACCCTCGGGACCTACACAGGGAAATAATCCCTTTTACTGATATAAAATGAGTGTTAAATGTTGATACTGTAAGTCCTTACACTAATGCTGTACTAGTATCATTGCTGTCATGTAAATGCCACTGAAGGTGCCATTTGAATCCCATTTAGTGTCTCATCAGTAGACATCTCAGCAGTATCTTTTGCTGATGTCATGCCATCTCTTACACTGATGTTGTATGACCTTTGACATCACTTACGCTGATGTTGTTTGACCTTCTTATCATGACAGAAGTCTTTGACGACATCAACGTAATGTGATCTTTAGAAGTTGTTTCCCTTACCTACTGACAAAGTCTTCTGGCACTTGTCTACTTTTTGACATTCTAAAGAGGGTGGGGGAAGTCCCTCTGTCATCCCCCTGTTTATTGTCTGTAATTTAACTGGTAAAAAAACAGGAGGAAAACGTTATTACGTGAAAGGAGTCAAATATTTTGTGCAAGCAAATAACAATACAGCACAAATAAAACCTCCCTGTGTAGTTCGGGGGAGAGGGGCCTCTAAGGAAACAAAGAAAGAATATAACTACTGTTCCCTCAAACATTTCGTAAAAAACGATTATTATAAGTTTGTGTATGGGGCTGGAAATCTCACCATGTCAAACAGATTGCTAAAGAACCCACCACTGCATAAGTTTGTGCTTTAGAATATGCTTCCTCGTGTTGGGGGCGGGGGGGGGGGGGGATGTTGGAGAATCTGCAGTAGTGACTCCATGCTCTGTAAGGAGTGACAAAGAAGATGATAATTTATTTTATGAAGGTCATTTTTTTATTGTCATTAGCCATAAAAATAAGAATCTTCAACTCACATGTCAAGTCAGCCCTACTGTATGGCTCAGAAACATAAGGAACAACAAAAACAACAATCAAAAAAGCTACAGACATTTATACATTGGTACTTGCATAAAATAGAAGGAACTGACAACAAGAACCAGACAAGTACCAGTGGAACAAGTAATGAGAAGAAGACGCTGGCGATGTATAGAACACACACATTGAGGAAACCTGTTGATAGCATTACAAGGCAGTCCTTGTTCTGGAATCCCCAAAGGAAGAGAGGCAGAAGTATACCAAAAACACATGGAGAAGAGAACGGGAAACTGAGATGACAATGATGAGGAAGATGTAGAGAGAACTTAAACTGATAGCACGTGACAGAAGGACTTGGCATGTGTTTGTTGAAGATCAATGTTCCTTGGGGAGATAAAGGGTATTGATTGATTGATTGATTGATTGATTGATTGATTAGTGTTCTGAATCTGATACCTTTGTTGTGAGAGGCCAGCGCCCTAACCACTCTGCTAATCAAATGCTCAAAAAATAACATGCCACCCTATAACATTTTAGAACTCAAAATTTCAGCATATAAAATGTTATATAAGATTTCTTCTTACCAAATTTGTATCTCAACACTCAGTATTATAACATTTTTTTTTTTTATCAATATTCTGTATAATTTTACATATTAAAATTACATCTCACAACATTTAAGATACCTACATTCCATTCTATTAACATTTTTAATGTACCAAATTTTCATCATATAACATTGTAAATAAGTTATTCGTTTTAATAGGACAAAAGATACAGAAAATAGCCAACGTTGCAGCCACAAGGCCTTCGTCGGGGAAAGGAAAGAAAACGAGAGCTAAGTAGGAAACATGAGAAAATAAATAAAAGTGGGTACTACCTGCAACATTCGCAAAGACCTAGTTTTGCCTATTAGGTCGATCAGAAATCGCGCCGTGAAAAATGGCTGCCAAGAAAACAACATTTGTTCCAAGAGACTACAATTTATTATTAGAAAAAGGACAGCCTGTTGCAATAAAATACCTCATGTATGAGATATGTTGTCACTGGAGGAAATATCTGCTTGGCGTCTTGATTCACCAGGTGACATCTAGTCATCTAGTGAAATGCACCCTTCTCAAATTATGTCACAATTTCAGATACACCACGTGGATATGGTAAAAAGTTAATGCAAAATATCTCAAAAGCCTTCTTGCATGTAAGTCCTAAAACAGAGCTAACTGACTTGTAATTATATTCCTTAAAAGTATAAACACTGATATATGATCCATGTTATTTTTTTTTAAAACGTTTATAACTACATTCTTTGCACAAATGGCTTTAAAGCAAGAAATAACATAGTTCTCATCATAAGTACAGTATATAATATTTTTGTTGACAACGGAAATTAATTCATTAAATAAATGAAAGATACATGTGTAAAAGTGATTAACTATTTTTCTTTCATGAATTTTTGATAGCTTTATTTGTTCTTGCAATGAAAGTAGTGAGATTAAAACTTACCAACAGACAAGCGCCTGTCAGAAATGCTGCCAAATAGTTCCATGCTAAATCTATGTTTTTCAATGTTTGCTCTAGTTGTTGAAATGGCTGAAGAAAAATGCAGTTTAATCAGCACTTAAGTTACACTAAATCAACAAATGCGGATTTTAATCTAATTTTCAACTGTTATTTTCTTACGTACTTACTTAGTCGTTCCTCTTCTACCCTGGAGTGTAGAGGTTTGCCAGAGACAACACCATACTATTCTATCGGCTGACTTTCTCCTGGCGTCGTTCCAATCTAGTCCTCGGTCCTTTAGAGATTGTCTAATGTTTCTTCCGAGCAAACTCTGGGTCATCCTGGAGGTCTGGATTCCTGGCTCATAGTTTCCCATATTTGTTGTGGTAGCCGATCTTCTCCCATTCTGCAGACATGGCCAAACCATTGTAATTGGGACTGTTACACTTGGGTCTGCAGGGACAGGGTTTTGAGGCCATTGAGAGATTGTCTGGTTGTAGACCATGTCTCTTCTTGTTACATCAACCACCTTCCTCAGATATTTCATTTCTGAGGCATGGAGCTGGCTTTTGTGGGTTGTAGTCATTGCCCATGACTCGCATCCATAGGTCAAAACTGGACCATAGGTGGAATGGTAAACAGCCATCTTCATCTTCTTAGTTGCCAATTTCTCTTATGCTGAGGAGTCCTCGATTTATGGCCTGAAAAAATGTATCCCTGCTGCTGTTCTTGGGTAAACAACTTTTCTTTCATATCTCCTTTCCAGTCAACGACGAAAAAAAAATTACAAGCAAGTATGTAAAGACGTGAAAATGAAATATGTTTTTAAATCAATACATTTTTCTTTTCTGATGTTTCACAATAACAGTAGGGGGAATGTGTACTCAATTTTACTTAGCAATATAAGAATGCACTGCCAGCTTGCAAGTTCTGCTGCACTTGGCTTGGTTGGGGAAAAAAACACTGATCACTTGTCTGGTGGTAGGAATGCTAACTGCTGCATTACCAAAAAACCACAGTAAATTATACAAAATGAAATAACACAATTTTTTTTTTTTTGCAATCTTCTTCTTCTTTCAACTTGAGTTTTCACTCTTTATCCTTGCAGCATTTGGGGATTGGTTTTTGGGCTTTCTTGGAATCCCAGAGGACTTTCCCAGCTCAGCGGGTTGAACATTGGAGGAGGTACACCAGATCCATTAATTGACAGGTGATGTAATGCCACGAGTTGGGTGGTCCTCTACACTAAAGGGGGGCCTTTTGTTGCATAAAGCAGTATAAATTACATTAAGCAAAAAGGAAAAACAAGCATATGTTTAATGTTATAAAAAGTAAGGAAAATTCACGTGGCTATTGAAATTGGTGCTCTGTAAGGTGTACTGTAGACAACAGTTAACATGTCAGATCTCAGGGAAAATGAGCCTCCATCATGCCTTCTGAAATAAGAATGAAAGTTTGAAGATTCTCAATGTAGATTTAAGTCTCTGAGGAGATGACAACAGAAGAGGACCACTTCTGCCTCAGTCATGTTGTAAGAGGTAGCTAATGTGAGGTTGTACATGGAGGATAGCAGTCTCATCAAGTAAAACATTAAAACATAAACTACCACTGCAATAACAACATATGAAGTGCCTTAGGGTAAGCTTTCTGCCAAGTGTCAGTTATGTTGTGTTCCTTAAGGGGCATAAAATGGTGAATTACATACATACCTGATGCATGTTTTTAAAATAAAAATAAATGAAAATTACAAAAAAGCTAACACATGAGAAATCTCAATAAGGAAAGGTACTTTACAAGTAAGAAGAGACATGGTCCGCAACAGCCCTTACAGACCAGGGTGTAACAGTCCTAATTATGCCTTGTTCTCCTAGATCTCTGAGGGTCTCTTTCACACAAAAATAATTGTTAGAATCCTTCTTATCTCAGTGGATACCCAAACAATGTTTGTCATTTCTTCTTAAAGTGAACATTCTACTGCTCAGCAAGAAGCAAGGGAAATAGTTAACTAGATTTCAGTTATAAAAAGACAGACAATAATGAAGAAATTCGGAGTGAACATGACGATGCATCAGTTAGAGAGACCTAAAATAGCATTATATGGACACATCAGACAATGGTGAATGCAGCCTAAGCCTTCAACTGCAGAAGATGTGTCTACAGAGCAAGTGGATGCTTGAGAGGAAGGCGAATATACGATATAAAAGAAACACTGAGAAACAAGTGTCAAAGGCTGGATAAAGTATCGAGACCTTGAAAGATGGAAGTCTTTGTTTTACAGAAAAAGTATGTTCCATGTGGCTCCCGGTGGACTTTGAGGAGAAGAAATATGTTTCATGTGGTTTCTGGTGGACTTTGTGGAGAAGAAGTATATTCCATGGTTTCTGGTGGACTTTGAGGAGAAGAAGTGTGGCTCATGGTGGACTTTGAGGACAAGAAGTATGTTTCATGTGGTTTCTGGTGGACTTTGAGGAGGAGAAGTATGTTCCATGTGGTTTCTGGTGGACTTTGAGGAGAAGAAGAAAGAATGGGACTATTTTGCCCTCAAGTAACTTCAGAGCAGAGACGTGGCCTTGATAACTGCAGCAAAGGTTATAATGACAAAGGAAAGCACGGAGAGACAAGTTGCTTTCTTTATTGATGCACTGTCAGTAATTGCAACGTTGAAAATCCAAAATAATACAGACCCGGATGACCTCAGAATAGTGCTCCACAAACGATGTCAATGATTCAAAAGTGTTGTAATCCAATGCATCAGAACTCATTGTAACATCACCGGCAATGAAGAGGCTGACAGACTGGTAAAGGAAGATGGAAATCGACCTCAGCCTTATGCAAGCATAACTTTGAGGAGGCAAAGAGTTTTATCAGAATCAGATACACTAACAAATGGGATGTACAACTTCCAGGTCACACACAACATGATGTATACTACCTGCTCAACAGAACAGAACAAGCGGTAATCATCAGACTCCGCACTGGCCACAACAGATTGAGATACCAATTGTTCAACAAGCTAAAGAAAGGAACTACCGATGAGTGTAACTATGGCACTGATAAAATGACTGCTGAACATCTGCTTCAAATTTGCCCAACATATTTGGAACAGAGAAAGCGCATATGGTCAACACCAGTACCATTCGTGGAAAAGCTCTACGGAGACTCAAATAGCCTCAAACTGACTACTGCTTTCTTTGAAGACATTCAAGTAGACGTCTGAGAGTGTACGAAGAAGAAGAAAAAGTTTCCTCCAGAAGGTTGGCTAACAAGAACCACCACTGCAAGAGCACATAAATATGTTAGATACAATATATTTAATGTTACTTGAGACGCTGCTCCACGTGCATTTTTAAATCAAGTCAATATATTATGGCATTACATATGCAGTCGTTGAAAAGTCTCCGTACCGTCGTAGCTCAAAACACTGTCTTTGATAGATTTCAAAGTTTTATTAATTCAGACACACTTGATACGCAGCATCCATTCTCCCTTATAAAATATAGCTAGATACATCTCATAGAAGTATATTGATGCACTAGTGATGGTACATAATAAGGATATGTCACAATATTATATAAATTTCAAGAGCTCAGAGACATACGTCCACTCGCCATCAGCCACACGCATCGAAGTCTCTGCAGACAATCTCTGCCGTCTGCTAATCCAAACCTTCACGTCTGTCAAACTCCTCCTCGAGGCAATGACGTCACTTCCTATGTTACCAAGGACCACGTATAATAAACAAACGAGAAGCCTTGTCGAACCATCTAATGATATCGACACAAAAGTTATGAATTTTATTCATAAAAGAAAAAGAAAAAAAAACAAATGGGCGAATGTCATCCTGTGACAGAGGACATAAAAATAAAGCAGTGAAAATCACAAGAAGTAACTATAGTATTTAGTTCAGATAAGCAGCATTCTCGCCATCAAAGATCGGAAACAATAGATTTCCAGCGTCTCCTACCTCTTGCCTTATGGTACACTCTGCTGTTCTTTCACTTGTCCATCTCTAGATATTATCCAGCTTCAAGGGTTGTCATACTTTTACCCTTTTGTCTTAAACGTTTATGTCTCTATTAGTCATTAACAGGGTGTTGTGTATCTTATTATTTCCAAAACTTTTTTCTACCAAATTTTGATCTCATGCATTAATTCTCTTTTCATTCTTATCTTGTCCTTCTTCGTGTCCCGAGCATAGCACCATCTCACCTATGCTCAGTTTCCACCTGTCTGTCCCCTCCCCCCTTGTTTGCACACATACCTTTTAGATCGATCGTGTACCCCTCATTTCTGCTGCCACCTATATAGGTTTCCCGTTTTCGTTCAATGTACAAACATTCCAGGTGCCAAATCTGGAGATTTTCCTAGAAGAAAGAATGTTAGCCAGCAACACAGACTCCGTTCGGCTTTCTCTGTGCTGCTTCATGCGCCTCCTTGCCAGAGGACCTTCTTTTGTCTTGGGTGGCTGAGTTTTATTTTCTTTAGTTGACTTGTCTGTTGAAGTTTTTGTGGTTTTACAACTTCTACAGGATGGGTTTATCGGCACCTTGCACAACCCTCATTTGTCACCTTTTACGACCTGCATGGTAGGTTACAGTGTTTCTATTCTTTGCTTCCCTTTTCTGCCGTGGTAACACACATGCAGAAGAAGTTTCTTTTGCCTTCTGTAATGTTATGTTGATATCAGTGTCTGCCTCTGCAAAGTCATCTATATTGCACCCTAGGTGTATGTATGACTCCACGTCTTGTCGGCATGTATCTACCAGTGGCAATTTTGCTATCGTTTTTCGCACTTATTCTCATAATCTTTATATTTTCTCTGTATTGTTTTCAGATCTAACAGCTATGACCTCTCATCAAATATCCTTACCTTGTCTTGCATCTGGTTACTGTTTTGATACAGAAGAGCCTGGTCGAAGACAAAGTCTAGATCGGCATGCTGTTTTGTCAGAGTCCGCTGAGCTCTATGTCTGGTGATTGGGGTGTTTTTCGTAATCCAGTCAATAAGCAGTAAGAAGAGAAATGGTGACAAGAAACAACCCTGCAATGTGCTTCTTCTAAGTATTTTTATTTTCCATTTTCACTCCTTATGGAGCCATGAAACAACTACTGCTGCTGATCTCTTGCAGTAAAGCTGCATCAAAGAATTCGTTTGCTCTTGCAGAGATGATTGTCTGTATCAGTTTGTTGTTCATGATGACGTCGCCAGCCCCCACCAGCAATCTCATATTACTCGCCCCTTACGACGTGCGTGAAATTAGCAGTAGTCCCGTTCTTTCTTTGTCTCCATAGATACCCCCGGGAAGTACACGTGACAAGACACTTATTAGTGGCCGTGAAATATTTAAATGCGGATGATAAACTTCTGTGCTAGACATAAGATGACCCATTTCTTTTTCTCAGAACAACCTACTTGTGTTAAACACGATAGTTTAGAGGGCAATAACTCTAACTGTATGTTAGCACTGATCGTTGGAAACTTAATTTAGAAGACGCTGCACAATCTCACAATGTCAAAAGCTTTAACAAGTGCGCAAATGTCTTGTTTTTCTGGGCGTAAAGTCACGCGCTCTGGTGGTTCATATTTCTGTTTACAAGGCAACCCTGCGCTGATTAACCAATGGTGAGCTACACGGCTGTAGTGCTGAAGTCATGTTTATTTTCATCCGGGGCAGCAGAGAAAGAATACTATGACCTGGGTAACTCGTTTCTTAGATATACAGCTTATGCAAAGTGGGAAGCCATACAGAATACAAAGTAAGACCACCTCTATAAGGATATTAGCCTAAAACCAGGGGAACAGAAAAAACCCACTTTCCTTTTACAAAAAACAAACTAGGAAGCTTTTCATCCTGACCTAGAAATGATGGAGAAGGAAGAAATAGAATAAAGACGACATACACAAGTTCGCGGAAACACTTACAAATGTAATTCTGAAAATCTCTGTAAAATGTAAACCAAGTACAAATATGCCCATGCACTAAACACCAAGAAATAAAACTATTTAAAACAAGAAGCACCGGCTTGAACAAAGTGTTGGTATCGTGATGAACCAGCAGATGCTCATAAATACATCAAAGAAGAATAAAAACCTTACACATACATAGACAAAATATACAGAACTGAAGAAACATATTATTAATATAAAAACGTAGGAAATGAAACAATCACGATTCTATTCATTGTTCAAGAAGCTATATTGCCCGACGTTACATGAATTGTGAGAAGTATTGTTGATGTAAAACTGAAGTATAAAAGAACACCTAGCAAGATAAAACAAAATACATTATAAAGCCTGACAGGAGATACAGATAACAACAACCAAATAAAAACAAAACATGAGATTTGATTGTACTTTACAACATGTCTAGAAACAAAGAAACAAAACTCACAAAAACCACATTTTGCAAGTGAGACAAGACGAATAGATAAAACAACAAAAATGTAAAGAAACAAATATTCATAATGCATAAAAGAAGGAAAAAAGCCTTACAAATATACAGACAAAATGAACGGACCTGAAGGAAATTATAATTAATATAAAACATACGTAATGAAACAAACAGAATTATATTCATTGCACAAGAAACTAAATGGAAAAAATGTCTGCAATACACTTACGTCCAGCAAGATAAACTAAAGAAGTATTAACCTTCTTTTCTTCTTTGGTCCTTTGCCACTGATTGACAAAGAAATCATGCCTGGTGGTATCATGTAGAGCAGCAACAAACTGTCTCCACTTTGCTCGGTCAGCAACCATCCTTCGTGTTGTGCCCCAACTCTGGTTCATGTTTAACATCTCTGCCTCTACAGTTCTCCGTCAGCTAGCTGTTGGCTTGTCTTGTCTTCGCTTTCCTTCTGGAGTCCATAGCATGGCAGTTCTGGTGATGGTATCAGGGTCTCTTATGAGGATATGACCAACCCAATTCCAGCGGCGTCTACCCGCTATGATGGTGCGCATATCTTTTTGGTGGCTCCGAGTTAGCAATTTTTGGTTGACGATGGTGTTCGGTCAGAATATTCGAAGAATTTCCCTGAAGGCAGATTGTGTAGAAGAGGATGGTTTGGACATTTCCTTTTCTGTTATTCTCCAGCATTCTGCACTGTACAGAAGTACAGAAATTATGTAGCTCTCATATATTTTTAATTGAGCGTTTGTACTGTACTGGGAAGATTTCCAGGTGTTGTTTTGTGGGGGTCGGAGTGGCTAAGAGGTATGCGTCCGCCTCTAAGTCTAAAGGTACTGGGTTCGATCCCAGTAGTGATATATTTCAAAGAAATTTTTGTCAGAACCAGTGGTTACTAAAGATGTCATACTCTCCCCTGATCTCCTGGGTAGTGAGATTGGGAGAATAGCCTTCTTGGATAATGGCGAAAAAAAAATTAGGTCTCTTTCTTTTGATTTTTTTTCTCATGCCAAAGGTTTTCAGTGTTATCCAAAATTGTATCTTCCTTTCCTGGAATCCCAAGCAAGTTTTTATGCTTTCTCTGTACCTATATACTGTTGAAATTGTACTGAATTTCTGGTAAACATCCTGAACTGTTGTCTCTTGCTGACTCTTGGCAGTTTGACAACGTTTCATTATATCAGATACACATGCTTTTCTCGTGAGGGGGTCCTTCAAATTACTGTCAGGTCTTTTCTGGTTTGTTTTTTATAAGAAGCGTGAAATAACTAAATGTAATAGAAGGACACAATAAGAATATAATATAACGAATAAATTGCCAACCAGAGCTAAATCAGGTAAACAAACAAACAATGCCCTGACACAAAACGTCTATAAAGTCAGTGCAAAATGTGGCATTGAACACGAAGAAAATAAGAGAAGACAAACAATAATGAGGAACCTTAACAAGGATATACTGAACCAAATAGAAGTAGCACACTTCAAATATTCTCATAAAGCAGGAAATAGAAAGCACGATTAAGAGGAAGTCTAAAACCGCATCGGAAGATGACACTCACAGCTATGAAATCCTTTTTAAAAAGTACTTATAAACTATAGAAATAATAACTTCCCTTTATAACAAAATGTGGAGCTCAGGAAAGGTACCAAATGCCCGGAAATTAGCTTTTTTATAAAGTGCATATTTTAAACCCTAAACCTAAGTTCATAGTGTAAGTCTCAGTAAAAATTCTATCATAAATATCACTAAAGTACTATTACAGCGCAATCAACGAACATTTCACAATTTTCCCTCATTTCCACCACAGATTAAATCATCCAATGATGATAATTATCATCGCTTATTTTTTATAAACAACTTTATTTATTTTACATTGTTAACCCTGCCACGGTTTGCCTCCCCTTAGCTCTGTGGTAGTGGTCCAACAGTGGCCAAAACTCAAGAGTAACTGATGTGAGTCTTCAAAGGTGTCTACCTTTGCACAAGATTACTCTTGGTAGAGTTGTAGATAGAAGGATAATGATGCTTCTACCATAAGCGAGTGTTCACAAGATATTCAGAAAATCGAGAACAATGCTGCATTGGCTGAGCACGTTAACTCTAGTATCTGCGTCAACGTTTGTGAAGGATAGAATTATCTTATAATTCGTTAGCTCGTTCAAGCTCCCAGCTGAGTTAGTTCAGCGAATTTCCTCTTATTTTTTATTTAACTCTGTTTACGTGTATTTAAGAAATTGTCTGAGACATACGGATACAACACATTCAAAATGATTAAATCGACTTTAAATGTGGATAGATATAAGTAACAAATTTAGTAATCAATTAGGTTTTAACAGATATTAAAAACTGAATAATTCTTCAACAAAAATTGTCATCATCATATGATGTTGATGGGGATTAATATCAGAGGAAGTTTCACTTGGCAGATTTTATTTGTACACTTAGCAACTGGGGATTCTGCTCCCGCTGGTGTTTTGGTTCTTTGCAGATAGGTGACTGGATCGATCGCGTACCTGGTCAAGATTAAGAGTTGCAGCACGTTCCAAGTAGAATCAGGGAGTAACTGCAAAGCTTGTCCCGTGTCTCTAAGACCCGTCTGATGATGGTGTCTAGCGTCGACTTCAGGCACTTATACCCTCACTTGTTCCAGAAATAGTACCCTCAACTGGTACCACCAACTAGTATCACAAAAGACGAGAAACAAATACACTCTGAGTATTGAGTTTTCCGACACATACTAATGTGCCACCATCTTACTATTCCACCATCCCATCTACCTCAGAACTTTTACCCTCTCTGAGAATTAATCTTAATACCGGTTTGCAAAAAACTATCTTTACATTTAAAATAAATAGTTTTATATTTAACTTTAGTTGAAAACGTTAACAATATAGTTTAAATATGTTTACATTTACATCTGTTGGAAATGTTGAAACTTTCATTACATTTAGAGTGAATATGTTTTACATTTACACTGGTTGAAAAGGTTAATAATATAACAAGTATGTACATCATTTCTTTCATCATTCCCTCCCTGCTCCATATGGAAATTGGGAATACCACTGCTTTTGGTTCTTTATAAGAAACTCGCAATAAAGCAGTCACCAGCCCTGGCAGTGGTGGTTCATGAAATCATCATTCTATAAGCTGAGGTTGCCAACTTGGACATCCACTAGAAATTTTCACATATTAACATTCACATGTCAATATATACGTATTAGCTCACATGTTAATAATGAAACAAATGGAATTCAAAATTTAAAACTTACGCCAATCTTTAGGCTCACAGACAGCTGGCTCAAAGAAAAAAAGGCACTTGTAGAGGCCTCTTACACTTGGTCTGGGGTGTTGTTAATTTAGCAATAAGTTCCCACTTTGACTTGTGTTTCAGTTCCCTCAGATTCCGATTTTCCGTGTTAAAATAGTAGAGTTTTCCTGGGCTGTAAGTCCTCAAGATGCTCAAAGAAGGGTCTGGTCCGATAAATGAAAGCTAATTTTAGTCTTAACTCTGGCAAGGTCTGGTTGTCTTTTTGGCGCGAGGTAGATTTTGACAGTGCTTTCAACCTGCTAAAGTGTCAGGTTATATTGCACTTGTCTACTTTGTTACGATTTAGGCAGGATCCAATGTGGAATTTGGTTGTTCCTCTATTTCGAACGCCCGCCAATCGTTTCAAAACTTGCGTGTTTTGTGGAGTAATTCAAAATATTTCCACGTGGAAATTTCTCCGCGTTACTGCAGAGGTCATGTCTCCAAATACGGAATGAAAACATTCGATCCTCTCTCGGCAATGTTTTCTCAAATACAACATCTTACTTTCATCAAAGTAATGTTTTTGTAACATGGTGTACAGGAATTGATTATGTCATTCGTTTCCGCCGAGTTCATGCCGACAGGTCGATAATTTATTACGGGGCACTCTTAGGTAAGCACGACACTCGGTCACTATACGAAAATTGACCGGGCCCATCTTGGTTTTACCTGCGTCTTTGTGGTGGATTATGTTAAGTGATTTCATATTCTATCTTTATATGATTTTATACATCTTTTTCTTTATCTTAAATGTCTCCTCTACTTTCTCGGTCAACTACGCCTGGTGGAATTTAACCCTCCAATTTTCAAACCTTTGTCTATTTTTCCTTTCTTAACTTAGTAAGCAGTTAACTGCATTTTCTTTGATGTAGGTACGAGCATACTCGATTAGCATAAGTGAACAGGTTACCTGTATCTTGAACGCCAGGGAATCGCCGTAATAGATTGAACAGCGATCAGGGAATTTGAGTACTAAGGCAGACAATTCGTCTATCACCTCTGCCTGAATTCGTTCGTTGAAAGTTAAGTTACAACATGCGAACCGCCATATCAAAGACTCTCACTATAATTCTTTTACGACCAACTCTGCAGATGGCGAGAGGAGGCGATAAAATATGGAGATTCTATTTTATCTAGATCGTAATAGAAGCTTGGGCTAATCTGTTTATTTGAGATCTTTGATTTCGCGTGTTTCACAAAATTTGAACGTAGAACTAAACGTAGGTGCTACATCTGGTATTCGAGTCTGTTGCGGGTTGTAGACGTAATCACTTTCCTTTCATCAGAGATACATTTATACCAGAGCAGGTTAGACTCAAATTCATTCCAGACTCCGCAATTTTCTAGACAACCTAGCTACGTTCTAGAAATCACTTTATTTCAGTAGAATTTCTCAGTTTCGTTGGAGAAAATAGTCTTAGTAGGCTGTGTCGAGGTAATTATATTGATAGTATTTGTGAGTGATTTAAGTGGTAAATCGCCTATTATATCTTTACTAGATTTATGTGTAGAGCGATTTAATGAAAGTCAGTTATATTTTCTCTAGTGCCATGTTACAGTGGATAGCAAGATAACTTATAATTTCTAGCTAAACTTATTCGGCTATTAATACATTTAATTTAACTGCTTATAACGAGCCGCGCTGGTGTAATGGCTTCGGCGTTGTACTGGCGACCAGGTGTTCAAGGTTCAAACCCGGGCGTCAGCGTTTGAAGGAATGTTTACGACCGGAAATTTGACTGAATAACCTGAACGGCTCCTGTGATAAACCCTCTGTGGATGGGAAGGAGCGAAGCTCCTGACCGGGTTGGAAGGAAAGTCCTCAGGTTCCCCAGCCTCGCAATGACATGTCATTGGGCCGAAGGCCCAAGTGCCGCTGGTTAAGAAACAAAAAAAAACTGCTTATAACCAGTCAGAGAATAGGTTAACCCTCTAAATAAATGCCCTGATTCATCTTGAGTGTTGACGAAATATGTGCGTATTTCTAATTCATGATGATTGATTCTTTTAATGACTATGTTTTATTTCACGGGAGTTTGAAACAATGAGACAAGCTCTAAGCTTATAGTTTCTGATTTAAGTTAAATAACCGAAGTGAATATAATACATGATACTTACGCGAGGTAGAAATAGGATGTGTGTATAATATTATGATTCAGTGTTCTATATGTTCTTTTTCTTTATACAGTATTTTTGGGTAAAGCCCAACCTCTACCAGCAGGGTTTAGTGCTTATGAGAATAATCAAGAAGAAACATCTTAGTCATTAACTACGTGGGGTTACAAGTTAAAACCTGTCTGGCATTGTGATTGCCTCCAGACAGAAACAGAGTACCCATTTTCACGAACTGTAAGACAAAATTAAGTAACTGGGCCTATTGAGCCAGATTATATTCTTCCCATAATCTCAAGTACATTAAGCCCCTGTGGCGAAAAATATTACAAACAATAACATTTCCGACGGTTTGACAAATTGTGGTGTGACCAATGTAGCAAATAATGCTGGGGAGGTTAAGATGTTATTTTAAAAGAGTAAGTGTTAACAGCGTGAGGTCAAGCTATGTAAGACCCTGAGGCTAATAGTTGAAATATTATGATGAGTTCTCAGGGTACCTAACGCTACCTCCCGAGATCTCACGCTGTGCTGTATTTTCCTTAACTAATTCAAAGTTTAAATGGCAGGATGTCTAGGGGGATGAAAGTGTAATAATGAATGAATGAATGTAAACAACCACCAAGTTAACTCAATGAAATTAACAAGGCAGGGGTTAAAGTTGAACTATTATTTTACAATTTTAATTTCCTGTCCCTCCAAATCTTTTGGGGCAGGAATGTTTAAAACTTAAATTTGAAATTTGATCTTTGTACACAATTTATTATACAAAATAATAGAAATGTCCATCCATCTTAATACTAAAATGTTGCAAGATTTCTCTTCCCTGCTACACAATAATGAAGTATGAATGGTCTCTAGTTGGAAAGACTGGTTGTCACATCATCTCATAAATACATTGTCTGTTACTGGTGGAGAATAAATTAGTTTGAATTGACATGTGGCCCACTAATGAATCTTATCTTTGATTCCGTGGACAATCAGGTAACTTGTTCGAGGTAATTGAACACTTCTACACCAAAGTGCTCTCTGGAGTTAGTTGAAAACAATCAGTCTTGATATAGGAACAACCAGCAGGTTGCCTCACACTCTGTCACTCCAGGTTCTGACACACTTGTTACTTTGGGATGGAACCCTGCGAACAATAGGAACAGTCTTCCTAAGCACTCTTATCATTTATCTCCACCTCTAATTATTTTACATTATCAAACATGTATCTTGATCAGATTAAAGAGCTAACCAAATTAGCTACAGTCTTTAATTTTATATTAACCATTTCATTTTCAGGGGTTATCTTCTTTACTCCATATGGTTACAACGCCCCTGTCATTTAAAATCTTCAATATATTCAGCTGGGATACATTCTTTTCTTTTCTTTGGTCAAATAATAAGTTCAATCTCTTTGATAGGACATCTTATTTATGTTCTCAAGATTTAATTTAATATTGTTTTCTGCCAGCAACTTTCTGGTCTTACAGTAATAACAGTGCATAATAATATTCAACTCAATTTGGACTCTTATTGGCTCCATAAGAGGCTTTTGGCATGTCTTTTGCCCCTTGGATATTGCGACACAAAGGTTTTATGTAGGGCCCTTATCTGGGTTTGCCTCTACATACATAAGAATATAAATATACATCAATAAAATGGTTCCTCTTACCGCAAATTTAATGAAATATTTCACAAATTAAAGTTACTGGCTGTAAATGGGTACAGGTTCGATGACTGCTGTTCCCGCCTGCAAAGGCAATCGTTCACAAATTGCTCTGCTTAACCTCTCTCAATGAAATTAGTTTACAAGTGGTACCCCAGCTTAACAAGGCGTTGGTTTTATCACTCTCGCATGTTATGCGAAGCTCACCCAATCAGATTTAAAGCTACTGTGCCTTTCTTTCAAATAAACAACGCTATTTTTCAAAATGTACCCTTCAAGGTTTTTTTCAAAAAGACATGAGTGCGGTTACTATTGCGTCTGTTAGTCTGTTGTCCCTTTCTATTTTCTTCAATAACTTTGTTAATAATTGGGTTATCGTAAAGTTGAAAACTGATTATTACTTAGATCACTATCCTTCATATTTATATATAAGTTTTATTATCGTCTTCCTCATCGTTTGCGTTTTCATCTTTTCTCGTTATTTATGGTTTTCTTTTACTGAACCTCAGTAGTAATGAAATAACATTCTAAGTTATTATAAGGAAGAATACAATATTATGATAAGTAATATGATCATAATCCTTTAACCATTCTTGTTATCTCTATGTACCATCCTTTATTTTGTGAGGGAAAAATATCAAGGTTTTCTCCTCTCTCCGTTCTTGCTCCCTACTCTAGTGTTAATTCAAATTACAAGTTAGGCGTGATTTTATCACTTAACTACCATCTCGGCTCCTCTCTCCTTGTATTGTCAAGACGGGCGATTCTGGACTAAGGCCAACTCGCTTTCTAAGAAAACGACGCAACGCGTGGCTAGCCCCTTGGCGGGGTAAGCGGGGTAGAGATGTGTTTTTTTTTTTCTTTCAAATACTTCGTCGATGTGATACCATACAAGTAGCGTAGTTATTTATATATTTTGGACATTTGCCCTCTCCTCCTTTCCACTACCTCTTTGCCTCCGTCTCTATACTTCTAACTACACGATGCCTTTTGCTGCATGCCAAGTCGGTCTAACGTTATCTTTAAATAATAGGCGGAGCTACGGAAAAGCTTGTAATTAAAATAAAAAGGGGGTATCATTCGCAGGTCGCCAATATTTTCAACTTCAGCGCTTATACTGTCAATAGTGCTGGCTTTGCCCCTATAGAATTAGTGTGTCCAATTTTAAAATACATTAGTAGCATTCTATATATATATATATATAGGCTAATAGTTTATACATGATTTGAGCGGATGTTCAAACTGACTTAATCACAACCAAGAAGTTTATATTGATAGAAGTTACCGACCTGCCATTTCCTAAGGACTGGAAACCTCGTGATTCTGACATTGTGAGCCCGTGTAAACTCTCTTACCTGAACTGATTTTCCTAGTGACATAAACAGTAATCATAATAATAATAACCAAGAGAACGCTCCAGGGAACAGTGGATTCGATTCTGTCTTTTGAGGAGCTGGGGTTCTCTTGGCGAAAAATAAGTGGTGTTGCTGTATGTGTGTATGTCCCAAAGGTTGTTCCAGAACGGAAAAAAATCCAGTCTGTAAATAGAAAGATTATCGGTGGCCACTGTTGTATGGATAGAATGAGAGCAGAAATGAGTGACTCTTTCATCGTATAACTGATTCATGTACCCACTTTGTAATTCCATTTATGCAAGTTTGTTGCTAATGCTGTTTTCCTCTTAGACAAGATTCGGGTATTAAATCTGTTCTGACATTCTAGGGGAAAATTTTTGACTATAGCGTATAAATCTGTGACTCTTTGAGGCTATAACTTTTCTCTTAACAGGATTGTGGGCTAAACAGGGAGGGAAAGGGTTATACCAATGTGTCTATTATTCTGTTAGTAATTCTGTAACCTATGTGTATTTGTATGTACTTGATATTAACATTTATGTGTTATGGTAAATTTTATTAGGATAAATAAACTTTACAGAAAACTTATTTAAGTGTGTCGGTCAGCTTGTTCCAAACCAATATTCATATTCCATAGATATAGTTTCACGTCTGTACGTCTAAACGTTCGTCACTTGTGTGTGTGCGTGTCTGTGAGTGCTTGATATAGAGTACATCTATATAACTGAGAAATCTGTCTGACAAATACTTTCTGTTGTAGAGATAGGCTGAGCGAGAGATTTTCTCTAGTTCAGGGACAGACTTACTTACTTTTCCACCATCTCACTCGTGAAAACTATTTTCTTATATTATTACCTCTCACTGAGTCACCTCATGTTCTAGTCTATTCAGAAGGGACCAATCTGAGTCTTAATTCACCTATCTAAAAATCTATGATAGTCTTAGCAAAGCCGAGAAGCGCAAAGCAAAGATGATCAATTATCACTGAAGGAAGTGTAAAATTGATTTTTAAAAAAGCTAATATATGCTTGATAGCTGAGAAAGAAATGGGCGACCACGGAAATTGCAATTAATTTAGTACACACAAAAAATGTAACTAAATACTGCTGGAGAGGAAAAGAGATCGACTCAATAATTATATGACAAACCCATAAGTGATTATTAAACCTGTGTATTTGTAATTGTAAAGCTATAGTTGGATAAATGGCTTTTGAGTGAAGTATATGTCTGCACCTGTATGACTTATATTGTTATAAATACATAACCAGATAGAGCTAATAGATTAGTATTTTGCGCAATCACCTTCAGCTGGGGACTCAGAAATTTGAGCGAGAATATATTACCTCACAGGAGGGGCGGGAGAATAATAAGTTGATGACAGCTTAAACGATCTCAGTTGCTATGCTCGCTTTTCTTTAAAAGCTTGAGAGGCACCCTTAAATAGAAACATCTTTCTTCTATTTTTATCCCTGCCAAGAATAATCTTGAGCGAAGGTTGATGACCTTTGAAGACCCTCATTATTATATTCTAAGTTTGGCCATTGTTGGACCACTACTGCGGAGCAGGGCAGAAATCCCGTCACAAGTACAAACATCTTGTTAAATAATTTTATGATTAAAATTTAAGTGTCTTAAAAGATTCAATGTCAAAATCTCATTTTGCGTTCCTTTTTCTTTGCAAATGTTGCCACCAATTCCTTCAGCTCAAGTGCTGATACTTGAGCACGTTCATTTGATATAGTTGCCAAGCCCATTTGTCTCTTTAGCAATAATGTTGCTCGTAAGTAAGGTTTTATAAGTCTGAGCTTTGAGAAACTGCGTTCACCATTTGCCTCTGATTCAGCAATTGTGAGAAGGATTCTTAGAGTAACAGAAATATTAGGCACATTATCCAGGATCTTTTGTTGTAGTATGAAGAGAAGTAATCCTTTTGGCGGGATAGATTTTGAAAGTCTTCGAGCAATCGCTATAAGTTCACAGCACAGATCTTCAGTATCAGTATCTTTGTTTCCATTGTGCATCAAAGATTTTTCCAAATTCTTACAGGCCTTACGTACATCTTCAGTAGATTTTGTTTTGATACCATAACTTCATACAGGAAGCCAAATAGAGAATTATATTGTTGTAGCTGTTGGAATCTTTCTTCCACAGATTGTATGGCTATGTCTAAGATAGCATAGTAGAAACTTACTTTGAATTTCTGTTTTTGTTCTTGCGCTTCGTGCTCAAAGTGTCGTTTCTTTCTCATTTTTCTATCGATCCGACTCTCCCATCTTGTTTGACCCAATGACTTAACAGTTATGCCTAAGTCTGATACAAGGCTAGTTAGACTTTGCCAACGCCGAGTCTATGCAGAGAAATAATTATAGATCTGTTGAACCAACCTGAAGAAACTAGATGCTTTCAGACAACACAAAGCGGCAACTTCGACTATCGAGACTAAAGAGTGTTCACTGCATGGCACAAAAAAGGCAACTGGGTTAATGTCCAGGACTTTCTTTTGCACTGACCTTTGTGGGGTACAGTGTTATACAGATTTGTTTTTTTTTTGTGTTTTTTTTTAAACCCATGTAAAATATGCGGCTGAGAATTTACATTTTTTTTACATTTAAAGATAAATACCACAACAGTATTATGGAATGTAATTAATTGTAAAGTCTTATGAAAAATGTTTATATTCTGATTTATATTTATCATTTTATTTTATTTTATTTTTATTTAGTGATGTTTTTGTTTAAAATTGCGCCCCTCAAAGGTCAGTACAGAGTATAGCACCTCTCTGACGTGCGCGCCCTAGGCGGCTGCATAATTGACCTAATGATAGCACCGGCTCTGTTAATATTACAAACCTAAAACATAAATGCTCTCGTATTTAAGCAAAAAACATTTACATTGCCAAAAAAATGGAATAATCGATTAAAATTTGTTTTATCAATTAATCGCTAAAAAAATAAATTTGGAACGATAACGACCAATGAGCAGGCGACTGAAAAAGTACGCAGCGTTAAATAGCTGAGAAGTAACATCTACAAGTAAGCAACAAACAGGATGTTAAAGTCGAGGATAACTAAAGCCAGATTAGCCTTCAGCTCATTCAAACCACTATGGAACTTGGCAACTCTTTGGGAAGAAAACGTAATTTTTGCTGTTCAACACAAATATAAAATGTTTCCTGCTCTGTGGCTCAGAAACATTGTAGGGCACCGCGAACATCACATTCCAAACTCCAAACGTTCATCAACACAACATTCCGTCGTATCCTCTTTATTCAATGGTCAAAAGTAATAACAAAATACAGAGCTGTTGAATAGTAAAAGGCAACAACATTCACTACCCTTCAGCTTCAAAAGGAGCATAAGCCTTCAACAACACATGCCAAGTTCTCCTGACATGCCATCATTTCAAGGTATTTACATGTCTGCCTCATTATTTTATTTCTGCCTTAATTTCTCTTCTCCATGTGTTCTCCGATGTACCTCCACTTCTGTTACCCTGGGGTTTTCTAAAACAAGAGCTGCCTTGTAGGGTTATTAGCAGGTTTCCTCAGCCAGTAGTTAGAACTTGGACAAAGAAATAGGAGACGGATTGGAACTCTCAGGAAATAGCGGACGAAAATAACAAGACATAACCTAGACTTGAACCTCCTAGGGAAGAGAGGTGGGGAGACCAAACAAGAACAAGAACAGTACAAGAGGAAGATAAAGTACACGTTCTCGTGCGCACAGCTGGTAAAGGAGGCTAAAAATAGAAATTGGCGGCGAGCAACGGCTACTATCAAGTGTTGTATGTGGAACAATAACGAATCAGAAAGAAGATGAAGTGTGTCAAACGCACAGCAGCGTCTAAGATGACAGAAAATTAGATGTTAATGAAAAAGATAGTTCAGGGGAGAAGAAGGAAGTTGGCCGCTAGTTTTTGTTATGTTTTTCAAATTTTCTAAGATCAATCTTTTTTTCCGGACCTTGTTTCTTGTTTTCGAGGCGGACGTCAGAGGTTGGAGGTCATGTATATCAGGAAGCAGGACCTTTATGTAAGTGATATATAAGCGCGACAACTACATGCCAAACAACAGTTCTTTGTGGCGGTATTTCAAAAGGTATGTTTTCTTTACAGTTTTTCGTGCTGTTTGTTTCTGTTGATACTTATCAAGAAAAAATTTAATTTTGTTGCTACTTGTGGGCTGAGTTAACTCTAAAGAAGGTGTATTTAAATTATTTTAAACATTCTAAAAATAGTTTTTATTATTTTGTAAATTTTAAAGATTGGGCGTTTAATTTATAAAGTGCAAATATGGTTTGTTTGGATTATTTTGTAAATTTTAAAGATGACGTGGTTGAATTCTTAAGTTTTAAATCCGAACGATCTTGTTGCGAAAACGTACATGTACAAAAATGTAGTAACAATGTCAAAATAATCATTGTAGCAGTAGTAGCTTTTGTTTTATTTGTAATAGCTATAGCAGCGGCAATGTTATTGTTGTACCATCGCTGCCATGTGTTGTTCGCGGGTGTCTCTGAGGAGACAACGACGTAAAGAACCACTGCCTTCTCAGTCAAGTCATAAGAGACAGTCAATACCAGGTTGTGTACGAAGCTACAGAAATCACAGCTAAGAGACAGTCAATACCAGGTTGTGCACGAAGCTACAGAAATCACAGCTAAGAGACAGTCAATACCAGGTTGTGCACGAAGCTACAGAAATCACAGCTAAGAGACAGTCAATACCAGGTTGTGCACGAAGCTACAGAAATCACAGCTAAGAGACAGTCAATACCAGGTTGTGCACGAAGCTACAGAAATCACAGCTAAGAGACAGTCAATACCAGGTTGTGCACAAAGCTACAGATATCACAGCTAAGAGACAGTCAATACCAGGTTGTGCACGAAGCTACAGAAATCACAGCTAAGAGACAGTCAATACCAGGTTGTGCACGAAGCTACAGAAATCACAGCTAAGAGACAGTCAATACCAGGTTGTGCACGAAGCTACAGAAATCACAGCTAAGAGACAGTCAATACCAGGTTGTGAACAAAGCTACAGATATCACCACTAAGAGACAGCCAATACCAGGTTGTGAACAAAGCTACAGATATCACCACTAAGAGACAGCCAATACCAGGTTGTGAACAAAGCTACAGATATCACCACTAAGAGACAGCCAATACCAGGTTGTGAACAAAGCTACAGATATCACCACTAAGAGACAGCCAATACCAGGTTGTGAACAAAGCTACAGATATCACCACTAAGAGACAGCCAATACCAGGTTGTGAACAAAGCTACAGATATCACCACTAAGAGACAGCCAATACCAGGTTGTGAACGAAGCTACAGATATCACCACTAAGAGACAGCCAATACCAGGTTGTGAACGAAGCTACAGAAATCTCAGCTAAGAGACAGTCAATACCAGGTTGTGAACAAAGCTACAGATATCACCACTAAGAGACAGTCAATACCAGGTTGTGAACAAAGCTACAGATATCACCACTAAGAGACAGCCAATACCAGGTTGTGAACGAAGCCAGACGTGTAGAGCCGCGGTAGCGCTCTCTTCTTCGCCTTGCGGAATTGGTCCTCACTCTCAACTCTTTTGAATTCAATGGCCAGTTCTTTAATCAAATTAGTGGCGTTGCTATGGGCACCAAAATGGGCCCGAGTTATGCCTGCCTCTTCATGGGTCACTTTGAATATTTGGTGCTTCAAAGTTACGATGGACCTGAGTTTTACCGTCGCTATATCGACGATGGTATTGGTGTCACAGACATGTCTGAAGTCAACCTCCGTAGATTCATTGACTATGTTGGCAATTTCCATCCTACAATCAAATTTACTTCTCAGATTTCTACCACCTCAGTTAACTTCCTTGACCTCGCTGTCAATATTACTCCTACTGGCCTTGCTACCTCTGTCTTTTATAAACCTACTGATGCTCATGGTTTCCTACTTTACACCTCTTCTCACCCTCTCAGCTGTAAAAATTACATTCCCTACTCTCAACTTCTACGCTTACGTCGGATATGTCACGATGAAGATGATTTCCGTGAACGAGCTCAAGAAATGCTCGAGTTTTTTCGCCGACGTCACTATCCTGAAAGGGTCTTATCTGATGCCCGCAATCGCATTAGTCCCGTCACTCGTCAGGTTGCACTTACTGCTAAACCTACTACTACATCTGACAGACTCAAACTTGTCTTAACTTTCCACCCTCACTGTTTGGCGGTGAAAAAAATTCTGTTCCGTCATCTGCCTATTCTCCACTCCGATCCTGATACCAGTGAGTTGTTTCGTGATACCCCTTTGTTAGCATATCGTAAGGATAGGAATTTTAGGGATATTCTTGTGCATAGTCGCTTGAGACAAACTAGTTGTAAAGTTTCTGTCACCCTGTAAAGTGTCAATCTGTAAAGATGTGTACATAGTTGTTGAGATCAGGCATGCTCCAGTCTACCCAGCTGTAAATGGGTAACTCACCCTAGTCCTAAGTTAGGGAAGGCAAAGGCAGCTGTAAACAGTAGTTTCCCTCTAAGGCTCCAGGGGAAGCAGGCCCTAAACTTGGTCACTTCAACCGACGCAGGATGGTGTATATATGGGTAGGAGTGTAGAGTGTGTTTAACGCGAATGGTGTACTGTTCGTGTTCTGACCAATTTAAACACTCATTCACTTGTGTCTACAAGGCACCAATGCAGACTGCTGGAATCTTTGTTTACACAGTTTATTGAGACGCACACACTGGGACATAACGAGTAAATCATGGGTATGTTGACATATCAATTTGCAGGCATACATAGTAGATCCTATGTCATGGCACATTCATAAATAATAGGTAGTACATCAATGGCCGCATCCCCTATCTGACTAAGCGCGTCAGTGAAGGCGGATCGGTAAATAACTAAAGTTGCTTCATGTTCACAGTTTATCATATTGTGAAACCACGATAAGGGGGTTTCTATCAAAATTGAGATCTCCTTGCCACTGTCCGAATAATAAGATACATGCCCCGTTCTTTGGACAGTGATTCAAAAATACGATGACTGGAATGTAATATGGCCGCCTTCCTGAGTTGTCGCTCACTCGCTCACAGGAGGATATATATATAAGCCAAAGTTACTTTGCAATATAGATGCATAATTTCATAAAGTTCCTCCATACAGATCTACCGTAATCTAGTTACCTCACGTAGACATAATTACAGTATGGAGCCCGTCATCTCCGTCGATACAAACTTGACCCTAGCGTTGCGAAGCACAAAATTCCAGCTAGGCCTAACCGACCTGAGATCATCAAAAACAGGGACTGGAATTACCTGGAGTCCGAATCATACATGGTACCGTACATTAGGAAAGTCTCTAACACAACTCTAGTAGAGACACAATCTCCTATAGAAGAAAAACTACTTCGTAAATCATTTTTACTGAAGAATCTACCAGCCCTGGAAAAATGCGTACCCGCCATTGTCACGGTACATCGGAACTCATCACGACTAGACAAGACAACTCCTACTTCCGCTAGAGCGGTGTAACAAGAATATAGTCCTGCCTACCCATCCAAAATATACAATATAGGACTGATTCTACTTGTACTAAAAATATGTAATACATATGAATTCAGGCCATAAACATAATAAGCAAATTAATCTATTTTCTGGCCCTAAGAAATAGGTACGGACATGGGTGTCATATCCGTGCGCCGAATTAATATCAAGAACGATTACTCCTATAATCAAAAGGGTAAAACAATTATGGATTATCTAGCCTTCCCCATAGACAGCATTTTCATACACAAATGAATGAATGTCTATATCTTTTCCTTATTAAATAGCCATATCGATTTTTGTAATATGTGCGTCAAAATATGCACGTCACTTCAACAGCCCTGACCATTCAGGTAACTCTGACATTCAGGTCACTGCCCTCCGTTCATGTATCGGCGACGACCGAACTCGCTTTTCGTTGGAGAATCGTCTCATTTTTCAAATGGGCGTTTTAGCTACTGCTGGGATTAATGTCCAGCATCATTTTGCATAATTCTGGTGGCTTCTGTCGTTATTTTCTTATCTGTCCTTGTTTTTGCTTTGGTTCGTTTCGTTTCCTCTATTATCTGTCCTTAGCCGTCACTAGCTCCTACGTTTTCCGCATGACGCCTTATTTTTTCAGCCATTTTGAATGTTTCTTTCTTCGATTCAGCTAAGTGGTTTTTTACTCATTTTAATAGTGTTGTTCATTTATGTCTTCGTTTCGTTTATTATTTACTTTCTTGTCTCGACATGTCTTTCTGGTTTCACGATTTTCTTGCATTATTACTGTTATCGTTTTGCTCATCACCGTTATTTCATCTGCTTGTATCGCTAATTTGAAGTTTTCCTCGTGATCATAGTCCTTTGTAGTACCTATATGTAGTTCTTGTCCTTTTCACCTGTTCGTAACTGTGGCTGACGAAGGGTAAAACCCGAAACGTCCCTTGTCCATGTGTACCGTTTACTTGTAAAACTGATTTCATACCATATTATTTTTTTATTTTTTTATTTATATATTTGTTAGAGCACTGACTTCCTCGCTAAGTTGTCCGTGGTTCGATGCCCAGTTGAGGTGCGATTTTTTATTCCGCAAACGGCTCCGGGGTCGACCCAGCCTCGTGGATTGGGTACCAGAGCAACTTCTGGGAAGGTTAAGGCGGCCGGCGTGATGCTGACCACATCACCCCTAGTGTGCCGATGGTCAAGAAAATGTGGGCCTAACACCATATTCTCAATATGCCTCAACGGGCGTGTAACGGGATCCTTTACCTTTTTACCCTATGTAGTCTCCATGTTGCATGAATTCACGAGGGGTCTTAAACTATTATTCTCAAAGTGGCTATCTGGTCTGCACAGGATCTGTTTTGTCGAAAACCTGCTTGTTCATCTCTCAGTTTCTTGTCTATGGACCCTTTTAATCTCTCGAAGATAATCCTGTTTAATACTTTTCCTGGCACTGATAGTAACATTATTCCTCTATAATTTGTGCACTCTTGTAAATTTCCCTTCTTAGGGAACTTAACCAGATACCCTTCCTTCCATTCTGCTGGTATAATCTCTTCCTTTTCCCAGACTTTACCAAGTAATTTATATAACATCTCTGTAGCCGTGTCGATATCTGCTTTGATGGCCTCTGCTGGAATGTCTTCTGGTCCAGACGCTTTTCCATCTCTTAGAAGTTTTGTGGCTTTCTTTATTTCGTCCTTCGTTGGTTTTTCACAGTTAATTTGTAGCTCTTCTTCTGCTGGCTTGGTGTCTGGGGGGTTTTGTGGAGCTGGTCTATTGAGAAGGTCCTCAAATATTCCGTCCACCTCTTCTTTTGCTCTTGTATATTGCTGAGCAGTTTTCCCTTCAGCTTTGTTTACTTCTGTGTACACTTCTTGAGCCTTGGCTTTGGTACTTCTGGTTTTGCTTGTGTTTAAATCTGCTTCTTGTTTTTTCTGTCTTTTATCTTATTGATGGTTTCTGTTGTTATCCGTGCTTTTTTGTTGTCGTTCCCTTTTCCCCAGTATTTCTTCACCTGTCTCATTCCATACAGTTTTGATTTGCTGCCAAGAGTCTTCTGTATTCACTATATCTTCCAGCTGTTGGAGAGAACTTGGAATTTGTTGGATATTGTGACCGCAAATTTGTCTCTTGTTTCTTGATTTATGTGTGATACCACAACCAGACAATAAACCCAGCCCCTGCAGACCCAAGTGCAACAGTCCCAGTTACGATGATTTGGTCATGTCTGCAAAATGGGAGAAGATCGGCTACACGACAAACATGGGAAACCAAGAGCCAGGAATCCAGACCTCCAGGACGACCCAGAGTTCGCTGGGAGGACAACCTCAGACCATCACTGAAGGACCAGGGACTAGATTGGAACGAGCCAACCGGAATATAGCTGTCAGGATAGCATGAAGCTCTCTCTGGCTAACCTCTACACCCCAAGGAGGAAGAGGGACGACTAAGTATTAGTAGTAAGTAGTGTTACTGGGAATGGAAAAGGGAGCAAAGAACACTAAAATGCGACTAAACAGGACTGGCTATGGGACCAGTTACTCGATCCTTTGAAAAAGTGTTGCCCTACATAAACATCACAATAGCAAGATGGATAGTTCAACTACAGAAAATAGTTCAACTCAGCCACCCATGACAGAAGAAGGGTAATTTCAAAAGTGAGCACCCAACAATGCTCCCACATAAAACGAACTAAGGAAAACTGCACAAGTAGCAGCAGAAAAGAAAAGCTAACAGCTGTGCGAAATAAGGTTTAATGGTAGAGAAAAGAAGAAACTGATACAGGAGAAATATTATTGTCCTCAGGACATGAGAAAGAAATCGCATACCATATCGAAGGCATGGCTCTAATGCTGCCAAAAAAACATAGAAAACAATCATAGAATAAGAAGCATAGTGACCCGCGCTTATAACAGTAACATTCAAAACAACCCAAAAGAAACGTAAGGATAAACGTCTTCCATTGTATGCACCAAGCAATGACAAAGTGGAATCCGTGTATGGAGGATTTTACACCAGAATGGACAATATCATGGATTCAAAAAACACAAAGAAGAGACGACATCGCAATGTTGATGGTAGCTTAAATATACAGATAGGAACAAATGAAAGCGCTTTGAAAAAAATCATAGTGTGACCGTGTGACTGAGCAATTAGTTGTCGATCTAGTCTACGGTGTATATTTGTGCTCATGTTGGCATTCTCACCCGGTAATGGGCAATTTAAACGAAACACACCTTCGCCATCCGTGAAGAAGACAGACGTGTGAGACATGGGAGAAACATTTATTACAAATAACGGAGGGAAACCTGAGGCCTGTAAACAGTAAATTAATATGAAACAAATATAAAGGTATGTTATCAGGCACTCACAGGAAATAAAGAAGTAGAACACCAGACAACAGAAAAACAACAGACATGAGTGGCTTACCCAGGATTTGAACACTGGACCTTCCGTGCGACAACTCCGCCTAGCCATGCAAGCGAATCACACTATCCGCTCTGCCATCTACGCATCATCATAAAATGATGTTTCAATGGCAGGTCAATAGTGCGAACCACAATACACGACACCAGAAGTCCTCCATGGGCAGTTCAGCCTATTAATGACGCAATCACTTCTGTTGTATTTCTATCAAGCAGTATAGGCCGAATCCAACAAGACCCTTAGGACCTTAATACTGTGTCCAGTAAATGATAGTAGACTAGAACAGTGAGAACAGGATAGTGGGTAGGTTTGGTATTGTACAAACATTTATTACAAATAACGGAGGGAAACCTGAGGCCTGTAACTGTTTACAGGCCTCAGGTTTCCCTCCCTTATTTGTAATAAATGTTTGTACAATACCAAACCTACCCACTATCCTGTTCTCACTGTTCTAGTCTACTATCATTTACTGGACACAGTATTAAGGTCCTAAGGGACTTGTTGGATTCGGCCTATACTGCTTGATAGAAATACAACAGAAGTGATTGCGTCATTAATAGGCTGAACTGCCCATGGAGGACTTCTGGTGTCGTGTATTGTGGTTCGCACTATTGACCTGCCATTGAAACATCATTTTATGATGATGCGTAGATGGCAGAGCGGATAGTGTGATTCGCTTGCATGGCTAGGCGGGGTTGTCGCACGGAAGGTCCAGTGTTCAAATCCTGGGTAAGCCACTCATGTCTGTTGTTTTTCTGTTGTCTGGTGTTCTACTTCTTTATTTCCTGTGAGTGCCTGATAACATACCTTTATATTTGTTTCATATTAAGAGACATGGGAGACAGCGCTCGGTTGTTAGACATCTCGGCGCTGTCTGACACCAGGAGAAAACACCTTTTTGAGCACGAAACCGTAAGAATTGGGAGTAATGCAACGGATATCGTGGGATCTAACAGCCCATTAGTGGGCGGACCTTGAGTTGTGTCGATTAGGAAGATACTCTTGACTAAGATGTGATCTCATGTCATCCAAACTGAGCATAGGACTCTTGATTTGCTCCCTAGAGGGATGGGAGGAGCTTTGTCTGACATTTTTGGCGTGGCTATCATGTGGTACAGGGGTGGAGATGTAGATTTAAACTAGAAGAGTTGAAGGCTTCAGTCAGAGAGCTGAGAAGGGTCAGATCCTCTTCATGTGCGGTATGCATCCTCGATACGATACACCAGTGAGGTAGAGGATTTGATACGCATATGTTGCGTCTGCGCTAAGAGAACTACCGACATAGAGGTATGCTTGCATACGAGTACAATTTTATAATACGTTAGATTTAGTAATATTAGACGTTTCAGGTTTAGAAGTAAATTTTTTGTAGCGTTTGTCTAGCTATAGTTTGATAGAAGCTGATTGGCGATTTGTGTGTTTTTAAGTGTAATTTCACGTATATCTCATCGCTATTTTCAACTGTGAGACTGTGTTAAATGTGTTAAGTATTTAAGTGCATTTATAATAGGAATTCTAGTGTCGCACTGCGCTGTATACGAGTGTGTACTTATTACCATTATTATTATTATTATTTGTGTAGTGTTAAGTAATATATATATATATCTGCTTGTTCTTTAGAGCAGCTAGGAATCTAAGATACTGATAAATTGCTGTCATTTAAACCAGTGCGCTGTGTGGAATCTTTCATCATGGATAGAAGTGCTTCATTTAAGTTTTCTCTCGCGTGATGACGTAGTTAGTATTTAGCAGGAGTATGAAGGCATTATTGTTGACTTAAATATGTTTATTGTATGATTACCAAATAGAGACCGCAGTCAGCGACTCATAGCTTGACTGCCTGCGTCAGGACCAGCGAACCAGAGCTGGTCAAGACCGCACTCCACCTCCACGTGGTGGTCCTGGAAACAGTCTGCAGCTGTGCAGGCTGGCTGAGCGAGTGTGGATCGAAATGGGAAGGCAAACCCGGTCCTAAAAAATGCCGTGCAGAAGTCGGATGTGTCGACCGAAAGTTGCAGATATCACAGCTACGTTGTAAACAGACACAACGCAACCACCGTCCTTTTCAGGGCGAACGAAGAAGAAGAAGAAAGAAATATGCTACCTGATAGCGTTTCATTAATAAAAGTGGGACCCCTGTCATAAGAGTTTTTCTGTGACTGCAGAACGTGTGTGAAAGTAGGTCAGAGAGAGTGACGACAACATTACACACGAATTCTTATTCTCCTTCACGCATCGTCTTCGCACCGTCACAATAGGACAACACGAACTTGGGACAATGAACGAGAATGGAAAACTTTTCACACTCACACACACGCGCGCGCGCGGACGGGCGTACACCAACCCAGACACACAGACATATATATATATATATATATATATATATATATATATATATATATATATATATATATATATATATATATATATATATATATATATATATATATATACACGCACACAAAATAAAAGCAACATGAATTTCACCAGACAACATTACAGAAAAGCATGGATAAAACCAGAAACCACCAATAAGACAAAGAAGAGGAAAATAAAACAAAAAAAAAACATTTAAACAGAAGCAACACTAGAAGTTCCAGAGCCAATGCGCTTGAAACATTGAAGCAAACAAAGAAGTAAATTAAAATAGCAGTCGAGACAAGGAGAAATATACTGATGAGTTGGCAAGAGAGGTAGATAAAGCTGCTGCCCATGGAAATGTGAGAGACCTGTACAACAGCACAAAGAAGCTAACAAGGAAATACGAGTAAGCAGATGATGTCACAAAGAACAAGCATATAAAATGGATTTGCAACATACAAGAGTAAATGAAGAGATAGACAGCATTTTGAGGAACTTCTGAATAGACCAACTCCTCTACAAGTTCCCCCAAACATGCCAACCAGCAGAAAAGGAGATACAACTTAACTGTGAAAACCCAGATACGGAAGAAATAAAAAAGTCATAAAGTTTCTTAAAGACAAAAAAAGTTTCTAGCCCATATGGCGTTCGCGCAGAAGCCATCAGAGCAGATATTGACACTTGACAGAAGTATTATACAAATGACTTGGTAATGTCTTGAAGAAGCACCAGCAGACAGTAAGGAACGATACCGAGAAGATCGTGAATGTGGAACTAATGACAAGAGCCAGACAAGTGTCAGAGGAACAAGAGATGAAAATGAAAATGCTGGTTCTATACAGGACGCGCATTGAAGAATCCTGAAACTGGATAGTCCTTGTTCTGGAATCCGCAAGAGTAAGAGAGGTATGGTGACCCCAAGAGTAAGAGAGATATGGTGACCCCAAGAGTAAGAGAGGTATGGTGACCCCAAGAGTAAGAGAGGTATGGTGACCCCAAGAGTAAGAGAGGTATGGTGACCCCAAGAGTAAGAGAGGTATGGTGACCCCAAGAGTAAGAGAGGTATGGTGACATCAAGAGTAAGAGAGCTTTGGTGACATCAAGAGTAAGAGAGGTATGGTGAGACAACAAAGCACATAGAGAAGAGAACTGGAGACATAAATGACAGAGTTCATGGAACACGAGGACTTGGCGAGAGCTTGTTGACGGCCTGTGCGCCTTCGGAAATACGGCCTGTCAGTTTTTTAATTGTCGCTTGCGACAGACCGACTAAAGGATAAAGTTAAATTAAGGACCTTTTTTTCAATTTACAACAGCGAAGACTCTTTTTAAGAGAACAAAGGCATGCATGTTGCGCATAGCTCTATCACAAAATAAACGCGAACAATTGTTTTACTATGACACGTGCACGTTAGTATGCTTGTGCGGGCAGTGTAATAGTATCTGTACAACAGTTAGTTTATTAGTTACTTCCACTCTCGCTTTTTTTCCTTTGTTATTATACTTTCTTTGCTGGGGCCCCACTAACCAAATCTAGGCGATGTAACGAACACTTTTTTTTTTTTTTGGTTTTTTTTTTACGTATTATTATACATTAATAAAAACCTTTATCTGATATCTATGTGTTTTTTTTTCTTCTAGTTTTACCTTTTACATGATTGGAGAGGGGCCCCAAAATATATAAATAGCCTAGGGTCTCCACAGTTCATAATCTGGCCCTGGTAACATGCGAAGAATCCTTCTTTAGGAAATGTCCCCATCAGCTTGTAGTTGGTAGTTGTTGCGTGATAAATTCTCGCAACATCGTTTTATTTCAATATCTATTTTATAACGCAAGGGCAACAACTGCTTGAAATTTATAGTCACTTTTCTCGGTAAGCATTTGTCTTCTCGCGTTGGTATCGAATGCAGTTAAGTTTGAGCTGTGGTCATTTTGCGCTGGACTGCGCATGACTTGTCTTGCTTCTTGGTCGATCGGTTTCCGCCCACGACTAGTGGAGTGAGCGATTTGGAATGGCGAAAGAGATGCCTCGTTGAAGAGGGGATCTCCGCTTTTTTTTTGTTCTGTCAGGGATGTGTAGTCCTCTTATGGATATTTCGTTTATTCGGGATAATACCTCTAGTGTATTTGCACATGCCGGGAGGCGTGATATTTCTGTATTTCTTGAAAGCAAGGTAAATTAACATTTTCATTAACTCTATCGATTTTTGGTCGTGAACGATTTCTGGTTCATAGCCTGTCTTCGAAAGTCGTCGTCACGAGATGTTTTCCTAGCTCACATGTCGCTGCATTGTACTGCATCGGTTGATGCATGTACCAAGGACCATTACTTGCTACTTTGTTAAATGAACTAGGTTTGGAAAACCTTTATTATCTAGAGGATATTTTTGAGGACATTATTTATACTTCGGCAGACGTGTCTGTCTTGCTGAAGTCAAACTAAGGAGAGTGAACTGATCTCATACATCTGGTTATCTCCTGGCTGTTATAGAAAAGGATGGAGTTTTTCACCTGACTACATTTACAGCACTTTGAAATATAACATGCATCTGACTCATCATTGTAATGCTGTCTACCGTCGATTGCTGTATTGAATGTTGCTGTGATAATGACTGTTTGATGTGTCTACATATTCGCGTAACCATTTTGTCACTGTGGCGTCCACAATAAATAATGAAGAAAAACGTCAACGGCTGTTACAAGAATCATTGACTTTATACGTCGTGAGTTTACTGACGTCCTATGTGGATTGCCCTGTTATTTTTGTATGAACATTGTTTTGACTGAACACATCTGCACACCACACAAAACCAGACATGCGGATACCATCCATCATCATATGGCATCACGCATCATTTGGTGGCCATAAGCTGGTTTGATTCTGGTACCAGCAAACACGGGGTCCCTTACCCACTTCATTTTCAACAAGAATTCATCAGCATCCTTCAAGAAATTAACATTCTTCAATACAGTCAACATCTTCAAAATTTTCAAAGTACTCGGCGTTGCCCGGTAAAAGTCAAAATTTCAACTTTTTGACGGAAACAAGAATTTGACAGTACCCGGCGTTGTTACATGTTGCCGGATAACTCGGACTGCTGTTATCTTTTACGCAAGTCAAGCAAGTTGCTGCTGTCAAGGTTCCAGTGCTGTCGTTTTTGTGAAGGTCAAGTGCCGGTTGAAACGGGTTGTTTTCTGAAGAAGGCCAAGTACCGATTTCCATCAACTTACTTTTGGATTAGAAGGTCAAGTGCCGAAACAACTCAACACACAGTATTTCAGAAGCTCTTGTACCATCGTGTTAGCAGTGGAAGCAGTTCAGATGTGCCATCATCGTTGGAGCTTCGCTCTTTAGGACGTTGATTGACATCCGTTTTTTCTGCTGTTCTACGATTGGAAGCCTATAAGTTAAGTGGCCTGTTTGTATGTAAACTGTGCCCTTATACTTCTGCTGAGTCTTCTGTGTATCATCTCATTCTATATGTTATATGTTTATATGTTATTCGTATATTTATATGTTATATTTCAGCGGGTTCTCGGTTGGGTGGTGTCTCCGTTAGATTATGCCACGTCATAGAGGTCGTCTATTGTGAGCGTTTTCTGTAGGGTTTGCAAATTTCCAATACTGGAATTTGCTAAGCGACTTCTGTTGCTATTTATGTTAGCTGTGATGACATGTTTTAATATTGTTTTCGTTATTATTTCGCATTCTTTAGTTTTGTTTTGATTTGTTTGTATTTGTTAGCCTACTCTTGTCTATAATTTAGTTTCATACAACATTTTTGTTTATACACTGTGGTGTCATGTATTTTGTTTAATTCTATCGCAGATATCGTCACATTTTTTGTGATATTTCATTAATTTCTGCTTTATTTTTAGTTGATTTCTGCGAAAGTTTTTGTATTGTTGCTGATCTTTGTTATTGTTTACATTGTTATTGTTTACATTGTTTGTATTGTTTACATTTTCAATGTTTACATTCTGCATGTGTTTACATAGTCATTGTTTACAGTTATAGTAATTAGTTAATGGGCTATGCTAATGCACTGTTACTACTACACTGATGATAAATGAATGATGAATAGTGTCGTGCACTATTGAATGAGAAGTGCACTTATGATCAAGAATTGATTGTTGATATTTCATATACAAGTTCTTTGATTGGAGACTTGTTTCCCACAGAGACTGGGATAATATAAGGTGATGTGAATATACAAGTGCTTAATTAAGACTTGTTACACTTAGGTTTGAAATAAATTAGTTAATTATTTCAGGTTTTGGACTCATATGTTAGACAACATGTCTACATTTGAGCACTTTATTGAGCAGGGTAAATTGCTTGGGAAGACTGGTGATAAGTTAGAAGAATTTGCAACTGCTCGATATGATAAAGCAATGGAAGCTGAACAAAAGAAACTGCATATGGAAGCTGAACAAAAGAAACTGCAGATGCAGGTGGATGAAAAAAGATTCCAAATGGAAATGGAAAAAAACAAAAAAGGGAATCAGAAGCTGAGGAAAGAAAACTCCAGCTAGAAGCTGAGAATAAAAGACTTGAAAAAGAGGCTGAAAATAAAAGACTTGAAAAAGAGGCTGAAAATAAAAGACTTGAAAAAGAAGCTGAAAATGAAAGACTTCAAAAAGAGGCTCAGGCTGAGGAAAGAAGATTACAGAGAGAGTCTGATGAGAGGAAAGAGAAAGCAAAAATGGAACATGAAGAAAAGGTCTTAGCTTTAGAGTTGGAAAAATTGAAATTGACAAGCATGAGTAATGGTAATGATTCAAACAAGGGTTCATCTTCTGGTAAGGCTAATAATGATACTTTTAAGATTAAGTTACCAACATTTAGTCCTTCCAGTGATGACATAATGTTCTATCTGGACAGATTTGAACAAGCATGTACAGCTCATAACATAGACAAAGCAAAATATGTTTATCAGTTATCAGGGATACTGACAGGTAAAGCTCTAAGTATATTAAATATGGTGGATGAACCTGACAAGAACAATTATGAGGTTGTCAGGGCCGCTTTGTTAAAGAAATATCAGCTTAACGAAGACGGCTATCGTCTACAATTTAAAAACATGTTACCTGAAAATGGAGTTGAATTCTCCGAGTTTATTGCAAGAATACGCATTACTTTCTCACGATGGGTTGAACTATCTAAGACGGAAAAAACTTATGAAGGACTTATGGACTTAATACTTAGAGACAAAGTCATGTCGTCTGTCAATGAGTCTTTCCTTGCTTTCCTTCATGAACGTAAACCTAAAACAATAAAAGAAATGGAAGATTTCTGTTGCCAATACGTAACTGCGCACCCACACATAACCATGGGTAACTCTAAGGTGAAAGAAGGTTTACCAGTTGCTTCGGCAGCTCCGTATGGCCAAAACTTTGCTCGTAGATTCCAACAAAATTTTGATAGAAAGAGTAGCGGTAATTTCTGTCAAAATCATGGAAATCAATTTCATGGTGATTCTTCTTCGAAGAATTGGAGACAACCTGATAGTACTCGTTACTATCACCCTAATAATTATAAGCATTTCAAAAGAGGATATGGTAATAGAGGTTATTCCTGCCGAAGACCTCAGAACCAAACAAATAGATGTTCGCATCAATGTGAACATGATAGTAATCGTGGAAACTGGAATTCGAACCAGGATAACAATTACAATAGAGACAATAATAACTGCAGAGATAATAATAACTCTGATAACTTCAGAGGTAATAATAGTCGGGGTAGATCTCAACACAAAAAAAAGAGATATCAGCAGGCTAATGCTGTACAACAGGAAACTGAGGGAGCCTGTAATCATGTTGTTGATAGTAAAAACTTTGACGCTGTCACTGGTTCTGCTTTTGACTTTGAGAGAGCAAACAAATGCCCCCAATGCAGTACTTTATTCGAACCGGGTACCATAACTACTTTGAGTTGTGGTCACCCACTTCCCGCTCTTCCTGCTGCTGTTGCGCATGACGGGAGGGGTTCTTTAATCCTACATAAGGGTCTTGTTAATGATACTCCGGTCTCACTACTTTTCGATTCCGGATGCACCACTATTGTTGTTAGACAATCGCTTGTAGATCCATCTTGTGCTACAGGAAGGGTTATTAAATGTGTCACATTTGGCGGCACTCTAGAAAAATATCCTACTGCTGTAATTCGCATTGCCACTCCTTTCTTTACTGGAGATGTGCATGCTTGTCTCTTACCTAATCCTATTGCGGACCTTATTATTGGTCGTATTCACGGAGTTAGGGAGTGTACCCCACAGCAGATTGCTGCTTGGGAAGATAATAACATGCAAGCTACAAATGCAGTAGTTACAAGAGCACAAGCTCTACAAACACCCGAAACTTCACTGAATAGTGATAATGAAGTTGATAGCCAAGATAGTCACTTAGTAATCACTCGTGACTCTTTCATAAAATTGCAAGAAGAAGATCCTTCTTTAAAAAAATTCTTCGTTCTTGCGAAGAAAGGTGATCCGAATCAGGATACAAATAGAAAATCTTGGATTGCAATGAGAAACGGCGTACTTGTACGTATGGTACAAGATTCGACTACGTCGGCACATTCGCAAATTCTTGTTCCCAAGAGCATGAGAGTCCCAAATATTACAACATGCTCATGACTCGCAATGTGCTGGACATATGGGTTTTGCCCGTACGAAGTCGAGAGTCCTTGCGGCTTTCTTTTGGCCTTTTGTCAATAAGGACATTCGTATTTACTGCCGATCATGCAAGGTATGTCAGGAGGTCAAATCTAGAGGACCACGACATGCTGCGCCTATCCAGGCTGCTGACATTCCTATTCGGCCGTTTCAGAAAATGGCCATAGATATTATTGGCCCTTTTAAGGTCAAGTCGGCCAGAGGACATCAGTTTATCCTTACATGTGTCGATATGTGCACACGTTGGCCAGAGGCTATTCCTCTTAAGAGCATATCTACTACAGATATCGCAGATGCTCTTTGGTTGATATTTTCTCGCTTGGGGTTCCCCAGAGAAATATTGTCAGACCATGGCACTCAACTCATATCTGACACTATGTCACAGGTAATGTCTACCTTACATATTGAACGATCTCTCAGTAGTATCTACCATCCTATGTCTAATGGGTTAGTTGAGCGTCTGAATAGAACGCTCAAGACTTTGCTTGGTAAGATAACTGAAGATCATCCTCAAGATTGGGACAGGGTTTTACCCGCGGCTCTCTTTGCCTATAGAGAAGTCCCTAATGAACACACAGGATTTTCTCCCTTCGAACTTGTCTTTGGCGCGCGTCCACGCGGCCCTATGTCTTTATTACACGATCTCATCACTGCCGATGATATTAGCGATGAAACTCAATCCTCATATGAGTATGTCATTGCTCTTAGACAAAAGATCATTGAGGCATGTAAGCTAGCAACTGCTTCATCAGAAATTGCTAAAGAGAAGGCAAGGCAGTTTGCTAACAAGAATAGATGTCTACGACAACTTTGTCCAGGTGACAAAGCATTCGTCCTACTCCCCAGTAGGGAAAATAGACTTCTTATTGCATGGAAAGGTCCGTATGCAATAGTCTCTCGGATTTCCGATGTTGACTATGTGGTCGATATTGATGGAAAGCATAAAACTTTCCACATAAACATGCTTTCGGAATTTCACGAACGTCCGGACTATTTGCTGCCTATTTTCCAGGCAACGGATGATGCTCCTGCACCTCACGGTCATTATTCATCCCTGTCTGTCATTCAGGATGAGGAAGCTACCTTCTCTGATGTCAACCTTCCCCTTCCAGTGGTTCCATTACATTCCACGGAATCTTGGAAAAACGTTTCTGTTTCTCCTAATCTTTCTGGTGACGAACATCGACAAGTCTCGTCGATGTTACAAACATTTCAGGATGTTCTCACTGACATTCCTGGACACACAGATGTCATAGAACATGACATAATTCTTACCGACAATAATCCAATTAGGGTTAGGCCGTATCCTATTCCTATACACTTTCAGTCGCAAGTGGAAAAGGAATTGGATGAAATGATTCAATTAAATATAATTGAACCATCGACTTCACCATATTCTTCTTCCATGGTTATTGTCCGGAAGAAGGATAAGAACATACGAATTTGCGTTGATTATCGCAAATTGAATCAGGTCACAAAGTTCGACGCTGAACCGATGCCTTTGTTAGAAGATCTACTGATTAGACTTTCTAATTCTAGATTCTTCACTAAACTTGACTTGTCTAAAGGTTATTGGCAAGTGCCTTTAGCAGAGCATGCCAAACCTCTTACTGCTTTTTCTACACCTAGGGGTCTATTTCAATGGAATGTTATGCCTTTTGGTCTCATGAACGCCCCTGCCACTTTCGTTCGCATGATGCGTCGAATTCTGTCACATCGTTCGGATGTCATCGCATACTTAGATGACATCTGTCTCTTCAGTGATACCTGGGAAGATCACTATTTAGGGTTATATGACTTACTGTCCACTCTACGTGAGAATAATTTGACAGCAAAACCTTCTAAAGCTTTTGTTGGTTTTGGTGAAATCTCTTTCCTGGGTCATCGTGTTGGTCATGGTCTCTTGAAGACAGAAGACCACAATACTTCCAAAATACTGAACATCTCTGTTCCTAAAACGAAGAAACAAGTTAGGAGTCTCTTAGGTTTAATTCAATTTTATGGGAGATTTATTCCAAATTTATCTTCGATCATGGCACCTCTATCAACATTGTTGAAGAAAGGTTCGCCTAATCTGGTCCGTTGGTCTGAAGAATGCCAATCTTCACTAGACCAAATCAAGAATATATTTTCTTCTCCTCCCATCTTAAGATTACCTACTCTTGATAGGACTTTTGTTCTTCGGAGTGATGCTTCATCCACTGGGATTGGGGCAGCACTGATGCAAGAATATGCAAATACTCTGCATCCTGTTATGTACATTTCTAGAAAACTAAATGCGGCAGAGAGGAACTACTCGGTTTTAGACCGTGAGTTGTTAGCGATGGTTTGGTCAATTCTAAAACTACAAAGATTCCTCCTGGGCGCACATTTCATTCTAGAGACTGATCAGAAAGCTCTTACAGCTATTCAGACTAAGATTTTGAAGAGTTCGAGATCCACTCGATATGCTATAGCTCTTCAACCTTTTCACTTCACGGTACGAGCTATCCGTGGTGCGGATAATGTGATGGCTGACATTTTGTCTAGATGCCCACATGACTCCAACTAATACTTCTGTCCTATATTTCCATATATTACAGAGTCATAACACACCTATATTTCTACAATAGATTAGCACATCTGTACTTACTTTATATGTACACACTATCGTGCTTTGTTGTCATCTTCTTCTGTTCGTTTTTTTAAGATGATAGAGGAGGACTGAGTAGTTAATATAAGGGCCGTTAGTTTACTAAACAGCCACAATTATTAATAATGTATTGTACCTTATGAAGCATATTAGTTATTAATTAGCATTATATTGCTTGTACTTTCTCAGAATGTCATTGTTGAGCTGAGGACTTACCTTACTAGTATCAAGCATGACGAGTTCTAGATTGTGTACTTACCCTCGGAATACCAGAGCATATGTCCTGGATCGTCATGTAGTTTAACTTTACTATGTACTTATGTCATTACATGTCAAAGAATGTACTATTTAAATTTTCCTATCAGATTTGTACATCCATTTTTAAAGACAATATTAGAGTATGCTGTTTAATGATGATTATAGTAACTTGCATACGTATATTGTGTTTACATGCTAACGTGATGTGTGTTGGTGACACCTCCCCGATGTGAATATTTTTTGAGACATATTTATTTTTCTGTTGAGGTATATCCTCACCAGACACTCTATAATTAGCCTATTGTTTGGCAATTTAGTTAATTATCAGCGCATAATTCGTGCGTTTTGAGCCGCTTATCGCATGCTCTTTGATATTTTTAAAAAAAATATGTTCCACATTTTTTTTTTATCGGGAGGAGGTGGTGATATGTTGCGTGAGAAAGTCTCGCAACATCGTTTTATTTCAATATCTGTGTTGTAACGCAAGGGCAACAACTGCTTGTAATGTATAGTCACTTTTCTCGGTAAGCATTTGTCTTCTCGCGTTGGTATCGAATGCAGTTAAGTTTGAGCTGTGGTCATTTTGCGCTGGACTGCGCATGACTTGTCTTGCTTCTTGGTCGATCGGTTTCCGCCCACCACTAGTGGAGTGAGCGATTTGGAATGGCGAAAGAGATGCCTCGTTGAAGAGGGGATCTCCGCTATTTTTTTTCTGTCAGGGATGTGTAGTCCTCTTATGGATATTTCGTTTATTCGGGATAATACCTCTAGTGTATTTGCACATGCCGGGAGGCGTGATATTTCTGTGTATTTCATGAAAGCAAGGTAAATTGACTTTTTCATTAACTCTATCGATTTTTGGTCGTGAGCGATTTCGATTCATAGCCTGTCTTCGAAAGTCGTCGTCACGAGATGTTTTTCCCAGCTCACATGTCGCTGCGTTGTACTGCATCGGTTGATGCATGTACCAAGGACCATTACTTGCTACTTTGTTAAATGAACTAGGTTTGGAAAACCTTTATTATCTAGAGGATATTTTTGAGGACATTATTTATACTTCGGCAGACGTGTCTGTCTTGCTGAAGTCAAACTAAGGAGAGTGAACTGATCTCATACATCTGGTTATCTCCTGGCTGTTATAGAAAAGGATGGAGTTTTCCACCTGACTACATTTACAGCACTATGAAATATAACATGCATCTGACTCATCATTGTAATGCTGTCTACCGTCTATTGCTGTATTGAATGTTGCTGTGATAATGACTGTTTGATGTGTCTACATATTCGCGTAACCATTTTGTCACTGTGGCGTCCACAATAAATAATGAAGAAAAACGTCAACGGCTGTTTCAAGAATCATTGACTTTATACGTCGTGAGTTTACTGACGTCCTATGTGGATTGCCCTGTTATTTTTGTATGAACATTGTTTTGACTGAACACATCTGCACACCACACAAAACCAGACATGCGGATACCATCCATCATCATATGGCATCACGCATCAGTAGTGAAACAGTTGTTTTATTTTCATGCAGAAAACCTTACTGCTTCTCAATAGTTTAATGTGCCCATTGATGTTGTTTGAGTCCCACTGTCTTACTTATACTTTATCTTCATCTTAATCAACCCCCATCAAGGCCAGCTCCTTGACGTGGAGATGGGGCTCAAGTACAGCCATCAGCGGCTGAAAAACAAAGACTGGCCAGGCCCTCCTAGACTCGAGCAAGACCACAGTCTGCCCTAGCAAGTCAAGGTGCTGAAGACGGAGGCAACCAGCCAAGAGGCGCACCACAGCAATCAGGATGCCACGCACATGCGCTATGGGAAGTATGCCTATATCTGCAAAACGTTATGGCACTCGCCCTGTGTCGGACACCCAGGCAGGCGCAGTGCCGGGCCCTCTGCCTCGGAAGGGCCCAACCCCTACTACTGGGGGTCCTCAATTGCCCCGTGGAGCCAGGAGGCATGAGAATAGAGCTACTGGCCAAGCAAAGAAAAGACCATTTAAAATAATGCACTGGAATGCTGAAGGCGTCAATAGTAAAAAAGACGGCTACAGCAAAAAATTAGAGCTCGAAAATATCTTGAATGAAGAGCAAGTAAATGTATGTTGCTTGCAAGAAACCCACCTCAACAAAGACATAGCCTTCAAAATCAGAGGCTACCAGTGCTACCGATCTGACCGAATAGACAGGCGAAAAGGTGGAATACTGACACTCGTGAGGAATAACATCAGTGCATGTCAGCTTGAAACATATATGGAGGGGGCGGAATACCAGATGCTTCATCTCAGGACAGAAAGTTCAGAATTCCACCTGCTCAACTACTACTGTCCGAGCGACCGCCCACTGGCACTAGATACAATCCCAGCAAAAGAAAGACTGATTGTATGTGGAGACTTCAACAGCCACTCACAGAGCTGGGGCTATGATCACATGGACAGGAGAGGTGAGGAGCTTGAAAACTGGCAGGATGACAATGGGCTTATCCTGATCAACCAGCCAATCGACCCACCAACCTTCTACTCGAGATCATGGCACACCACCTCTACACCAGACCTGGCATTCCACTCACCCGGCTTGGAGTGGAACACCACACGCATTGTAGGGAAACAACTTGGAGGCAGCGACCACCGGCCAGTTTTTCTAATTGTGGAAAATGAACTTGTCAAGGAGAGCAGCACTCTCTCTAGGTGGAACTACAAGAAGGCAGACTGGACAATGTACCAGCACCGTACTAGTATACTGGCTAGAGATCTGACTGTAGACAAAGACATCAATAAGCTAGTCGATGAATTCAGCAGATGCATATTACAGGCTGCTCGTGAAACAATACCTAGAGGGGCTCGTAAGCACTACAAACCATATTGGAATAGTGAACTAGAGCAGCTGCACAACGACGTGGAAACATCTCGAAAGCAGGCAGAGACCAGTCCATGCCAAGAACACCAAAATAACTACCAGCAAGCTAAGGCCAAATTTCAAAGGGCCAAGTTGCAGGCCAGGCGAAGAAGCTGGAAGGAGAAAACAGAGTCCTTGAACTTTGAAAGAGATACGAGGAAACTGTGGAAGCTGGTAAAGCAACTTAACGATGAAGGTACAGGGAGAAACTCAAGGATTGCTCTGTACAAAGATGGAAACATCCTCATGGGAAAACAAGCAGCTGATCACTTTGCAGACTCCTTTGCTAAAGACAACAACATCGAAGTTAGCCCAGAGAAGCAACAGGAGACTCGTAAGAAACAATACGCAGGACGAGATGAAACCATACCTGAAGTTATGGAGGCACCAATCACATTCAGAGAACTGGAGCTTGCAATATCCAAATTGAAAATGAGAAAGTCGCCAGGAGTTGATGGAGTGTCCAATGAAATGATTAAGAACTTGGGAACCGCAGCAAAAACAAAGCTGCTGCAGATCTTCAATATCTGTTGGAACTCAGGCAGAGTTCCACAGACCTGGAGGGAAGCAATCATGATACCACTCCTAAAACCAGGAAAAGACAGTTCCACTGCCTCCAGCTACAGACCAATCAGCCTTACAAGCTGCCTCTGCAAAACAATGGAACGTATCATCAACCTCAGGCTACAGGGGTACCTTGAAAGTGAAAACCTTCTTGTACCACAGCAGGCGGGCTTTAGGCAGTGTTATTCCACCGAAGATCAGGCAACTTACCTTTCCCAAGAGATTGAGGATGCGTTCCAAGATAAGAAACTGGTACTAGCAGCATGGATAGATCTAAGGAAAGCATTTGACAAGGTTTGGAAAGAAGGGCTTCTGAAGAAACTGAGAAATTGTAGAGTGAATGGTAAGATGTACAAATGGGTGAAAGCATACTTGCATAACAGAAGAGCCCGAGTACAACTAGATGGCCTCAAGAGTAAGAAATTTTTCTGCGTCATGGCGTCCCTCAGGGAGGGTTCTATCCCCCACACTTTTCCTAGTCTACATCAACGACCTGGTTGCTGAACTACCACATGGAATGAAAGTGGCAATGTACGCTGATGACCTGGTAATATGGTGCACAGATGAGCATGCAACAGTGGCCACCAAACTGCTACAAAGAGCTATAGATGCCTTAACCTCATGGGCAAATAGATGGTGTGTCAGCATCAACACAGACAAGTGCAGCACTACGCTCTTCACCCTCTCTCCCAAACAAAAAGCTGGTGTCATCAAGATAAACGAAGAGCTCCTGAGAGAAGATAAACAACCCACCTATCTCGGAGTTACATTCGATGATAGGCTGACATGGAAGCAGCACATCAACAAAGCAGCAACAAAGGCCAGGAGGAAGCTAGCCATCCTGAGAAAACTAAGTGGAACCACATGGGGAGCCAGCGGGAAAATACTTAGTAAAGTTTACCAGCAGGGCATACTACCACACCTGGAATATGGGTCAGCTGCGTGGTGTCCAGCATCAAACCCCACATTACAAGAGCTAGATAAGGTGCAAAACCAGGCGCTTAGGGTCATCACGGGGGCAATGAAATCAACGCCTATAGTGGAGATGGAGAAAATGGGGAGGATACAAGCACTGAGAGAACGCAGAGACACGAAAGTGCTAACACAGGCAGAAAAGTTCCTCTGTATGCCGAGCCATCCAATGAAGGACAGATTCCAAAACCTTGCAATGGGGCGACTGAAAAGAAGCAGCTTTATCCACCAGGCCAAACAATTTCGTAGACAAACCTCAGACCTGCCTGAAGTTAACAGCCCCCTAAAGTCTGTGCCAGAACAAACCCCTTGGAGAGAGGAGCATGGACTACCAGTACACATCCACACAAAAGTGAAAGGAATATTCGACAGGGATGAACAGAACAGCGTGCAACATAGGACAGTCACTCTCAGTTTCCTGGATGATGAATACCCACAGGACCTCTGGGTCCGAGTATACACGGATGGGTCAGCACAGAATGCAGTAAAGAATGGAGGAGCAGGAGTGTACATAGAATACCCAAACAACACTAGGGATACGCTCAGAGTACCAACGGGGAAATTCTGTAACAACTATGATGCAGAAGTCCAGGCAATCAAGATGGCAACTGAGAAACTACTGAACACCAATCTTGGTCCACAGCCTGTAGTATTCCTGACAGATGCAAGATCAGCACTCCAAGCACTTCAGTCCAGAAAATTGCCAGTTATTCAAGCCCTACTTTCTGAACTGTGCAACCAGCGCAGGGTCACCATGCAGTGGATACCGTCTCATTGTGGAATACCAGGAAATGAGAGAGCAGACGGACTGGCTAAAGAAGGTGCTGCAGACGAACAACCGGATGTACCAGTTACATACCATCAGAAGAAAAAGATGATCAAATCTATCAGAAAGCCACCAACATCAACGCAGGATGACTACCAAGCTATGGTCTGTCTTAGGCTATTTCTATCTCCATAGAGTTTTACCAGGAATGGTACTTGTGACGGCAATATATGCTTTCTCTGTTGCTCTTAAGCTGGGCATCTCTGAAGCAGATGTTCAACAGTCATGTTATAAGTGCCACAGTTCCACTCGTCGGTAGTTCTTATCTTTAGCTTGTTGAGCAGATGATATCCTAATCTGTTGTGGCCCGTGCGGAATCTGAAAATTATCATTTGTTCTTTTCTGCGAGGCTATTAATATGCATCAGTTTGTGTGTGTCCATCATTTTGTTTGAATATAATAATGCCACATTAATAATAAATAAATCACGAAGGAAAATAAACACAAATTGCAGGTTTATCCAATAGACTTGAAACTCCATGTGTCAACAGGGCATCAATTTTGTAAAGAGCTCATATAATTAACCACATGAAGTATCTGTAACCAGGAAATAATGTAATACAGTCACTTATTTCATGCCAGATTTTTTAACTATGATACAATTGGAAGAAAACGGAATGATCTAAATATAGAATCAAGTTGTAAAACATCTGTAACAATTTTTTTTAAATCACAAAACAGCCATCGCTGTTACCGGAGCGTCATCCGAGGAACAGCCACATGATCGTCACAAACGTTCACTTCTGGAGCTGTGTTCTTTGATGAACCGATTTACTGGCAGGAACTGCTTAGACTACAACCAGTACGGCTGCTATTGTGGCCTAGGCACCTCCACTGCTACCCCTGTTGATGGTGTAGACAAGTACGTGATTCAGTATTGATGCAGTTAATATTGATGTAGTACTAAGGGCAAATCTTGATGTCGTTGAAATTATGGAGACACCATTCGTAATCGATCTCTCACAACCTAGACAGACAGGCAGACAGATAGATAAGATAAAGGCAGATAAATTACTAGATGAATGAATGGACAGACAGACGGATAGAAGAACGTCCGATGATGATAATGATGATATAATTCCTTTAGCTGTGAGCAGGTAGCTCTTGACAGAGCATTGCCTCTCTGACAAAGGTGCAAGTCTTCCTCGGTTGTTGTGATGATGTGTAGAGTGTATTGTGGATGGTTGAGTGCGATGGGAGTAGCTGGTGTTGCAAGCCAGTTAGTCTTGGGCACTGTAACAGCAGGCGTTCAACTGATTCCTCATGGTGGTGGCAGTGCCGACAGTTTGGCTCACGTAGTGGGTCTATTCTATTTAAATGTTTATTGACGGGGGCATGGCCTGTTCTCAGCTGGAAAATTAGACTCTGATCTCTTCTTTTCAGTTGTTTAACTGGATCTTGAGTGTTTGGTTTAGCTTGATGTTTGAAGAATGGACGCCCTGTCTGGGAGGTAGCCCACTGGTTTAGCCATTCTTGCCTATAATTGTTTCTCATAATCTGTTGGCAGGTTTGCAGTGTGGTACTTGATGGGAACTGGGGCAATGCTGCTTCTCTTTTGGATAGTTTATCGGCTTTTTTATTTCCTGGGACTCCGACATGCCCAGGGATCCACTGGAGTGTAATTTCGAAGCAATAGGAAGTGAACAGTTGGTCAATTAATCTACAGATGTTAGTATTATCAGGAGACATTTTGCTTTCTAGGGCTTGAAGTGCTGATTTTGAGCCTGAGAATATAACGATATCCTCAGGTGGAGTGATGCCACTTTCAAAGTCTGAGATTATCCGGCACAATACTTTTTCCACTGCTGTTATTTCTGCATCATAGCTGGAACAAATTTCTCCGCAAGGGCCAAAGATGAACGTACGGATGGAAGGATAGACAGACACAGACAGAACGAACGAACTAACTTTATTTTCAAAGGGTTGAGAATTGAGCACGCAGGCCAGACTGACAGTCTGCCCTTCATTTTTCTCCTCTTTTATACTAATACATTCATTCTCACATGCATTTTATATTTCACTTTAAAAGAAGACAGACAAACAGATAGACATACATGGTCACAATATTGTGATAGACAGAGGTGCGGCCGGAAGTCTTATGTAACGATATGACATCACTGTTGTAAGAGGCCACGCGTGTATATTAAATTTAATATTTTTCAAATACGCGTGGGGTGAGTAATGGTAAACAAACCGACCCCTCTAGTGCGAGAGAGCGATTGGTTCGCCAGAATCAATAATGAATTTGATTGGAATATTCAGCGGAAACCCAGCTGGATTTGAACTTGGAAAATGAGAGATATAATCTAACAAACTCGGAGTCACAGCACACAAACACACTGCATCGCAACGTCAACTAAGCACCTCCTAAAAGCCAGAGGAAAAAGGATAGGACTTATAATTCCACAACTATAAGTACCAGATTGAGTATTGGGCAACTTTGGAATTCACAAGTAAACCCGCAATTTTAATACAAGACTGGAAACTTGGGAATTTTATCACAAATCATAGAGGAATTATACAAGTTTTCCCAGGCCAGGAATTTGCAGAACATATATATATAGCCATTACGTATAAGGGGGCTTTCGTTCGATTACTCCAACTGGGGGCTTGAACGGGTATGAAACATTGCATAAACCCTTCACAAAAGACGACGGACCAGATAATAAGTTAACAAATTTGCTCAGCCCTAAGCAGCGTTTGTTCTTGACTTCTGGGAATATCTTGTGAACTCTCCCCTAAGGTAGAAGCGCCATTCGTCTTCTATCTACATCTTTGCCAAGAGTAATCTTGCGCGAAGATAGATACCTTGGACGACCTACTTTTAGATACGCTTGGACCACTACTGCAAAGCAAGGGGAGGCAATCCGTGACAAGACAGATAGATAGATAGATAGATAGATAGATAGATAGATAGATAGATAGATAGATAGATAGATAGATAGATAGATAGATAGATAGATAGATAGATAGATAGATAGATAGATAGATAGATAGATAGATAGATAGATAGATAGATAGATAGCTAGATAGATAGATAGATAGATAGATAGATAGATAGATAGATAGATAGATAGATAGATAGATAGATAGATAGATAGATAGATAGATAGATAGATAGATAGATAGATATAGATAGATAGATAGATAGATAGATAGATAGATAGATAGATAGATAGATAGATAGATAGATAGATAGATAGATAGATAGATAGATAGATAGATAGATAGATAGATAGATAGATAGATAGATAGATAGATAGATAGATAGATAGATATATATGTGATAGGGTGGGCGAGATGATGATGATGCTGTTGTGATATGTGATCACCTCCTTGCACACTCGCAACCGACCCGACCAACAATAAACTCTGATTCTTAAGGCAGGGAAAAGAGCATACTGAAGCAAACATTAAACAAATAAACCAACAAACAAAACACCCAGCCAGTGCTCTATTGCTAATCTGAAACAGAAACAAAGCACCGGCTAGTTAAAATCATTATAGTTAAATAATGAGAAACACCATGCTCTCACCTGTCAAACTGTCCTTCCTCCACTCTCATACAAGTCTTCTAATGAGACTAGTTTGATGTTGTGCATGAGGCTGGCAATCTCACCATGTAACACAGATTGCTACCGAAACTACTACTGCAAGAGCACACACTCAACTATCACACACACACACTCATGCATGTCGTCCAATGAGACTAGTATGGTGTTGTGCATGAGGCTGGCAATCTCACCATGTTACACAGATTGCTACCAAAACCACTACTGCACGAGCATATGAATATTTCATGCGGAGGCAAACCACACTGGTGGCCCCATGTTCCATAAGGAGCGAGAAGAGAAATATATATCTCCAAGTGAGCCTACGTGCTCTCACAAACCATTCTTCACATCACCATAATTAAATAATAATAAAATGGACATAAAATAATATTCAACGATATGTACAACGAATACTCTCATTAATGGGCATAAATTACCACCTCGCAACTGATCCATCTCAATATTCGTCACTGCACTCTGAACATGTCGTAAGTGACGACTGGTGCACCTGGCCACAAGCGTGTCGTATATGACCCCTGATGGGATTGGGAACTCATCATATAAAACACACTGATACAGAAACAAACCACTGCCATAGCATATAAATGCTTCATGCAGGCTTCTGTTAGATTCAGCCGCACTGGTGTCGCCCTGATCCGCAAAGAGCAAACAGGAACGTTTATGTTTCAAATGTGCTTTACGCACAAAGGAGTGGCATTGCGCTCACCAGAAATCTAAATGACTATTCTCACCTCACTCAAAGTAACCCACTAAAGATATACAGTAGAATAATCAATAATCGTGAAATACACTAAATTATCCTTACATCAAAGAATCAAAATATCAAAGAGTAAAATAAAATTACTCTTTACTTAACAAAACTAGAATTAAATTCATCACCTAAAGGATATTTAACACGAAAACTATTTCTTGCCTTAACCTGCTTTCACCCACGTTTCAATTCACACAATATATCATTGCGTAACATTATAGGCTTAGTACGCGTGATACCTAAGCGTGTTATGCAGACTTGCTGGCACCTTCTTTATTCACAGTCATCAACACGTGGCCCCCCTGTTGCCATCTTTCCAACTAGTTAATATTATCTAAATTACAGTCCCATATAACATCTCTGTCCAGTTTCATGTATGAAATGCTTTCATTCTATATTTTCATTTCTTGCCCGGTCTCATGAATGAAATAATTGCTACTAAACTCTTACAATCTGGACTTAACACCAGTAAGATCTATCACCACATATTTTCACTTATCTATCATTTCAGAACTAAATCTAATGTCCTGGAAGGAATCTCCGTAGGAAACACATCTTTTTATCTATTTCATTAAACATTAGAACAGACACGCTGAATACTAATAATAAAACTAGATCACTAAAGCTGATCTAAATTAACTCACGTGTCATGTCTTCGTTCTTCTACCCACACAGGGCGCCTCGTATCTTCGTCTTCTCTTGACTGGACTGATCTTCAAATAGGCCTTCGCCGGCTCGCTATCTCTTTATATGGGCCCTAGGGCTAATCACTCAACTTAGTCCGCGACGCGTATTGATTCGGCCACTTACATAACACACGCGATTATTGCTCTAGGAAGAGCGAAAACACAAATATAACCCACAACTATCAAATATAACATACAACTATTTGTAGGCTTTATTGTGGCCAAGTAATAAATCTTCTTGAAGATAATGTGGTAAAAAGGCACTAAACCACGGAGACTATGGTAGTGACAAGATGGCGCTGTCACAGATAGATAGATAGATAGATAGATAGATAGATAGATAGATAGATAGATAGATAGATAGATAGATAGATAGATAGATAGATAGATAGATAGATAGATAGATAGATAGATAGATAGATAGATAGATAGATGGATAGATAGATAGATAGATAGATAGATAGATAGATAGATAGATAGATAGATAGATAGATAGATAGATAGATAGATAGATAGATAGATAGATAGATAGATAGATAGATAGATAGATAGATAGATAGATAGAACGAACGAACGAACTTTATTTTCAAAGGGTTAAGAATTGGGCACGCAGGCCCGTCTGACATTCTGCCCTTCCTCTCTCTCTCTCATCATATATACTATAACATTTGCAATAATCATCATAATTAAAGTACGTTTTTAACATTAAAAAAGAATAATAATAATAATAATGAATGTAAAAATAAAATAAATAAAAATAAACATTAATAGATAGATAGATAGATAGATAGATAGATAGATAGATAGATAGATAGATAGACAGACAGACAGACAGACAGACAGACAGACAGACAGACAGACAGACAGACAGACAGATAGATAGATAGATAGATAGATAGATAGATAGATAGATAGATAGATAGATAGATAGATAGATAGATAGATAGATAGATAGATAGATAGATAGATAGATAGATAGATAGATAGATAGATAGATAGATAGATAGATAGATAGATAGATAGATACTTTTGTTTCTCACTCCAGCTGCTGTCGCATCCATGACCACTGCTACGGAAGCGCGTCCTGTCGCGTGTTACCTCCCTCCCTTGTGCCCTACTCCGTGAGCTGCCAGGGCACTAGTTGCAACTGTACCAGTAAGTACTTCAGTCCTAACTCTTTTGCTGTTTTTTCATTTATTTCCAAAGGTATCACCCGTGTGTTACCAGAACCTGAAAGTGTAGTAAAGAATATTATCACTGTAATCTATTATGCCTGTTGTAAAAAAAAAAAACGACCAAGGAAGGTTGGATACTGTAACTGTTACCCCTCCCTGTGGAAACTTTAGGCCAAAAAAAAATTCAACAAACAACATGGATAAGAAACCTAAAGAAAATAAATCTCAATAATTTAAGACAGAAGAAGGTAGGGAGGCATATGACGCAACCCAGAGAAAGCCGAAAGGAATCTGGATTGCTGACTCGTGTTTTTCTTCTAGGAACACCTAGAACAGATTTGTCACCCAGAATGTTCGCACATTGAACAAATTGGGGGAAATGACGAGGAAGACTTAAAAAGACATTGGGTTGATGGCGCTCGACAAGAGAAGACTTGGCATAAGTTTGTCGAAGGCCTATGCTCTTTGGGTAGCTTGGATATCATGAACGGGGAGCCGCGATAGCGTAGTGGTTACCACACCGCTCTAGCGACCGGGTGATCCAGGATCAAACCCGGGTGACGGCATTTGAGGATTTTTGTCGACCGGGATTTGGACTGGATTAAGTCCAGACCTGGCGAGAACATTTGAAGGAGTGTCGTCGACCAGGGATTGGCGGCTACTAAGCCGACCCAGCTGTAATGGGTACCTTCGAAATCGGAGAGTATTTGCCTGAATGGCGAGGGACACCCGTCTCTGTACAAGAAAAAAGGGATACTCACGTAAAATCAATGTCAGGTTAGACATAAATAATAACCTGAGATTTCGCCTCGAGTATTAGCGGGCGTACAAAAAAAAAATGAACGAATCATGTGGCATACGAGTAAGATATGTTTTAGAAAGTACGCATTTGACTATCGCGAAATTTGTCTGATGCCAGTTTGTCGCGTTTTTTTCTGAACGAGTACAAACAAAAACCGCTAACTCGGAGCCACCAAGAAAACTGACCTCCGATCATGAGGGCCTCGGAAAAACCGACACCTAAAACCGGTCTCTCGTCCTATAAGAGTTTAGTTTTATCCTCCGACTTCCATTTCTTATGTGTCTTCTAAACTTGTTTTTAAATTTGTTGTGTAGAGGGAGAGGACAATCTAAACTTTACATAGGTGTAGTTTAGGAAGCATAAATAAAGATCTGATACGTATATAGCTCTTTACGTCAGCGATCTGAGCGTCCGTATGACAGGGTGGTAAGGACAATTGCTTCTTGATGCAAAGTGACCTTGATCGAAATCAGGTTGTCACGCTCCATTATACCCAGCTGTTAAATGTGTATCTGTCTTTTTTTTTAATTAAGGAAGACAAAGGCAGCAAAGACATGTACTGGTCATCCCACCTCACAAAGCTGGGATTAAATATAACTCAATTAATGCTGAGTTTGACGGCAATATCTGCTATGGATTGTTTTTAACCTTTTGAAATACAGAACCAACAGATGAAACCACAATTATGGAGCACAATTATGGAGAGTAAGTCCCACAAATGTCGCCGCTTCGAGTGTCCTCCAGACCCGCTTCTTATGGGTGGTGTCCAGAGCGGAGTACTAGTAATTGTCACAAGATGGATTTTGGGACGACCTCTTTCCGATCTCTTTTTCTCTACGGCAGTAATCAGTTACACTTTTGTACTGATTTAATTGCGATTTTTTCAGAGTCGCACCCTTTTCCTTCTCTGTCCACCGGAGCAGATATTTTGTATCTACATTCTTTCACTCCTCTCAGAGATAAGTCATCATGTTTGTTTGATACCCGTCCTTCTCCTAAAATTTGAAAGGCGTGGTTAATCGCAAGTGCAGTCGACATTAGACTATAGATTAAACACTAGAATCGCTCAACGTATTTGTTCAACTGCTGATAATGCCAGACTGCGCTCGCCACCAAACTGGTGATACGGGAAGACACATTTTGGACAGACAAGGATGACAAGATTACTTTAGATAGTAATAATTTGTTACATTTTAAACACATTGTCATAGGAGTTTACAGATGTGTTGGTGAGTTCGCCTGCCAGGGATCGGATATTTTCATACCATATACGGAAGACTTGACCTCTACATTATGTTCAAAATGTTTCCATGTCAGGAATATTTTGAAATTCCCCCCGCCCCCCACACCTTTTTGTTTGACATGATAGGCGCTTCCTTAGCTTCGTCACAAACAGACTCGAACGGGGAGGGGTGGGGGGGGGGGAACAGTGAATACAACCTGACACGTTTCAGTGTTAAGACACTGTGAAGATTGCTTGCCATGACGACACAACCAGACCTTGCCAGAGTGAAGCCTAGAATTCAGAATTTCATTTTATCAGACCGGACCTTTTATTGGAGTATTTATCAGGACTTACAAACACAGCCCAGGAAATCTCTATCATTTTAAATAAGGAAAACCGGAATATCTGAGGAAACTGAACAACACGGAGTCAGAGATGGAATTAAAGTTAAAATGAACTACCCCAATTACACGTGTAAAAAGGCAGCGGCTGGTGCCTTAACTTCATTCATCAGAGCAAAACGTCTGTGAGCCAGGATTGGCGTAAGTTGTCATTTTACATTCTGTATTTTCATTACTAACATGTGTACTAATATGTATATATTATCATGTGAATATTAATATGTGAAATCGCTAATGGATGTCCAGTAATTTGAGGCTGGCAACCTCAGCGTACAGAATGATGATTCATGAACCACCGCTGCAGGGGCTGGTGACTGCTTTATTGTTAGTTTCTTGAGGAGAACTAAACGCATCATTAGTACCAAGTTCCATATGGAGCAGGGAGGGAAAGATGAAAGAAATGATTTACATTTTAATTGTAATACTTATAGTTTCAAACCAATGTAAATGTCGATGTTAACATATTCACTTAAAATTAATGGAAGTTTCAAACATAAATAAAAATATATTCAATTTATATTGTGAATGCTTTTCAATCAGTGGAAATGTAAATGTAAACATATCTGTACTATTAACCTTTTCATATAAATGTAAAATAGCGATAAAGCTATTCAATTTACATGTAACGAAAGTTTTATCCCGAGGGATTAAATTTAATTCTCATCGAGGGTAAATTCTGAGATAAATGGGATGGTGGAATAAGAAAGGAGGCACATAAGTATGTGTCGAGAAACGCAATACTCAGGAGAGCGTTTCGTTTCTATTTTTTTACCATAGTTATTGGTGGTGGTACCAGACGAAGGGTACTTTCTCTGGAACAATAAGGGAACAGTGGCCTAAGCTTTAAGATGAGGGACCAACTTTGTAGACTCTCCCTGACACTCTTGGAAACGAGCTGCACATTACATCCTTGACCAGCTACAAGCGTTCTCAGTGATCAGTCCATCACAAACCAACCCAGCGTGAGCAGAAACAACCATTGGCAGCTAAGTGCAATATATAACCTGCTAAAGTGAACTTTTTTCATAGGATCTACTATCAATCAATGATGAAACCTTCTTTTAAACTATTCAATTATTTTTAAACTGTTAAAACTTAAGTGATTATTAAATTTTGTTATTTGTAATTTTACAAACTTAACTTCGATTTAATCATTTTAAATGTACTACATGTTTGTTTCAGTCAGTTTGCTAAACACACTCTAAACAGAGCCTTAACAGAATAATAAGAATTCCACTGAGTAAATCAGAGGTGATGGCTTGAAAGAGATAAGATTAATCATTGCTTAATTCTTCACCAATGTTGTCGGCAGATTCTAGAATTACCGTGCTCAGCCAATGCAGCTTTGTTTTCGCTTATATGAATATTTTGTGAAATCCCCATTGAGATAGATGCGTCATTATCCTTCTATTTACAAATCTGCCAAGAGTAATCTTGTGCAAAGGTAGATACCTTTGAAGTCCATATTAGATACTCTTGAGTTCTGGCCACTGTTGGACCACTACTGCCAAGCAGGGGAGGCAATACCGTCATAGTAAGTAGTACCAGAAACTTGGAGAAATATAAAATCTAATATCCCTAAAATTTTCTGTCTCCTGATGTAAGCATCAGGTGACTTCCGTTTTCGGCCACCATTTCATCTTTCTCTGAGTTTTCCCGATGCCTAGAGCATAAAATATCAGACCCTCGAGTCAGATGAAAGTGTGTTTGGAGAGTGGAAGAATGCAAATGAATCATAATTATATATACATCAATCTGAAGTAGAGTACTGACATCTGAACTATACATTGTGATATCATCATCGTCTTTCTACTCCCTATGGAGCATAGGGTTACCTCTGCTATCTGTACCTTGCGAGGAAACCTGCACGAAGCAGTCACTGGCTCTTGCAATGGTGGTGTGAGTGGCACTTTATTTTACATGATGAGGCTGCCAGCCTCATACACAACTTTACATTAATTAGCATTTCATACATGTACAAGGCACATACAAAATAAGAAAATTGTAAAACGTATCCTTCAATTTGAATGGAATGTAGACGCTTTGTACAGAATGACTGAAAACACTTTACTGTAGCTGCAAAGATGCAGTCTTCTCATATGAGTTAATAGTAATTGTAAATTCACAACTCATATGTGCAGCTTATCTTTAACACATGAGGAGGATTTTCCTCGGACTTGTGACTCGTAAGTATTATAAAAAAAAGTTTTACACTTTAGATTTTACAAGTTACTTCTTAACAACTTTGGCACATCCTATAATGGAATCCTTTTGCTATCTCTTCCTACCGTTTTATCTCCTTCATGGAAATTGAATATCCAGTGGGGAATCTTCATACACTCAGATCTTATAGTTAAAACTTCGCTCACACGAAATTTAATGTCGCTACTTTATGCTTGTTAATGTGTTTTTTTTTTAAATTTAAAGCCAATCACCGAGTAAAGTCTAAGTTTAATATATTTTCATCTAGGCGTCATTATAATTATTGACATCGACATATATGGTAGTGTAACTAATTATTGTTGACAGCATCGGAAATAATTATATGAAATGCCTTGCCCTTATTCCTCAATTTTTTGGCTAACAATCAGGACAACCCTAAATATTGTAAATTGTGTTGGTCACTTCTCAAGATAATAACTCGTAATCTTTAAGCAGTTCTCAACAACCCAGCCGACGGGAAACTAAGACGTAATCCCAATGTCTGGGTCAGACAATGTAAGTGCTTAACAGTAGAACCGTCTAACGTCTGAATAAACAAGAGGCCAGTGAACAAAGTTGGTCAATGTTGGTTTTAATCCCTGACCTTACCTTAGAAACTTAAACGCGCGGACGTAAAAGTAGCAGCTAATGAAGTCAGTGCTTGCCCTTTTTTTGTTGGGGGGGGGGGGGGGGGGGAATTGTGGGGATTTATCCCCACCAGAACCTTTAACAAAATCACTTTTTTCATGTTTTAATAGTGCCATATAACAAGTCTTTGTCGATAAATTTCAACCGCTGTGATTCTATTTAGAGCCCTTCTCAAGCTCTTTCTATTCCACCAAATCTTCTGCTACTACGTCCTTGTATTCCTACTTTATGAACACGCGCGCTTCGTCCAGATCTTTTCTGAAGTCGGGGGCTGAAATAAAACCATACCCAAAAAAGCGAAAGAATTGTTTCATGACATTCACGTTTCATTAATCCAGACATCACAACGATTGGGAGAATATACTTAAATGCACATGCACAGAATATATCAGTGGGATTTCCCTATGACAACTTGAGGTGTCTTTCCTTGATTCTACGGACGCAGCTATCTTGTGATTTAGTTAGTTTTAATAATATAACTGATAGATTAAGCCCTTGCTTTTACTATGAAGGAAGGATTTTTTTTATTCAAAACAAAACACGCTCAGCACAATGACTGTAAATAAAAAGTTAGATGTAAAACATTCAGGACAAAATCAGCTTAACGACTTTATTCTTATAAACGATAAAAGCGAATTGGACAAATCTGAAGGCAAATTAAAATTGCAGTGCGAGATTTCGGATAATTATAAAGTTCTTATAAATTGTAATTTTCAATGTGTCAAAGTACAACAATGAAAAATGTTGCCTTGTTGGTATAATCTTGACGATAAATAACCTGTACTGCTTTTACAGTGTATAATATTGTCATCTTGACCCATTGTTGTGTTATTTGCTCTCGAGAGCGTTTGGGCGCATGCAATTACAAAATTATTTATAGATATCCACACCAGCCTAAACGCATTGGAGCCGCCACTGGATGATGCTATTTAATTTATTATACAGATTCGCCCTCAACATGTGCCTACAACGCGTGCCGATGCGACGTGGAATTTGCAAGGTGTCTTCAACGGTCCACTTACAACAGTAAATACTCCGGATGGAACAGGAGTTCATGCAAGTAGTCTGAGACTAGAGAGACCACCAAGGTTGTGATGCTTCTGTAATCAACGACGCAGCAATGTATTTTTTTTCCTTCTGATTCCTGCTTTTTGACAGTTGTGTTGATATTGTTGCCTGAGCTTGCTAATCTAAATGTATTTGTTACCGTTGTAGCAACACAAAACAGACAATAGACGCTTTAACTATTACAAATAAGGGAGGGAAACCTGAGGCCTGTAAACAATAAATTAATATGAAACAAATATAAAGGTATGTTATCAGGCACTCGCAGGAAATAAAGAAGTAGAACACCAGACAACAGAAAAAACAACAGACATGAGTGGCTTACCCAGGATTTGAACACTGGACCTTCCGTGCGACAACCCCGCCTAGCCATGCAAGCGAATCACACTATCCGCTCTGCCATCTACGCATCATCAAAAAATGATGTTTCAATGGCAGGTCAATAGTGCGAACCACAATACACGACACCAGAAGTCCTCCATGGGCAGCTCAGCCTATTAATGACGCAATCACTTCTGTTGTATTTCTATCAAGCAGTATAGGCCGAATCCAACAAGACCCTTAGGACCTTAATACTGTGTTGTTCTACTTCTTTATTTCCTGCGAGTGCCTGATAACATACCTTTATATTTGTTTCATATTAATTTACTGTTTACAGGCCTCAGGTTTCCCTCCCTTATTTGTAATAAATGTTTGTACAATACCAAACCTACCCACTATCCTGTTCTCACTGTTCTAGTCTACTATCATTTACTGGACACAGTATTAAGGTCCTAAGGGTCTTGTTGGATTCGGCCTATACTGCTTGATAGAAATACAACAGAAGTGATTGCGTCATTAATAGGCTGAACTGCCCATGGAGGACTTCTGGTGTCCTGTATTGTGGTTCGCACTATTGACCTGCCATTGAAACATCATTTTTTGATGATGCGTAGATGGCAGAGCGGATAGTGTGATTCGCTTGCATGGCTAGGCGGGGTTGTCGCACGGAAGGTCCAGTGTTCAAATCCTGGGTAAGCCACTCATGTCTGTTGTTTTTCTGTTGTCTGGTGTTCTACTTCTTTATTTCCTGCGAGTGCCTGATAACATACCTTTATATTTGTTTCATATTAATTTACGCTTTAACTATTTATTGTTGCTGCCACACAAAACAGTCAATAGTCATACAATGATGTGATCGTCGTAGCAACACAAAACGTACAATAGTCAACGTAACTGTTTGATCGCCGTAGCAACACAATACTTACAATCGTCAATATAACTGTTTGATCGTCGTAGCAACACAAAACTTACAATAGTAAATATAACTGTTTGATCGTTGTAGCAACACAAAACTTACAATAGTAAATATAACTGTTTGATCGTCGTAGCAACACAAAACTTACAATCGTCAATATATCAGTTTTATCATCGTAGCCACACAAAACTTATAATAGTCAATATACGTGTTTGATCGTCGTAGCAACACAAAACTTACAATAGTCAATATAACAGTTTTATCGTCGTAGCCACACAAAACGTACAATAGTCAATATAACAGTTTTATCGTTGTAGCAACACAAAACTTACAATAGTAAATATAAGTGTTTGATCGTCGTAGCAACACAAAACTTACAATCGTCAATATATCAGTTTTATCGTCGTAGCCACACAAAACTTATAATAGTCAATATACGTGTTTGATCGTCGTAGCAACACAAAACTTACAATAGTCAATATAACAGTTTTATCGTCGTAGCCACACAAAACTTACAATAGTCAATATAACAGTTTTATCGTCGTAGTAACACAAAACTTACAATAGTAAATATAACTGTTTGATTGTCGTAGCAACACAAAACTTACAATAGTAAATATAACTGTTTGATCGTCGTAGCAACACAAAACTTACAATAATAAATATAACTTTTTGATCGTCGTAGCAACACATAACTTACAATAGTCAATATAATTGTTTGATCGTCGTAACCAACCAACTTACAATCATAAATATAACTGTTTGATCGTAGTAACCACACAAAACTTACAATAGTAAATATAACTTTTTGATCGTCGTAGCAACACAAAACTTACAATAGTCAATATAACTGTTTGATCGTCGCAGCTACACAAAACTTATAATAGTCAATATAACTGTTTGATCATCGTAGCTACACAAAACTTACAATAGTCAATATAACTGTTTGATCGTCGTAGCTACACAAAACTTATAATAGTCAATATAACTGTTTGGTCGTCGTAGCCACACAAAACCTACAATCATAAATATAACTGTTTGATCGTAGTAGCAACACAAAACTTACAATCATAAATATAACTGTTTGATCGTCGTAGCTACACAAAACTTACAATAGTCAATATAACTGTTTCATCGTCGTAGCTACACAAAACTAATAATAGTCAATATAACTGTTTGATCGTCGTAGCTACACAAAACTTATAATAGTCAATATAACTGTTTGATCGTCGTAACCACACAAAACTTACAATCATAAATATAACTGTTTGATCGTAGTAGTAACATAAAACTTACAATAGTAAATATAATTTTTTGATCGTCGTAGCAACACAAAACTCACAAAAGTAAATATAGCTGTTTGATCGTCGTAGCAACACAAAATTTGCAATACTAAATATATGCTGTTTGATCGTTGTAGCAACACAAAACATGCTATAGTAGTTATGGCTTCGACTATGTAGATAATGTCAAAAAATGTTCCCCATACAAAAATATTTACCATTAAAGATGCCTTCTGTATTGTAGATTGGCTTTAACGTTTTCTGTTTTAGATTGTATTTATGTATTTATTTAGGTATTTCTTATTCGCTTCAGTCACTTTCTAGAATTGCCTGAAAACGAAAATTGGTGCCACTGAAGAAGAGGGAAAATATAGCACCTGGACTTTAACTTTACTGCCGCTGTATGAAGAGTGTAATGGATATGACACACACTGAGGAACCTGTTGATAACATTACAAGGCAGTCCTTGTTCTGGAATCCTCGGGGTAAGAGGGGTAGAAGGGGACTGAAGAACACCTGGAGAAGAGAATTGGTGACACACATGAATGGAATGAGGGCGACATGGACAGACCTTGAGTTGATGGCATGGGACAGGAAGATTTAGCATGCGTTTGTTGAAGACCTATGTTCGATGGAGAGCTGAAATGTGATGATGATGTATAAAATACTCCAACTGTAGTCATTCAGACTTCGGAACATAATCTGATGTTTCTTTTCACCATCATTGTAAAAATAACATTTTGAGTGGATACTGCATAACGGCCTTCAGAATGTCGAGAAAGCTAAATGATCGTTTAACTGTTTTTCTTGCATGACATCCAGTTTTTTCATGCCATCTAAACAACAGTTGTAACATATCTGAGTTGAAGATAAACAGCAGCGATTTAGAGCTGTGAGGGCCACCAAGGCAACATGTATAAATCAATGTTGAGAATAAAGAGATAAATAAGTTTCCGATGTATTCAAACATAAATTGTCTCATTTCTTCGAGATCATTGTCAAACACATACAACTTATTCCTTCATTTCATTTTTAGTTCTCTATGTAGCTTAGGTCCATCACTGTAACTATCCCACTTAAGCATTCATGTGTTGTTGCTGCAGTGGTTTCTGCAGCAATGTGTTTGAGATAATCAGGTTGCCAATCCCATACACATCTTCATATTAGTCACTTCACACGACATGAAGTAGTAATACTTCTTTCTTCTTCTCTTATTTCACCAGAGAACAACACGGGGCACTTGAAGACACTTTGAACTGAATTAGATTGTGACCGCTTGGCATACACTACAATTAATACGTGTTAAAAACTACATATAATGAGAATAACAACGTTAAAAGCAGTTAAGACATTTGTGCACAAAATACAGTGTCACGACAAGTTCACGGCTTCGGGAAAGTTGTCCCAGAACAACAAAGTAATAAGTGCCTGTTTATTGAGTGGAAAATTTTGGGAAAAATTTGAGAGAAGTTGCAAGTCATGGGTTTTTCCGTTGCTAAAGTCGAAATAACAGAGAGTCGTGTGCATAAAAGTCGAAAAGCTGAGAAGAGCGTGTGCAAATGTTGATGTTTGGTGCCGAGTGAAAAATAAAGCATCGTGTGAAAATTGGCGGGAAAAAAAGAGTGGGCAGTATATAAAGAGGAGATTTGGGCGATTTGACAGGATCCAGGACTTGTACAGATTTTAGGAGTCGTTAGGCGAGAGGATTTTTACAGAACTTCGTCTTTGAGATTATCAAGACAAGTTGTTTTTAACTTGACAAGTTTTTTCAAGTGAGCCTAGTATGTTAAAGTAGACAGTTTGTATTTTACCCTGTCAGATATATTATTCCTGTGGATATAATTTTCATTTTGTTTTGGATATTCACTACTTTTGGTAAGAAAGAAATAAGTGCTTCATTATTGTGTCAATGACATTTTTGCTGTTCCAAATTACGTAAATAAAATATTCTATTTTTCTACACTGCTGCGTTTTCCTTGAAGCATTACAGTTGGATTATTTGACTAAACCACTATAAAAAAAACGTTGCTTTTCACTAACCATAAAAAAGGTACGAACGATCTCTGGGAAGGAAGAATAAAACAAGGTCAAGAATTTCCAACTCAGGCGGACGGACCTGTAACGACTTGAACCCAAGAAACGTACAAGAGTTAGCGCTCTTCAAAAATATTTACCTGCGGTCACCATTAACTGAAACTGACCCGGTCAGCTGACAGACACACACACATTCTTTTCATTGATGCCGCGACCTGCGCCCAATTAGCTGCACGGTCACACTTTACTACTTGGCGCCGTGACTAACCCTTTTTCGTTAGTAGAAGCATACTACAAACATTAACGGCGCGACCAGCCCTTTTCGTTTGTGGAAACATACTCATTTTGGCGAGCGTCCGCTACATTTTTTTAGTGATAGCAGACTGGCCTAATCACTATTAATCACTATCATGGATCCACAAGCGTTGCAACAGCAGCTTGAACAGCAACAATTACTGCTACAACAGCAACAACAACAACATTTAATAAATATACAGCAACAGCAACAATCAGCTCTACCAAGTCACACACCCCTTCCAGACGACGCAGAGCCAGCTATGATCGGTCTACAGAAGATTACGGAAACTTTAGGTAATGTCGACCATTTCGCCAAGTACCAACAGGTCCGAACTGTCGTAACTCCATTTGCTGGGGATGCTAAGTCTTTCAGGAAGTGGCTAGTGGACATGGACAAATTTGCTTCTCTAATAAACGCTGCATGTGATGAGGACCGCAAAAGAATAGCTTACCTGTCTTCAGATTCTTTGGTAACTGATTTTCTCCGTCGTAGATCTAAAACATATCCCAATGAGACCTTTGATTCACTGAGGAAAGAGCTTGTACAACGCTATAGTGATATAACCGATGGACAACATGCTTGGACTTTACTTCGCAAAATACACCAAGACAGACACGAACCAGTGCAATTCTACGCAGATCGATTACTCAACTTGGCTGAAGATGCTTTTCTAGACGGGAACATCCCTTCCCAAGAGCTTGAAAGACATTTAGTTGGTATTTTTATTGACGGATTAAACGCAGATAACCTTAAACTCCATCTTCTTAGAAAGGATACAAAGACCATTACAGAGACTATTCAACTAGCGGTGACTGAAGAAAATGTTCGTAAAAGGTTCCAGCAACGAATTGGCAGGGAACCAAAACCAGACCATTCCGACGAATTCCATGAGCCGATGGAAATTGGCCACTCAAGACCACATTGGAGTAGGAACAGCTCCCACAGAGTCCATTCAAATTATAATCATCCCAACCAACACGCAGGACAATCTCATTCTCATCAGCAACCCAGAAGACATCAACAGAATGTACACCAGGTTACTGCCCTTACTTGCTTTATTTGCAAACGCCAAGGACATACTTCTCACGAATGTACACAAAGACAGAGTTACAGTCAATACAGAGCACATCCGCATCAGTATGAGAACCACTCACCACGTTATTATTATGCTAATGGTGATCAACACAGACCTCACCCACAACGAAATCAGGCCTTCAACCGAAGCCAGCCCAGATCCTACAACCAAGGTCAGGGAAACGCTTATGTCAGCCGATAAATGGGACTATTCGGTATAACCACAACAGACATAACTTTAACAACAGTTATGAACAATGGTCCCACACCACCAAAAACAAACCTCAACATCATGGTACCGATTGCAAACCACAGCTAACAGAAATCAATCACATAAATTTATCGCCTGATCCCAGTTCATGCTTGATATCCATCAATAACAAAAATTACAGAGCTCTGATAGATACTGGAGCCACCATTAGCTTGATGAGAGAGCAAATATACGTACAGATTAAGAAACATGTCCGATTTGCACCTTCGAAAACCTATATGGCTTCTGTGACAGGCCAAAAATTACATTCCCTTGGAACTGCTTATGTGACGTTTCAGATCGGACATCAAAAACTTATTTATCCTTTTATAATTACAAGAGGCATGTCTCGAAATTTCATATTAGGACGTGATTTCTTGAATAAACATCAGGCAAGAATTTACTTTGATCTACACAAAATAAGGATAAATGGCGATTTTATTACGTTGCAAGATGATTTCCATATTGCATCGTTAGTCAGACTTACATCACCAGTGACTTTACAAGCAAACTCTCTTACTATAGTAAAAGGTCGTATTAAAGGATCCCAATACTTCAGTCCAGGACACACAATTGAAGTACAACCTTTGACAGACAATGCAATTAACGAAGATCCCCACATCAGTATCACAGAAGGAATCGCAGAAGTTACCACTACCCGTGATTTTCCTGTAATGATTTAAAATACCTCAGGGAAGGCGACATCTGTTGCACGCGGTGCAATTATAGCGCAAGTTAAATTTGTGAACACAAATATGACAGACAAGGTTCAGCCTTTTCCGTCCCCCGCCACCAAGAAAGAAACACCGATTGATGACCTGAGTCACCCTTCTCCATTCAATTTTCCTCGTCAGCCCCCACATTCTCTCCCACGCCCTCATACGAACTTTGAGAAATCACAGCGCCGGCATACACGTCCTGTCACCAAACATTCAGTCTACGTTCCGTACAAACCGTATGGAAGGAGATCCCACTGCGAAGCTGAACACAGGTATTACAAGGATAACATGTATGTTAATACTGGTAAACATAAAAATTACACCCACCGAACAAACGAACAGTGTAACTTTTCATCTGCCGACCCAGATAAATATGTGCGTAAATACGACAATATTCACTGCCTTACAGAGGTACAGAAGCGAAAACCTACAATTGATAATGACTTGAATTATGCGGATATCGTAGATCAAGAAATAGTTATGGAAGCCTACCGAAATCCTCTAACACCAGCACACTTACCGGCTTATAAGACAAATGACAGAACTTCTCCAAGTAAATTTTACGCTTCTACGAGAAAACAGCGGGCAGGAAATAGAAAGGCTTATCACAGGAACGGATTTGGCACTGAGAGATATTATCCAGAATTTGATAATGACAGCTTACATCACAGGACATGCAGAAGTTTTCATGAGATTAATCTTGTGACACACGTTACCCCCAGATACCATCGCTTAATTAATAAGAAAAACCAGCGACGGAACCAACTAGTGCATACCCAGACAAACACGCAGGGAAACAAACCTTCAAAAAATCAACGACCGCTAAAGCCACAGTACTGCCGTAGTGGTAGAGAGAGCGAAACTTACATTCAACACAACAAACCACGATACTGCCGGAGTGCAGGACAGATCGAGAGTGATCATCAACGCTTCACCACCGAACCACAGCAAGAAAGCAGTTCTCAAGGAACATCCAGTACAACTGATGTGCAAAAGAATAGTGAAGACAGGCTGACAAAATTACTTGAAACCTTGCATGCAGAAGAACCTCATGTCAGTAGGCTTCAACAGTTTGTCACCAAACACCAATACATGTTTGCCATCAATGACATGGAACTGGAGCGCACATCTACAGTACAAATGGATATAAATACCACAACTGATGCTCCAGTACACCTCAAACCTTACCACACTCCCCTCAAAAACCGTGAGTTAGTGGAGAAATCTATAACTGAGATGCTTGAAGCTGGCATTATAGAAAGATCAAGATCTCAATGGTCATCCCCCATTGTCATCGTCACAAAGAAAGACGGCAACCACCGTTTCTGCTGCGATTATCGTGCACTTAACAAGATAACGAAGACGATATCATACCCACTTCCCAGGATGGATGATATACTGGCGACGCATGGAAATTCCAAATGGTTTACAACATTGGATGCACGATCCGGTTTCTGGTGCATCCCAATGTCACCAGCAGCAAAGGAAAAATCTACATTTACTACGCATGTCGGGTCCTTTTCATGGAATGTGATGCCATTCGTACTTAAATCAAGCCCCGCCACTTATATGTCCCTTATGGATGAGGTCTTGTAAGGATTCCAGCCCTTTGCCTTGGCATACATGGATGATATCTTAGTCCATACGCCAGGTACAATACAAGAACACCTGAAAAGGGTTGAACAAGTCTTTGATCGTCTAAAATATCATCACATAAAGCTGAAACTCTCGAAATGTAAATTCCTAAAACAGGAAACAAAATACCTAAGTTTCATTATTAATGGCAGTGGAGTTCGCCCTGATGACGAGAAAGTACGAGCGATCAGAGAGATGCCACGCCCTACAACTGTGAGACACGTAAGAGGTTTTATTGGATGTTGTAGTTATTACAGACGCCACATCGTCAATTTCTCCAAGGCGGCGGAGAAATTAATAGCCCTAACTAAGAAATATGCCAGGTTCAGATGGACGGATCAATGTCAACAAGCATTCGATTACCTAAAAAATGCACTCACAACCATTCCAATGTTGGCACACCCTGATACCACCAAACCAATGATCCTATACACTGACGCTTCTAATAACGCTGTAGGAGCTTGCCTTGTCCATCCAAACCCTTCTGATGAAACCCCTATTATCCCAAATGTACCCAACGAAAAGCCAATTGCTTTCCTGTCACACGCATTAAGTAAGTCCCAAAAGCGTTGGACTGCAACAGAAAAGGAAGCATTTGCCATTCATTATGCTATGCAGAAACTGGATTTTTACATCCGCGGAACAAAAGTTATCATTAGAACAGATCACCAACCCCTTGTTAGTTGGTTGACGAAGACATCCGAACAACCAAAGAAGCTTCAAACTTGGGCGATGAATTTGCAGAACTATGACACTACCATAGAGCACATTGCCGGAAAACTCAATACATGTGCTGACCTGCTTTCTAGAATTCCATATCCTGACAACCCGACACAGAGTGAAGAAAATGAAGCAGCTGAAACAGACATAAATGACAATACTAGACAAATAAATGTCATAAATTCAAACCGGATTGCCGATCAATCGGACACTCACACAGACACTGACCGATTGTCAGAAGAGGATCAAACAGACAACTTTGACATCCTACAGGAACAAATGAAAGACCCGGAAGTCGTTAAACTAATGAAACAAATTAAAGAAACACCAGCAAAAGTCAAGGATTTTACAATTTTTCCTCATGACCAAGCACTCTATCATATTGACTCCAAACAAGATGGAAGATTACAGAAATATATTCCACATAATTTAATACCTAACATCCTCATCCAGTTCCACGATGAAAATGGACATCTAGGACGAGATAAAACGATAGACGTCATTAAGAAACGGTATTACTGGCAAAACATGTATAAAGATATAATTGATTACGTAGCCACTTGTAAGATCTGCAAAAGGAGAAACATGAAGGTGAACAAGTCCCCATTACAAAAAATGCAACCTTCCAACTATCCCATGGAAACTGTCAGTTTAGACATCTCTGGACCGTACCCTCTAACACTGTCAGGAAACAGGTACTTGTTGCACATTGTAGACCAGTACTCCGTTTGGCCGGAGAGTTTCCCTATGAAAGATGTCACGTCTACAACTGTCACCGATTTCTTTTTGCAAGAATTTCTACCTAGACATAGTTGTCCTAGAAGAGTCATCACGGACAATGGAAAACAGTTCGTTGGCAATCCTTTTAAATCAACATTACAAAAGTTAAACATCAAACACACCACAACTAGTTTCTATCGGCCCCAGAGTAACGGAAGAAACGAAAGAATGCATTCAACCCTTCTTGACATTCTATTCAAACACATCGAAGGCAACGATCAATATTGGGATCTATACATCAACCAGGCCTTAGAAGCAATACGAGTAAACATTAACGACACCACTGGTTTCTCGCCATTTTACCTGCTTTACGGTAGGGAGCCGGTATTTCCGATGGACAACCTTCTCCAACCACAACGCAGATATATGGGAGAGGACCCGATAGCTGTCATCCTACAACAAAAACATGCAACACATCAAATTGCGAACAAAAATGAAGAAAAAGCTTTCCGGAAGAAACAGCGTATACACGATCAAAACACAAAACTGGAACAGTTTCACATCGGAGATCTAGTTTACTACAAAAAACACGTTCGACATTCTAAATTTGACGACAATTGGATCGATGGTTTCAAAATCTTAGAACAGACTACACCAACAAATTTTATCCTGTGGCACGAAGAAAGACAGATCAGGACGAAAGCCCACATTTCACAAATCAAGAAAGATAATCATCGTCCTGTTTCCCAGCCTATCCTCACTAACACCAGACCGATTCGCAAAACCACCCTCCTCCCCCCCCCCCCCCCCCCCCACATCATCCTCTACATCTGATGTGTCACATTGCGACGATGAACACTCAAACCCCTCTCTTCACCCCCCGCACGATGCTATCGACAGACTACGTAGATGTCGCGACGCTTCTACGAGTGAAGATGACATCCCTCCGCAGGAGCTACGTGAGAGAATTCAAGCACGAAATCTTCGAGTTCAAGCAGATAATTACCAATCGTTGTCCAGAGATAGCAACACATCTTTAAATGAAGAAAAACAACAACAGACTCTACAAGATGCCGACACCCATATAGATACACCACAACCTTCCGATACAGAGTTATCACCTGCCTCATTAACGGAACGAAATGCTCCCGTTCCTACTTCCACACAACGAGATGAGTCAGACCTTGATACTGAAGAACACCAAAGTGATAACGATGATGATAACGAGCATCCCGACGATAATATGGATACATCCATTCGGTTCGCCTCGAAACGACCTTACTCAACTTCATCAGACAACTCGGTACCACAAACAAAGTTTATACGCCTTCCGCACGAGCATGTACGTGCAAAGCTGTACACGAAACGGCGAACTAAACCAAAGAACATCGCACAGCACAGTGTATCAACTTCGCAACACCCTACCTGTAACACTACATCAACCGTCACTGCTGTAGACACTGAGAAGAAACACGATAGAAGATTTCTACGACAGACGCTCCGTACAAGAAACGTTCATCTAAGCGACAAAACATCGCACAGCACAGTGCATCAACTTCGCAACACCCTGCCTGTAACACTACATCAACCGTCACTGCTGTAGACATAAAGAAAGAGTACGATGGCAGACTGTCTAAGAGAGAAATCGCTCTATTAGAGATAGCCAGGTTGCTCTAGCCAGGTCTACTCTATATGGTTTCATTTTCCTTGTCCGTGTACGATAGCAGATTTGTCCAGGAGAGACAATGCTATATTTAGAGTTAATCCAGTTTTGATCTCGCTGGGTTACCCTAAATGGTTTCATTTTCCTTGTCCGTGTACGATAGCAGATTTGTCCAGGAGAGACAATGCTATATTTAGAGTTAATCCAGTTTTGCTCTCGCTGGGTTACCCTAAATGGTTTCATTTTCCTTGTCCGTGTACGATAGCAGATTTGTCCAGGAGAGACAATGCTATATTTAGAGTTAATCCAGTTTTGCTCTGGCTGGGTTACCCTAAATGGTTTCATTTTCCTTGTCCGAGTACAATAGAATTGTCTAGACGAGTCAAAATATTTTAGAGTCGGCCGGCGTGCTCTGCTGGCTGCTCTGAAATGTTTTCTTGATGATGCCAGCCACCTTCTATGTCGTCCAGTTGATGCTATCAGCGGCAGTCATAACCGCCAGTGAAGAGAAAAATCTGCAGAGGCGCAACTCTATTCAACATGCACAGTTACAGTATTTAAACCGTTATATTTGTATTAGAAGATTTAAATTACATTTTGTTTGGATTTAGAAATATATGTATTGTTGTACATTATAAACTTAACCAAACACATGCATGTACTATTTGCGACTAAGGATGAATCTCAAGGGTTAAACAAGACATTGTTTGATCTTAAGCTACACTCTCATGATATGAGACAAGCACATCAACCAAAACGGGCGATTTTGCCGTTTGTAGGCAATGCGCTACAGTTTTTGTTGGCACTGCACCCGACCGCAAACTTTGACAGTTTATGTCATAATATTAAGACTTTGGCGGAAAACCAAAACATTATTACACATGTGATTAGCCGGAGCATCACACATAATGAACGATACTCAGAGCATTTTTTCTCAATTAACATATTTTTTACTTGTCTAACAGACATATGCTATGGATCGATTTGTGATTATTTATTATGCATTATTTGAATTTCATGAATATCGCATAAATAACCATATATCATGCCTTTTTAACAAATTAATGTGTTGAGACACACAGATGTTGTACTCGTCCAGTACAAATTAAGTAAGCTCTAATGCGAAATTGGAATGTTGACCCACACCTCTACTCCCTTTTCCCTACGCGCAGACTGTCCACACGTGACCTTAACACCACCTCGCTGTTTTTCGCTATGTCAAATCCAATCTTCGTTTTCACCACCTTTATCTTCCCCCCGTGTCGATTTCCCCATGCGAGTTCTCCTTCTATTTTTTTTTCTCCCCTTTTCTCCCACGCCTCGCGTTCATTCATCCATCCAACACAGGCACTACTTTCTCTACTCCCCCAGCTATTTCATTGTACTATAAACCCCCACCACCCCTCCATCTCCTTCAGTTGACGCCACACTGTGCCGTCAATGAGAGTTCAAACATCCAGTGTGACCTTTCACCGCTCCCGTTCACATTAGCGAAAGTCATGATCACAGGTAAACAGCTATGGTTAGTTACCATTTAGATGTAAATATTAAGATAGGATTCCTTTATTGTCCTGAGTGTTGATTAACACTCGAGTTTTGTTTGGCATGACCAAACCTTATATGTGTTGACTTTAAATAAAAAGTTCAATAAGTTTAACATTAAGTATGTATATTTTATATCATAACTCCATGTTTTATGTATTATTATTAGCGTGTTAAGTAAAGATTATATAAGTATTGTATTAATACATTAACAATTTACATTGCGTATTGTATTACACATTGCTATCCATATCCCTTACTGTTTAATGACATAGTGTATAAACAACTTGTATGTCTCCCCCGTTTTCGGCAATATGAAACTACTAGATCACTCCTTTTAAGAAATAATAATTTTTTTTTTCCTTTTTTCGGCTCACATGTATACTGAGATCATGTAATACATTTTTAAGTTAGCTTACAGGTATACTGAGATCTTGAAAAAAAAAAAAAAAAAAAATTTTTTTTGGCTCACATGTATACTGACATCTTGAAAATTTTTTTTTTTAAATTTTTTTTGGCTCACATGTATACTGAGACCTTGTAGTTTTTTTTCATTTTGGCTCATAAATATATGCCCCCAGTCAATGACTTATACCAGTAACATAAATTTTTCTCAACAATTGCCCATTGCCAATTGCTTCATAAATATATGCCCCCATTTCATATTTTGCACCATTATGTAATGTTAGGGACTTGATTTTTTAGTTGATAGGACGAAAATGTCTCCACATGGGATACATTTTTGTGGCCCCGGGACTTGTGTGACCGCTTGGCATACACTACAATTAATACGTGTTAAAAACTACATATAATGAGAATAACAACGTTAAAAGCAGTTAAGACATTTGTGCACAAAATACAGTGTCACGACAAGTTCACGGCTTCGGGAAAGTTGTCCCAGAACAACAAAGTAATAAGTGCCTGTTTATTGAGTGGAAAATTTTGGGAAAAATTTGAGAGAAGTTGCAAGTCATGGGTTTTTCCGTTGCTAAAGTCGAAATAACAGAGAGTCGTGTGCATAAAAGTCGAAAAGCTGAGAAGAGCGTGTGCAAATGTTGATGTTTGGTGCCGAGTGAAAAATAAAGCATCGTGTGAAAATTGGAGGGAAAAAAGAGTGGGCAGTATATAAAGAGGAGACTTGGGCGATTTGACAGGATCCAGGACTTGTACAGATTTTAGGAGTCGTTAGGCGAGAGGATTTTTACAGAACTTCGTCTTTGAGATTATCAAGACAAGTTGTTTTTAACTTGACAAGTTTTTTCAAGTGAGCCTAGTATGTTAAAGTAGACAGTTTGTATTTTACCCTGTCAGATATATTATTCCTGTGGATATAATTTTCATTTTGTTTTGGATATTCACTACTTTGGGTAAGAAAGAAATAAGTGCTTCATTATTGTGTCAATGACATTTTTGCTGTTCCAAATTACGTAAATAAAATATTCTATTTTTCTACACTGCTGCGTTTTCCTTGAAGCATTACAGTTGGATTATTTGACTAAACCACTATAAAAAAACGTTGCTTTTCATTAACCATAAAAAAGGTACGAACGATCTCTGGGAAGGAAGAATAAAACAAGGTCAAGAATTTCCAACTCAGGCGGACGGACCTGTAACGACTTGAACCCAAGAAACGTACAAGAGTTAGCACTCTTCAAAAATATTTACCTGCGGTCACCATTAACTGAAACTGACCCGGTCAGCTGACAGACACACACACATTGTTTTCGTTGATGCCGCGACCTGCGCCCAATTAGCTGTACGGTCACAAGATGTTAGTGTGTAAGGTAGATCATATTTGTGTGCTGGTCAATAATTGTGTTTTCCTACACCAGATAATGTAATATAAAAAAATAGTATTCTTCTACTCTCTACAAGTACCCAGGTCTTTCGCTGTAACACTTCTGCGCAGTAAGCGTATCACATAATGATGTACTGGATGTATACAAATGGTGATATCTGGGGTGATTTTATGAACAATAGTAACAATAACAATACCACTGGGTCGTTGACGGCTGGAAAGGATCATAAAGTGAGAGGGATGACCACTTCTACTGCAAGGGTAACTGTCACATAATAGATTGGGGCGACCTCTTCTTCTTCCTAATTTCTGTTTCACTACGGCAGTAATCGGTACATTTGTGGTACGGATTTTATTGCTTGCTTTCAATTGTCGCACTTTCTTTCTTTGCCTGCTAAGGAGCAGATATTTGACATTGTCAAATCATTTTGACACTCCTTGTAGTTGATAATAATCACATTTTAAAAACTTAAGTGGTTATTAAATTTTGTTATTTGTAATTTTACAAATTTAACTTCGATGTAATCCTTTTAAATGTACTGCATGTTTGTCTCAGTCAATTTACTACACACACTCTAACCAGAGCTATACCAGAATAATAAGAATTCCATTGAGTTAATCAGAGGTGAGAGCTTAAACAAGCTACCATAAACCATTGCTTAATTCTACACAAAGGTTGTCGGCAGATTCTAGAATTAACGTGCTCAGCCAAATGCAGACATTGTTTTCGCTTATCTGAATATCTTGTGAAATTACTTTGTGGTAGAAGCTTCATTAACCTTCTATCTACATCTCTGCCAAGAGTAATCTTGTGAGAAGGTAGACACCTTTGAAGCCCATATTAGATACTCTTGAGTTTTAGCCACTGTTGGGCCACTACTGCAAAGCAGGGGAGGCAATACCGTTACAGTAACTGATACCCGGTGAGGAAGATTAACACAAATGTAAACTCTATTGCGTGTAAGTCACAGTTTTCAAGTACATTGAATATATTTGTACGCAAGATGGAAAATTAGACTTAGCTAACTAGACACGTGAATATCAAGAGCTAATGCTGTCAAGTATAAGCTGACACGACATCACTTTTGGATATTAGGTCATCTCAGATGAAGCAAATTGGAGAGGATCAATACCATCTTCATACCCATACCATAACATGACACCCAATCATGGACACGAACGGAAATCCACAGCTGTGAAAGACGTGAAGATTAAACAATACAAGACCAGATCAAGTCAGAAATAAGTGAATATGACGCAGTGTGGAAACTACGTCTGGTCTGGAATAGAGACTTCTAATTCTTTAAGTACCTTGCCTAGTGTCGGAGGTGATCATGCCTCTCCACAAACAACATGTCTCCAGTACTATTTATTAATTCAGTTTTTGACATGTTTCCATGCCATGATGTCATCTTGTTCAGTATTTACTCTCTTTGTCTTCCTCTGTCTCTTATTCCTTCAGCCTTACATGTTGCTACGATATATTCATGCTTTCCTATTCTCACAACATCCCCCCCCCCCCCCCCCCCCCCCCCCCCCCCCCCCCATACACAACGAACGAACGAACGAACGAACGAACGAACGAACTTTATTTTCAAAGGGTTGAGAATTGGGCACGCAGGCCCGTCTGACATTCTGCCCTTCCTTTCTCTCACCTTTCATACTGAATTCATTTATTCTCATATGCATTTTACATATCAAATTCAAGGAATTCAACGTTGTAAAGTAAAATAATAATATAGCACACTCATATTAACATTAATTACTTATAAGCATGACATAACATATGTTGAAAAGTACAAACATTATCAGAGATAGATAGATAGATAGATAGATAGATAGATAGATAGATAGATAGATAGATAGATAGATAGATAGATAGATAGATAGATAGATAGATAGATAGATAGATAGATAGATAGATAGATAGATAGATAGATAGATAGATATAGATAGATAGATAGATAGATAGATAGATAGATAGATAGATAGATAGATAGATAGATAGATAGATAGATAGATAGATAGATAGATAGATAGATAGATAGATAGATAGATAGATAGATAGATAGATAGATAGATAGATAGATAGATAGATAGATAGATAGATAGATAGATAGATAGATAGATAGATAGATAGATAGATAGATAGATAGATAGATAGATAGATAGATAGATAGATAGATAGATAGATAGATAGATAGATAGATAGAACGAACGAACTTTATTTTCAAAGGGTTTAGAATTGGTCACGCAGGCCCGTCTAACATTCTGCCCTTCCTTTCTCTCTTCTTCCATAGTTAATCTATTTATTCTCACACGTATCCTAAATGTTACTTAAATAATAAAATAACAAGAAAGTACAATAAAATAAAATCCCAACATTGTAACAGTACAATAACAGTTACACAAATTTACAGATGCGTATCATAATTTATACTAAACAGGACAAAATTAACTTTAAAACCTACATATGATGTTATGTAATAATAATAATAATAATAATAATAGCCCCTTCAGTCATAACTGACTATGGGAATGCGCCCCTGAGGTGACAGCGTAATTATTTAAGAACATAACGAAATTAGGGTGGCATATAATCTGCACTCATGATGTATTTGAAAAGTCTGTGATTGAATGAATATGGACTAAGAGTATTTTTTAAGTCGTGTGGAAGAGTATTCCACAGATGAGCAGCAGAAAAAGCTAAACTTTTCTTGAATAAGTCGAGCCTAGGCTTGGGCATGTGTAATTTATTTAAGCGTTGACTGCGTCTTCCGCTGTATTTGAAAATAGGCCACAGATACGTTGGAGCATTCTGTGACAAGATTTTGTGAATAAATTTGGCTTTGTTGAAGAGAAGGCGCTTTCTTAGTGGTAATATGTTAAGATATGTATATGCGTCTACACACTGTGTGTGAGGTTTTTGTCTGAAATTAGGCGCACTGCACGTTTTTGTAATGAAAAGAGTCTTTTAGTGTTGGACATGGTGCAGCCATCCCAAATTGTGGAACAATAGTCTAGATGTGTTTGTATCTGGGATGTATAGAACATTTTTCGTGTCTCCTCATCTAGGAAATGTTTGATTTTAGCTAACTGGTAAACTTTTTGTGCCGTTTGTTTGGTCAGTGCTTGTACATGCGAATTCCAACTTAAATGTTGGTCAATTATGAGTCCTAGTGTTTTATATTCATTTACATTTTCAATTAAAGAGGTTCCAATGTAGAGCTGAAGTGTTGTTTTCGGCGAGTTTTGTAATTTTTGTCTAGTTGATATTATCATACATTTTGTTTTAGTGATATTTATTTGCATGCAGTTTTCATTGCTCCACTTAATAAGATTGTCTGTGTCGCTTTGTAATAATATTTCTAGCGTGTTGCAACTTTTATCACTAGTATAAATGGTACAGTCATCGGCAAATAGGTCGCAGGATGAGTGCTCGATGTGTAGTGGAAGGTCATTTATGTAAATGGAAAAAAGTAGAGGGCCGAGAATAGAACCCTGAGGAACACCAGTGTCAATAATAGTTGGGCTTGACAAGGAGTTATTGTACCACACTACTTGCTGTCTGTCGGACAGGAATGATTTAAGTAATGTCACTAGTTTAAAGTTAACTTTCATTGTTTCTAATTTTCTTATTAAAACAGCGTGATCTAACATATCAAATGCTTTCCTAAAGTCTACAAAGATTGCTCCACATATGTTATCGTTATTTATGTTTAGGTGCAAGTTGTCTATCATCTTAGTTAGAGCTGTGTGGCATGAATGCTTTTGTCGAAACCCTGACTGACTGTCAATTAGCAAGTCATTGCTAACTAGGTAATGTAGTGTTGCTTTATGTATGTGTTTTTCTAGTGGTTTAGAAAGCGATGATAAAAGAGAAATAGGTCTATAGTTACCAAGATTACTGTTATCTGACGAGCCAGGTTTGAAGAGAGGATATACTTTGGCAATCTTAAAGGCTGAAGGAAAATAACTTTTAGCAATACATTGATTATATATAAAAGTTAGTGAATCACTAATAGCTGGTGCGGCGTAACGCAGTATTCGATTACTAATTCCGTCAAGCCCTGATGAGCTATTATCCTTAAGGCCAATAAGATAGTTTATACACTTCATTAACTGTCATAAAAGGAATGTCGGGTGGAACTGAGTTTGTACATTTGTTTTTACAGAATGCTGAAAGTTTGTCTAAGTCACTACAGGAAGGTGGTATTGTGGATTTCAGACCGTTTATTTCTGCTTGAAAGTGATTGCTGAAGTCGGTGCAAGTAAATGAAGTGTTGGAAGAGAATGAGTCTGGTGCATTACGTTTTTTTCGCTAAGGTGTTAATTGCCTTCCATATTTCCTTACTATTTGATTTGTTCTGAACTATATTTCTAAAACGATTTTTCTTTTCTTTCCGAATTAAATATTGAACTTTGTTCCTGTATACCCTGTATGTGTTGAGGTCCTTATTTTTGTGCGCTTGATCTCTCTGCCTCATAGCCTCCAACACTTCCTGCGTGATCCACGGAGATTTTAATTGTCGTTTGACGCGAATTTCCTTAGCTGGTACGTGCGTGTCAAAAACATTATAAAAAATTTTTGTCCAGTATTCAATAGCGTCATCCGGATCAGGAAGTTGGTAAACACGGGCGAGAGGTGCAGTTAGCAAGTCATTTAAAAATAATTCCTTACTGAAATGTTTGAAACTTCTAAATTTGATACTTACATGTTTATTTTTTGGAACTTTACATTTATTCTTTGACCATGTACAGCATACTGGATAGTGGTCACTCATTGCAATATTAGGGACAGAGCATTCTATGATGTTTTCTGGGCAAGTTACGTAGATGTGGTCGATTAGTGTGGTTGATGCTTGTGTTACTCTTGTAGGCTGGTTAACTATTTGTTTTAAGTTGTACGATAATATTATATTTTTCCATGTTAGATTTGAATTGTGTATATCGATGTTGAAATCACCAAGAAGAACAACCTCCTTGACTGTGGCAAATACATTGTCCATCATTATGGTGAAATCTTCGTACCATATAGGTCCTGCACTAGGATTTCGATAAAGATATCCCACCAGAAATGGGCCCTGATTCGGTAGCTTTATTTCCAACCATACACATTCTATCTCTGCTGTCTCTAAGTCGTTTCTGCGGCGAAAATTAAGGGAAGTGGAAATATAAACTGTTATACCTGTCTCTTGTTTTTTGCTTGCGTCTCGCCGAATAGTTTTAAAACCATTTAACGCAATGTCATCGTCTGTTATTCTGTCATTTAGGCGACTTTCTGAAAGTCCAAAAATGTGAAAATTATTACTTAGAATGTATGTAAGTTCGGGGAGTTTACCTAGAAGATGGTAAATATTCAGATGACCAAGTCGTAGACCATCCTTGTGAAGCCACGGTACATAATTACCAGCCATGCTTGTATAGTAAAAAGAAAGATATATTTTAAAAAAAAATATAAAAAAATATAATAAAAAAATACAAGTTAAAAAACAGTTAGGCTATGCACACAAAAAGCGCAAAATATTTTTACGAATTAATACTTCACCAAGGAAGTGGAATTCAAGAAATGAGAAATTGCAGAAAATACAATATTAAAATAATTAATACAACTAATAAAAAACAATTTCAACTGAGTATATGAAAATTGTCACAAAACAATCAGGCATACAACATATCACACCAGAACTGCTCAACACAACAAAGTGAAGTTAAACGAGAGATGGAAGAAATTAATAATAGTCACAAGTCAGACAAGTATACAACACTTCACACCTTAACACCGAAAATTCTAACAAATTGAAGCTACGCGTGATAATAAGAAATTTAAATTGTAACGAAATAAGTAATCAAAGAAAATTTTTTTAGAGGATATTAACCGATAAACTATTAAAAGTTCTGATTATTACCGTTGTATTAAAAAATCAACAAATGTTCAAATGGAGTGAAGGCTGTAGTAACAGAGATTTAGTGAAGCAAAGTGTTTGTTCGTCAATAACTGACGTCTCTGCCGGGCATATAATAGGGATGACTTTGGGCAGACATCATTAATGCTTGTCTAAGTGACGCAGGGCTGAATTGCATCAGATAGACAAGTTCAGGGTTCCACTGAGGACGATAATAAGAACTAGGGGAGGAAGCATGGTGATCTCTGATTTCTTCCGTCCTTGTTGTAGTGTTGGTAGGAGTATTCTGCGCCTGGGACATTGGAATACTGTTGGTAGAGGTACTCTGATAGAAACTATACCTACAAATTTCAACACTGTAAATGTACAGTCAAGCGTGTGTTACCGGGGCCCGAAAGGGGAACAAAGAATAGTAACACAGTAACATACCTAGCAAGTTGTAAGAAAGTACTAAGGAGGGTTGAGCATAAGACCGGCTAGCCAACCTTTACAAAGGGGTCGGAGTGGCTAAGAGGTTTGGCGTCCGCCTCACATTCTGATCCCCCTCCACCCCCCACCCCCCATTCCCCTCCGGTCTCATGGGTAGGAGGCCTAACCTTCTCGAATAAGGGCAAAAAAATGTCACGGCAGTTGGAAATCGTAAAGATTAGACCATAAGGCCGCTGCCCCTGGCAAATATTTTAAAATTAAAAACCTGCCCACCAAATATACGGTATTTATAGAACGTGCGATTCCTATATATACACATTGGGATTCTCGCTGGTGCTACGGAGTTCGTGCACTGTGCTGAGATTCTCCTTGTGTGATCTAAGGGAGGAGATCGGAGCACTGATGGAGTTGTCCATGTGCAATGAAGATATTCTTTAAAATCAAACCTTTAGAGAATTTGTAATCCCAAAAAACTTCAACAAACAACGTGGACAGGTCAACTAAAAAAAATTAAAACTCGACCTTCCAAGACAGAAGGTCCGCTGGTAAGGATGCACATGACGCAACATAGAGAAAGCTGAAAAGAGTCTGTGTTGATGACAAATATTTGTCTGCTAGGAAAATCTCCAGATTTGGCACCTGGAATGTTCGTACATTGAATGAACGCGAGAAAACGGCACAGATGGCAGCAGAATTGTGGGACTACGGGGTCGATATCCTGAACTGTATGAAACAATGTGGAAAGAGTGACAAGAGGAAAGCTCACACCATAATGAGGGGTAAGTATAATGCTATCTAAGAAAGCACATAAAGCATACATAGAATGAAAAGCAATGGGACCCAGAATTATAACAGCAATATTAAAAACAGCTAAAAATAAAATAAAAAGTAAACATCATTCAATGGCATGCCCCAACTAATGACAAAGAAGAATCAGTGAAAGAAGAATTTTACACCTGACTACAAAATATCATTAATGAAATGGCAGGAAAAGACATCATAATTTTGATAGTTGGCCTCAACGCAAAGATTGGTACAGACAATAGCGGCTCTAAAGAATCATTGGAAAACATGAGCTAGAAACAATGAACGAAAATGTGGAACTATTCACGAGCTTCTGTGCATCATATCAACTTGCTACGAGAAGAAGCATGTTTCCACATGAAAGAATATTGCATACTCTTTTATGACTTTTGTATTAGTATCTAAATATTCAAATAACTACAAAGAAACAAATAATAACCACCATATGGTGGTTATTATACAGTTTTAATGACAACATGTCAAATCTGGACATTAACCAAAGAACTAGATTTTAGGAAAACACAAACTTGTGAAATGAGTTGTTGGGAAAAGATATAGAAGAAATAAAAAGACATGAGAAACGAACTGATTGGAGATATAGCATGAACATAACTAGTGAAGGAATACACTGAAATAGAGGTTTGTTTAGATACAGTGTGACGATGAATCTTGATCAACCAGCAGCACAGGCACGTAATCTCAAAACGGAAGAAAGCTTAAACAAAGGCCTGCCAAGGAAAAGATGGATTGAGGTGGTGACAGACATCTTATAGAAGCATAACATGGAAGCACGTCATGTTGCATTTCATGCACTGGACTGGAAAACAATAATCAACCTTACTGGACTTGTTTCACATCGCAAGAAATAGATACAAAAACAGAAGCAACACTAAAGCTGCATATTTTGTCTTTACCAGCTGATATCACATGCTTTATTGCACTGAATTATCTAGAGAATACAAAAGCATTTACAGAAAAATATATGTACACCAAAGAGAAAGACCAGCACAACATTTCAATTATATGAATTAAGTTTTTCTGCAAAGTTATATTTTTTAAACTTTTTCGAAAATGTGAGCTACAGGGCATCTAAAATAATTTCTCACCATGAAACTTTCAAATACAATCTTTTAACAGCATTGTGAATTTTTTTTTTAAGTTGGACAAATGAAAATAGAACATGTCAACCCCGGAGATGAAAAACCTGTGTTAAAAAATCCGAAAAAAACTGTACAAAAAATTTAAAAAACCCATATAAAGACAGAAAAAAACCATACAACTACTTTTGTTTTATTAAGAAAACAAAAGATGAGTTCTTTTTGGCTCTGCTTTCGCATAAGTTCTTGTTTACCCCTTTTTCCTTGTTTGCATTGAGCACATTTTGCACAATTCTTCACCAATGATACGATAAGGAACTTAATACGGAGCGGTACAACAGGAGGCAATATGATCATCATAAGGATTTCCATAGTCGGTAAAGTGTTTAAGCCCTTTAATAATCTACTTCACACTATGGGAGGGTCTTACGACAATTTTATTTATCTGTAGGCTCCTAAACCTCTCCTGGCTAAACAATTTTTGTCAGTTACTCAACACTCATGTACACACACCAATTTGGTGCTACAAACACACAGACGTGAATACAAACTCCATATAACAGATATGGGTAATGGGTCGGCCTACACAGTAATTTAAGGTTTATGGTGTTTATTCTCATTTAAACCAAAATCACAACATTTAGCATAGTACAGTCAAAAGGTCATAGTTACAGAAAAATACAATTTAACAAGGGATGGGGGGGGGGGGGGTCTTTGAATAGTAGTATCCCAATATGCCCTTCCCGCTTGGATAGACAAAAAACCCAGTCCAAAGACAAGTGGTTATCAGAAAGAGACAATTTAACCAAAAGATAGATTAATTTATTCTGATAGGGGTTATTACACTATTTAGTATGGGGTGTAGGAACAGAGTCCTAGTATTCTCCAAGTTATCCCTTGACTAAGCAGATTAAGTCAGGGGGAGATAAGAAAATGTAAACAGTCCCCCTTAGAGAGGAAAAATACAATGACTGAAGTGTAAGGATATTTACCAAGTAAAGAAAATTATAAGTTTAGCTAATATATCTCATTCATTCATGCACGCTAGCGATGGCCATTACACCCTTTCACACTTACCGATCGTTGAATCTGGCAATCCATAGAATAACACAAACAGCTAGTAAATACTCAACAAATGTATGAGTCTTTTCCTTCGTTTTCCAGCCCCAGACTATCGGGTTTGGCATTCAGCAAATTTTCCCGTAATCGCTGGAAGGTGAAGCATTAGTGTTCTTGGTTTGATTTTTTTATCTAAAGTTTCTACGGGATGGCACTGTCACAGGTATAGTTATGAGAAGGTAGTGGTCTCCTGGATTTCACCGCTGGGGGTGGGAAACTTTTATAGCGTGATGACAAAGACTGACCACCAGTGAGTTATGTTTTTCTTCGGGGTTTAAATCCAGTGGGAATAACAGGACTGTCACAGGTATATGAAGAATATATTCTTTTCAACAGCAGAGCAGTAAAATTTATATTTTGCTTCTGGCAATTGTTCTTCTCCAGTTATTTTACATAATTTATTGCTTTATGAGTTTTAAATGTTCTTGGGTTGCTTTCTCTCATGTAAATTTAGAGAGCGAGACCGCACAGGGCCGCCACAAGAAGATTATATGTTAAAGGTTCATAAAAATTCTGGATGGTAGAAGAACCGAGTCTGGAGGACTCTATAATTGCTGGGACGCAAAGGTATATGATCATCCTATGTGAAAAAATACAATGTCCTCAGAAGAGACCCCGATGCCATCACAAGAACAGCTATGCTTTGGACCCCTGAAGGAAAGCGAAAGAGAGGCCGACCAAAAACAACTTGGCGGAGGACTGTGGAGGCTGAGATGCAAAGAATGAACCAGAGTTGGGGCCCTGTACGAAGGATGGCCACCGACCGTGCAAAGTGGAATCAATTTGTTGTTGCCCTACAAGACGCCACTAGGCGTGATGGCCACTGACTGCTTTGACGGTCGGTGGTTAAGGATCGAAGAAGAAGATGTGAAAAAATAGAAAACATGAAATCATACACCCAATACGAATCATATTCTGACGCGCGCTAAGTTTACAGTTAAGACTATTTTAAACACTAGCGTATTCAGTTATATATATTTAAGAAAAACTCTCCGCGAGTCTAATGGTTAAAAAACACACGTATATACAGAACTAAACTGTATTAATTGGTTATAAATCCCTTAGCGGCTTCTAAATAAATTTAAGCATCTATTATATTGGGAAATAACGTATAGATATATCATTTAATTTACAACTGGAAACTTTTTAGATGGGTTTATTTAATAGGTTTAAATTAACACAAAATCCAGTGAAATAAAATGAAAGAACTAGACCACTGATCACTTGAAACTAATATATTACCGCTTGCACAAACAGAATAAATTTAAGTCTCCAATATAGAAGATATCCGCGAGAAATCTTGTTCTATAAGCTAGTACTTTTATTCAGACTCTCTGGCGCAAATGATAAACGCATTCTTCAGTGGTCTCAATATATAATTAAAGAATTGAAGGATCAGGGGGACACGCGAACTTTCACAACTTTTTTTATATCTGGGGAATTCTGCGTTTCTGCGCCGCCATCCCAGCATCATTAGCCAACTATCTACCGCTAGACTTTCCCCGTTCGTCTCGGTCTGCGAGCGATTTCAGCGCTCTTCTCTGGTTCGCACTGAAGTGTTAAACGAAGGCGTGAAACTGCTTCGTCCGTTCTGGGGACCACCACTGCCTTTGAGGATACCGGTTCCCCGATAAGCTATGGCAAATCCTACTAGGCGGGGTGACAGAAAGGTGTAGAGAAATGCTTGATTATAATCGCTCTAGAGATAGGCAGTAGACGTGGTTTAACCTCCCCTAAGGCAAACCGAAACTCCTGGATCCTCGCCTGATAAATGTTTATCATATTAATTAACCAACGTTGGTAAAAATCCACGTGGAAATGATGCATACTAATGAGCCCGCGTGGGATCCACGTTGACTATTGTGTTTCACACAAATCCAGGGGCTGCGATGCTATTCAAGGCTACTATCCTTTATCATCCATCAATTCATGGACTTCAATTTTCATACTCTACGTCACAGAAGTGAACCCATTTCACATTGGTTGCAACTTTCAACTTCACTCCTGGTTTTATCAATAATGCCAGCTGGAGGCAATTGTGAAAGTAACCAGTATGTTGTATATAATTCACTGTCCTAATTTCCACAGCCCGTTGCGGTTGCTCCACAGCCAACACGTTGCCCTATCCGCAGTTTCATCGAGCCATTTAAGCGCCCTTGTTCTTGATTGTCCTTTCATACCCAAAAGTTTCAACAGATCATACACTAAGGCAGCCACTAGACCTCTAGCACCTACCTCTAAAGCTATGAATTCTACTCTGAACACGTTGAGTGACCAGATTTGTGACCAGATCATTTTACTTAACCAATTTGAATGAGTGTCTCTCGTCAAATCTGGTTTCATCATAAGTAATCAAAAGATGTAGTATTTATATCTAGAGTTTGTTTAGATCCAAGGTTTCAAATTGCAACATTAGTATGCTGTGTCGACACCCTCTTTTTGTCATCAATGTTATTAGACATACTTCTTTCATTATATTAACTTTCGTCAGTGTCACAGTCAGAGGCCAGTATTCAATATCAACATTTGATTCGGCCGCATCGTCGTCGTCCTGATTAAATACCAAGTCATGAGAGGTGACTCTCCCAAAGCAAATATTCCACAGCCCAGAAAGCCATAACTTTTTTTTTTAAATCACGAAAAATAAAGATATTCATCGATTCAGAACATAATTCTAGAAAACGGAAGTTTTATTTGTACCGGAAATCTTTTTATAAACTCATGTCTTGCTAAATACCGAGATTTGCAACTTGGCGACGACAGACAACAGTTTTTAGCGGATGTTTTCATGTATTTTGGACAGAACGTTAGAAATTGCAAGCTGGTTTTTTTTTTTTTTTTTTTTTTTTTTGCAAATGAAACTGTGAAGGGTTAGTGGTTAAGCGAAAAACCTGTACAGAAATTATGTACAGCTGAACAGATCTAAAACTGAAAAAAAAACCGTGCGGAAAATGGGTAACCTGTACTCGTGACATGTATGAAAAGAACTTGTAAATTTCATCAGTATTGTAAATACAAAGTCAAGAAATTCAGATTACAAAGTTAGCAGGAAGGTGTACACAATAGTACAAACAGGTAACATGCACTTTTGCAACAGAACAAATGGGTAGCCTATGAGAAATTAAGAAATTCAGAAAGTAGAAATTGTAAGTACATACTCATAACTTTTTAGGTGATCATCTAGAAAACTAAAAAAAACTGTCATAACACAGTTTTGTGACCTCTTCAGAAAAGAAATGTTCCATATGAAAGAGTCACTAAAATTTTTAAAATCTTATAAAATACATGCTATTTGTGAGAAAGTATTGTACGTAGCCGCAGCTGAAGATTGCTGTCACATTCAGATACATACTTCTGACACAATATATAAAACTTTGCCAAATTCAAATATAAGGCTCTGTAATATTGAAAAACAAAAATAAACATCTGCCACATTTAAATATAACCTGATGTCACAAGGGAGTAAGAACTTCTGCCATACGCAAATATAACTTTATTAACATAATAGAGCAAAAGGCAATAATAATAATTACACTGGAAAATGCAGAATAACTTCCTTTGGAGGCAACAAAAGTAAAATGAAAATGAAATGAACAAATAAAAAAACGAAAAGTCTAAGACTAGAGTCAAACAAGAAGGGGATAACACATGACATACCAATTACTACTAGAGTCAAAGCAACAACAGGAAAAGGTTTCAAAACTGAAGTATTCAGTAGGCTAGATGTGCTATATAAATGCCTCATGCGACAAAACACTAGCTGAGATAAGCTCAATCATTTCAGAAAAAGGTAAAATTACAGAAAATAAACCAAGAAGATCGTACACTGTAAATCAATCATTCTCAACCAGTGTTCCGCCGGGCATCATCAGGGGATCCAAGAGACCCATGGAATAAATACATTTATTTTTAAATAATATGGACTTTATCAGTGATTGTCACTACTACAAGTCTGAAAGGATGAGTTGGAGAAAAGAGGGAGGGTCATCAGCAGCTCCAAGATGAAAACTGTCGTGATCTGGAGAGGAGAAACGACATCAGATCATGCTTGGAGAACAGGTGCTAGAGCAGGTTAACCAGTTTAAATACGCCGGTGCTGTAATAGACTGGAACCGAGGCATCAAAGAAGAGTTGGCTACCCAAAGAGCAGCAGCTGGGAGACTTTCCCAAACTACAAACTGAGGATTCCTCAGCAAAAGATAAACTGCCAAGAAGACTAAGATGGCTGTATACCACTCCACCTATGAGGATAACGTCAGACAACCTGTGAAGGACCAATGACTGACCTGAAACCACACCAAAAGGAAGACAGCCGGTAGGATAGCATGGTGCTCTCTCTGGTTGACCTGTACAACACAAGGTAGAAGAGGAACAACTAATTAAGTAAATAAGATTGTCCCTACAGGAATGATCTCCATGGCTGCCTAATTCCTCTTTGCTGGGTTTTTTGTGTCCTGGTAACAACATTTTTTGGTAGCTATTATGCAAAGCCTATTTTTAATGTTTCACAGATCTGTATTCAATGTTGTATATAAAATGAATCAAGTTGTTAATGTCACTGAAAAATTCTTATTGAATTTGAACAATAAAATAGATCAGCTTACTGATTTTTTACTGGCTCTTTTTTGATGATGTTTCGGTATCCTTCCCAATGTCTTAAAAGCTTTATTGAAATCACAGCAGCCTCTTTTCTTGACGTCATATAAATTCTACCTGCTACAAACCCGTCGCATATTTTGTTGATGTTTCAATAATCTCTTTTCATCACCATTATTTTTCTTTGCGCTCCTTAAGAAGCCTGTAGCCACCACCATCTAGGGCCCTTACAGGAAGCTTGGAGCCACCACCATCTAGGGCCTTACAGGAAGCCTGGAGCCACCACCATCTAGGGCCCTTACAGGAAGCCTGGAGCCACCACCATCTAGGGCCCTACAGGAAGCCTGGAGCCACCACCATTTAGGGCCCTACAGGAAGCCTGGAGCCACCACCATCTAGGGCCCTACAGGAAGCCTGGAGCCACCACCATCTAGGCCCTACAGGAAGACTGGAGCCACCACCATCTAGGGCCCTACAGGAAGCCTGGAGCCACCACCATCTAGGGCCCTTACAGGAAGCCTGGAGCCACCACCATCTAGGGCCCTTACAGGAAGCCTGGAGCCACCACCATCTAGGGCCCTACAGGAAGCCTGGAGCCACCACCATCTAGAGCCCTTGCAGGAAGCTTGCACTAAGCCGTTACGTGCTCTTGCAGCTGTTGTTTATGTGACAGTTTATTTTACATGATGAAGTTGTCAGCCCCATGCACAACCTCATATTAGTCACCGTCAGGGCCAGATTTAGACATGATGACGCCCTAAACTATAGGAAGCTGGGGAGGCCCTATTTGGCAATTGGTAACAGAATAAGGCAGTGTAACAAGAATGCCGCCAAGATACATAACAAATCGATGCCAGGTGGGCGGAAGGGTTGCTCCAATAAGAGCTTTAAAAATATGCGGCAACTGCACTATAACTATTTCTATAACTTTCTGCACCGCTGAGTTCTTACCTCGTTACACCCCTGTTAGAGGGTCCCTTCGAACTGTGAGGCCCTAAGCGTAGCTTGCTTAAATGCGGCACTTGTCACCATGTATGACATGCCTGAGGGTATAAATACTATTATTTTTTGTCTCTTCACAGACCTTCGGGACCTACACAGGGAAATAATCCCTTTTACTGAGTATCATTGCTGTCATGTAAATGCCACTGAAGGTGCCATTTGAATCCCATTTAGTGTCTCATCAGTAGACATCTCAGCAGTATCTTTTGCTGATGTCATCCATCACTTACACTGATGTTGTATGACCTTTGACATCACGCTGATGTTGTATGACCTTCTTATCATGACAGAAGTCTTTGACGACATCAACGTAATCTGATCTTTAGAAGTTGTTTCCCTTACCTACTGAAAAAGTCTTCTGGCACTTGTCTACTTTTTGACAATCTAAAGAGGGTGGGGGAAGTCCCTCTGTCATCCCCCTGTTTACTGTCTGTAATTTAACTGGTAAAAAACAGGAGGAAAACGTTATTACGTGAAAGGAGTCAAACATTTTGAGCAAGCAAATAATACAGCACAAATAAAACCTCCCCGTGTAGTTCGGGGGAGGGAGGGGGGCCTCTAAGGAAACAAAGAACGAATATAACTACTGTTCCCTCAAACATTTCGTAAAAAACGATTATTAAAAGTTTGTGTATGGGGCTGGCAATCTCACCATGTCAAACAGATTGCTAAAGAAACCACTACTGCATAAGTTTGTGCTTTAGAATATGCTTCCTCATGGGGGGGGGGGGGAATGTTGGAGAATCTGCAGTAGTGACTCCATGCTCTGTAAGGAGTGAAAAAGGAGATGATAATGATTATAACAGGAGAACAAAAACCCATTATTTACCTCAGTTTTAAAACAACAAAAAATCTGATGCAACATAACGTCATCCTCAGTGCCCAATACATAACTTATAATAATAATGATGAGTATTTATTATTTATAGTTTCATTTTTGATGACAATATTGATGATGATGATGATAATGATGCTGATGAGGAGGTAAAGATGGAATACTAAACAAGACTTACTACAAGCCAAAAACACTTCACCAACAAACAAGGCATAGAGAAGCAAAATTAGTTTAACAGCATACCAATCTATACAAGATTTTGTTGTTGTTGTTGAACTAGGGCTGATGAGCTTCTTGCTCTTTTGCAGCCAACACCAAGTTGAAGTCTCCTTGGTATTATCTACACTAAAGATCTAGGCTTTTCCGGCGGCTTTTCTGCCATTCCGAAACTTGCCGAGTTGAAGTCATAAGCTTCACTTTCTCTAGCTTGGCTTGCATTTAAAGGATCATCACATCCGGTCCCAAGCTAGTATCAAGAAGCATGTGCCATACTGTGCATTCTCCGCCATCCAAGGGGGCTCTGAGCTATGCAGAGCTAAAATACTGTGCTCTGGTTCTGGGCTCTCCCAAGGAATTGTTACGTCATACACACAGCCACTTCTCAGCTCCCCCTGCCTATCATGGGTTCACAGTGAGATCCTCTTGCATGCAGCCAACCAGGTAAAAGCCAGAGTTACAGACTGTGGCTCAAGTGACTCCTCCAAGCTTAGTGTGCAATGCTGGGTTCTCCACATGTTTCACCACAGGGGGAATCCCTGAAAGTGTGTGGATGATTTCAAAAGTCAATGAGGGTGTAATAAGCCTCACAGACAGAGGTTCGCTTCCACATCTGTATAATGTAGCACTGTGCTTAGCTGGTGGTCATATAAGGATGACTCCAGATATACCTCCTTGCATATCTATAATGGATAAAACACAGACAATATGTGACATATTATCATGTAAGCTCTGAGACTATGAATTGTCACTATTTTTCAGGGCTAGGTAGGGTGTGTGTCAAATTAAGCCATCTGAGAAGGCACAAATAATGTCACATCTAATTTATTTTACGAAGGTCATTTGTGTTATTTTTTTATGTTATTAGCCATAAAAATAAGAATCTTCAACTCACATGTCAAGTCAGCCCTACTGTATGGCTTGGAAACATAAGGAACAACAAAAACAACAATCAAAAAAGCTACAGACATTTATAAATGGGTACTTGCATAAAATAGAAGGAACTGACAACAAGAACCAGACAAGTACCAGTGGAACAAGAAATGAGAAGATGACGCTGGCGATGTATTGGACACACACATTGAGGAAACCTGTTGATAGCATTACAAGGCAGACATTGTTCTGGAATCCTCAAAGGAAGAGAGGTAGAAGTATACCAAAAACACATGGAGAAGAGAACTGGAAACTGAGATGACAATAATGAGGAAGAAGTAGAGAGAACTTAAACTGATAGCATGTGACAGAAGGACTTGGCATTTGTTTGCTGAAGATCAATGGTCCTTGGGGAGATAAAGGGTATTGATTGATTGATTGATTAGTGTTCTGAATATGATACCTTTGTTGTGAGAGGTCAGCACCCTAACCACTCTGCTAATCAAATGCTCAAAAAATAACATGCCACCCTATAACATTTTAGAACTCAAAATTTCACCTTATAAAATGTTATATAAGATTTCTTCTTATCAAATTTTTATCTCAACACTCAGTATTATAACATATTTTTTTTTGTTATTAATATTCTATATAATTTTACATATTAAAATTACATCTCACAACATTTAAGATACCTACATTCCATTCTTTAACATTTTTAATGTACCAAATTTTCATCATATAACATTGTAAATATCAAAATCCTGCCCTAGTAACCATAACAACAAATTCTAGCAATATCAGAATTCCATCCAACTGACCAAAGGCAAAATGTTATCAGTATTAGCAACCCATCCTATTACATTTCTTATAGCAACACTTCATCCTACTAAACAATGAAAGACAACTCCATTCATACCAACATTCCCTTTTGCTGACCAAAGTAAACGTTATCATGTCAATATACCATCTTAGAAAAGACTAGACAAATGAAACAGACCAGGGGTTGGCAACCCAGGAGCTTTTGGGGTCTACTTTAGTAACACTCAGCCCTCTAAAGAACTACGATATGTGTGTGTGTGTGTGTGTGTGTACGTGCGTGTGCATGTGTGTGTAATTTTAAGTGTGTGGGAAAGAGGGTTTGATGAACCTTACAAAGAAAAGATCGCGTTCCTATCTCATGCAGTTCACGAATATTTGTTAGTAGCTAGCTCCAGAGTTTTCAGTGGTAATGCGGAAAACCGAAAACGTACCTTTAATCCCGCGGGCATTGTGATTTTAAATGCCAACGGGAGAGGTCTAGTTCAAAATATCCTTAGTCTTCCTTTTGTTTTTTCCCCACAGTCGCCTAAAGATCTACCAAATCATCCACTGGGATCTACCGGTACATCGGTATTGACTGGTTGCCTACCCCTGGTACAGATGTTCTATTTTATAAAAGTTCAGGTAAGGTCAAAGATGGGAGAGTCTGATCCACACAGTTCACCCAGAAGTTGGCACAAGTTGCATGGTACTGACGTCCAGAGTATGCCAGCTTGCCATTGTTGGTATAACAAGCATAAGATGAGCTGATTAAAGGTGTTGCATCCACATTTAGCAGGCACATACCACAAGCCACATCCTGAGCATGTTCTGTGTCTGACTTAAGTGTACAGTGGGGGAAAACTAGTGATGCCTGTTTTGGCTAGAAAAAAAAATTTAATTAATCAATTCTGTAACACTCAAGACTACAAGAAACATGATGACAGTACTGTTACAAGAGAAGAGTGGATGGATATGAAATTTAAAAAATCGAAAATAGGTTATTCATTTTAATAGGACAAAAGATACAGAAAATAGCCAACGTTGCGGCCACAAGGCCTTCGTCAGGGAAAGGAAAGAAAGCGAGAGCTAAGTAGGAAACATGAGAAAATAAATAAAAGTGGGTACTACCTGTAACATTCGCAAAGACCTAGTGTTGCCTATTAGGTCGATCAGAAATCGCGCCGTGAAAAATGGCTGCCAAGATAACAACATTTGTTCCAAGAGACTACAATTTATTATTACAAAAAGGACAGCCTATTGCAATAAAATACCACATGTATGAGATATGTTGTCACTGGAGGAAATATCTGCTTTGCGTCTTGATTCACCAGGTGACATCTAGTCATCTAGTGAAATGCACTATTCTTAAATTATGTCACAATTTCAGATACACCACGTGGATATGGTAAAAAGTTAATGCAAAATATCTCAAAAGCCTTCTTGCATGTAAGTCCTAAAACAGAGCTAACTGACTTGTAATTATATTCCTTAAAAGTATAAACACTGATATATGATCCATGTTATTTTTTTTAAACATTTATAACTACATTCTTTGCACAAATGGCTTTAAAGCAAGAAATAACATAGTTCTCATCATAAGTACAGTATATAATATTTTTGTTGACAACGGAAATTAATTCATTAAATAAATGAAAGATACATGTGTAAAAGTGATTAACTATTTTTCTTTCATGAATTTTTGATAGCTTTATTTGTTTTTGCAATGAAAGTAGTGAGATTAAAACTTACCAACAGACAAGCGCCTGTCAGAAATGCTGCCAAATAGTTCCATGCCAAATCTATGTTTTTCAATGTTTGCTCTAGTTGTTGAAATGGCTGAAGAAAAATGCAGTTTCATCAGCACTTAAGTTACACTAAATCAACAAATGAAGATTTTAATCTAATTTTCAACTGTTATTTTCTTACGTACTTACTTAGTCGTTCCTCTTCTACCCTGGAGTGTAGAGGTTTGCCAGAGACAACACCATACTATCCTATCGGCTGTCTTTCTCCTGGCGACGTTCCAATCTAGTCCTCGGTCCTTTAGAGATTGTCTAATGTTTCTTCCGAGCGAACTCTGTGTCATCCTGGAGGTCTGGATCCCAGGCTCTTGGTTTCCCATATTTGTTGTGGTAGCCGATCTTCTCCCATTCTGCAGACATGGCCAAACCATTGTAATTGGAACTGTTACACTTGGGTCTGCAGGGACAGGGTTTTGAGGCCATGAGAGATTGTCTGGTTGTAGACTATGTCTCTTCTTGTTACATCAACCACCTTCCTCAGATATTTCATTTCTGAGGCATGGAGCAGGCTTTTGTGGGTTGTAGTCATTGCCCATGACTCGCATCCATAGGTCAAAACTGGACCATAGGTGGAATGGTAAACAGCCATCTTCATCTTCTTTGTTGCCAATTTCTCTTTTGCTGAGGAGTCCTCGATTTATGACCTGAAAAAAGTATCCCTGATGCTGTTCTTGGGTAAGCAACTTTTCTTTCATATCTCCTTTCCAGTCAACGACGAAAAAAAAATTACAAGCAAAGTATGAAAGAAGTGAAAATGAAATATGTTTTTAAATCAATACATTTTTCTTTTCTGATGTTTCACAATAACAGTAGTGGGAATGTGTACTCAATTTTACTTAGCAATATAAGAATGCACTGCCAGCTTGCAAGTTCTGCTGCACTTGGCTTGGTTGGGGAAAAAAACACTGATCACTTGTCTGATGGAAGGAATGCTAATTGCTGTATTACCAAGAAACCACAGTAAATTATACAAAATGAAATAATACAATTTTTTTTTGCAATCTTCTTCTTCTTTCGACTTGAGTTTTCACTCTTAATCCTTGCAGCATTTGGGGATAGGTTTTTGGGCTTTCTTGGAACCCCAGAGGACTTTCACAGCTCAGCGGGTTGAACATTGGTGGAGGTACACCAGATCCATTAATTGGCAGGTGATGTAATGCCACGAGTTGGGTGGTCCTCTACATTAAAGGGGGTCCTTTTGTTGCATAAAGCAGTAAAAATTACATTAAGCAACAAGGAAAAACAAGGGGCATAAAATGGTGAATTACATACACACCTGATGCATGTTTTAAAAATAAAAATAAATGAAAATTACAAAAAGCTAACACATGGGAAATCTCAATAAGGAAAGGTACTATACAAGTAAGAAGAGACATGGTCCGCAACCAGACAATATCCATCCCTTACAGACCCGAGTGGAACAGTCCTAATTATGCCTTGTTCTCCTAGATCTCTGAGGGTCTCTTTCACACAAAAATAATTGTTAGAATCCGTCTTATCTCAGTGGATACCCAAACAATGTTTGTCATTTCTTCTTAAAGTGAACATTCCACTGCTCCGCAAGAAGCAAGGGAAATAGTTAACTAGATTTCAGTTATAAAAAGACAGACAATAATGAAGAAATTCGGAGTGAACAAGACGATGCATCAGTTAGAGAGACCTAAAATAACATTATATGGACACATCAGACAATGGTGAATGCAGCCTTAGCCTTCAACTGCAGAAGATGTGTCTATAGAGCAAGTGGATGCTTGAGAGGAAGGCGAATATACGATATAAAAGAAACACTGAGAAACAAGTGTCAAAGGCTGGATAAAGTATCGAGACCTTGAAAGTTGGAAGTCGTTGTTTTACAGAAAAAGTATGTTCCATGTGGCTCCTGGTGGACTTTGAGGAGAAGAAGTATGTTTCATGTGGTTTCAGGTGGACTTTGAGGAGAAGAAGTGGGTTCCATGTGGCTCATGGTGGACTTTGAGGAGAAGAAGTATGTTTCATGTGGTTTCTGGTGGACTTTGTGGAGAAGTATATTCCATGGTTTCTGGTGGACTTTGAGGAGAAGAAGAAAGAATGGGACTATTTTGCCCTCAAGTAACTTCAGAGCAGAGACGGTGGCCTTGATAACTGCAGCAAAGTTTATAATGACAAAGGAAAGCACGGAGAGACAAGTTGCTTTATTTACTGATGCACTGTCAGTAATTGCAACGTTGAAAATCCAAAATAATACAGATCCGGATGACCTCAGAATAGTGCTCCACAAACGATGTCAATGATTCAAAAGTGTTGTGATCCAATGCATCCCAACTCATTGTAACATCACCGGCAATGAAGAGGCTGACAGACTGGTAAAGGAAGATGGAAATCTACCTCAGCCTTATGCAAGCATAACTTTTAGGAGGCAAAGAGTTTTATCAGAATCAGATACACTAACAAATGGGATGTACAACTTCCAGGTCACACACAACATGATGTATACTACCTGCTCAACAGAACAGAACAAGTGGTAATCATCAGACTCCGCACTGGCCACAACAGATTGAGATACCAATTGTTCAACAAGCTAAAGAAAGGAACTACCGATGAGTGTAACTATGGCACTGATAAAATGACTGCTGAACATCTGCTTCAAATTTGCCCAACATATTCGGAACAGAGAAAGCGCGTATGGTCAACACCAGTACCATTCGTTGAAAAGCTCTACGGAGACTTAAATAGCTTCAAACTGACTACTGCTTTCTTTGAAGACATTCAAGTAGACGTCTGAGAGTGTACGAAGAAGAAGAAAAAGTTTCCTCCAGAAGGTTGGCTAACAGGAACCACCACTGCAAGAGCACATAAATATGTTAGATACAATATATTTAATGTTACTTGAGACGCTGCTCCACGTGCATTTTTAAATCAAGTCAATATATTATGGCATTACATATGCAGTCGTTGAAAAGTCTCCATACCGTCGTAGCTCAAAACACTGTCCTTTGATAGACTTCAAAGTTTTATTAATTCAGACTCACTTGATACGCAGCATCCATTCTCCCTTATAAAATATAGCTAGATACATCTCACAGAAGTATATTGATGCACTAGTGATGGTACATAATAAGGATATGTCACAATATTATATAAATTTCATGAGCTCAGAGAAATACGTCCACTCGCCATCAGCCACACACAACAAATGCCCAGCAGAAATCTCTGCCGTCTGCTAATCCAAACCTTCCCGTCTGTCAAACTCCACCTCGAGGCAAACTAAATTATAATAAACATATAGACAATTTAGTAGAAAGCTGTATGGGACAACTAAATATACTAAGGATAGTAAAAAGGTAATGGATGGGGGGCCAGTAATAAAATAATGCTTATGTTCTACAAGTCTTTCATCAGGGGGAAACTGGATTATGCCAGCATAGTCTATGAATCAGCTGCAGCTTCTAACAAAACAAAAACTGGACAGGATTCAAAATGCAGCCATGAGAACCATTACAGGTGCATTTATATCAACACCAGTAGAAGCGCTAGAAGTAGCTCTTGGCATACCACCCCTTGGTCTAAGACGGAAAGAACTGAGATTAAATTAGTGGAGTAAAGTAGCACAAGAAGTGACCCACCCAGCACATAAAGCATTTGTCAAAAACCAAACAAGTGTATGGGACGTCCCCTTAAACAAAGATATCTATCCAACAGGGTGAAGAACCATAGAAGATCTAACGCAGCTCAAAGAACTATCAAATACAATTAAAAATAGTAATAAATATAGAAGCAAAATACCACCCTGGGAACTAAAAACACCAATCATAGACTACTCGCTTACTGAAAAGATCAAACAAAACATAGAAGATAAGGAAGCCACAATGATAAGTAGAAAGTTCATAGATCAACTAACTAAACAAAGTCTGGCCGTCTACACTGATGGATCCAAGAGTGATAGTGGGCAACTAGGTGCCGAAGTCGTAATACCACAGTGGGGAATAAAAAAGAGCTACAGTGTAACAGAAGGGACTTCGATTTTTACCGCAGAGATGGTAGCAATTCTTAAAAGTTTAGAAATAATCGAAGATAACCCACCAGAAGCTGTTACAATATTTACAGACTCACTATCATCCCTACAAGCACTAGAACACCCAGGTAAATGTAGCCGGCCAGACATAAAGGAAGAAATAGAAATTCTAGCAATTAATACATCACTAGGGAACAGAGGATGTAGTGTGAGGCTAGTGTGGGTTCCAGTACACATAGGTATTGCTGGTAACGAGTTGGCAGATCAGAACGCCAAGAATGGAAGAACAAGTAAAAACAATATAAGAGCAGGGCTGGGAAGGTCAGAGATCAAGAGCCAAGTGAAGATAACTATAAACGATGAATGGAAGACAACATGGAAGAAAAGTAGAAAAGGCAGACACGCGTTCAAACTGCTGAAAGAACCAACGAGGACGTGATAGGTCAGAGAAGAATTAAAGACCCCATCAAACAAAAAACTGTGGCGTCTCCGTCTCGGTGCAGCATACTTTATGATAGAAGAACCACACTGCCAAGAATGTCAGGAAGAGAATGACATAGACCACTACCTGATCCACTGTAAAAAGTATGAACAACAAAGGCTTGAATTAAAAACTTACTATAGAAATCACAATATAGACTTGACAGGTGATAAGGTTTTAAGTATAGATGCCCCAAGAGATGCCCAATCAATAGTTAAAAGATATATATATAAAACAAAGGAAAACATATAAGGTTAGTAACCAAAAACAAAGAAAAAAAACTTACTAACTACTCATAGGACAAGGAAAGACAACAAGGTATAAAAAAAATAAAGACAACTCAAAAAGAACAAATATTATACAAAGTAAAACCAAGTGTAAAGGGCAATAGTTATCTAGAAACAATACAAAAGAGAAAATAAAATGGACAAATACTAATATAAATTGAAATCAGCAACTGCTAAAGACAATAGCTATTTAAATTGAATACAAAATTAAAATAATAAAATGACACTAAATACCCCAATTATAACCAAATTTCAGGTTGAACAGGGTAGACAAAGATGGAACGAGAAGAGGCAATAACGGCCAGGTGTTAAGTGCCCGCTCTCCACCCATCACCTCATCAAAACAACAACAACAAACAGGGGAACAGAAAAACTCACTTTCATTTTCCAAAAAACTAACTAGGAAACTTTTCATCCTGACCTAGAAATGATAGAGAAGGAAGAATAAAGACGACATAAACAAGTTCGCGGAAACACTTACAAATGAAATTCTGAAAATCTCTGTAAAATATAAACCGAGTACAAATATGCCCCTGCACTAAACACCAAGAAATAAAACTATTTAAAACAAGAAGCACCAGCTGGAACAAAGTGTTGGTATCGTGATGAACCAGCAGTTGCTCATAAATACATCAAAGAAGAATAAAAACCTTACATATACATAGACAAAATAGACAGAACTGAAGAAACATATTATTAATATAAAAACGAACGAAATGAAACAATCACAATTCTATTCTACTTCTTCTTCGTTCGCCCTGAAAAGGACGGTGGTTGCGTTGTGCCTATTTACGCCTAAGCTGTGATATCTGCACCTTTCGGTCGACACATCCGACTTCAGCACGGCATTTTTAGGACCGGGTTTGCCTTCCCATTGCGATCCGCACTCGCTCAGCCAGACTGCACTGCAGCAGACTGTTTCCAGGACCACCACGTGGAGGTGGAGCTCGGTCTTGACCAGCTCTGGTTCGCTGGTCCTGATGCAAGCAGTACAGCTATGGGTCGCTGACTGCATTCACTATTGCTGCATCTTGGGGTCCCACAATTCTATTCATTGCTCAAGAAGCTATATTGCCCGACGTTACATTGATAGTGAGAAGTATTGTTGATCATCCTGGCAAATTAGACGAGTAAGAGTAAAACTGAAGTATAAAAGAACACCTAGCAAGATAAAACAAAATACATTATAAAGCCTGATAGGAGATACAGATAACAACAACCAAATAAAACAAAACATGATATTTGATTGTACTTTACAACATGTATAGAAACAAAGAAACAAAACACACACAAAAACCACATTATGCAAGTGAGACAAGACGAATAGATAAAACACCACAAATGTAAAGAAACAAATGCTCATAATGCATAAAAGAAGGAAAAAAGCCTTACAAATATACAGACAAAATAAACAGACCTGAAGGAAATTATAATTAATATACAACATACGTAATGAAACAAACAGAATTATATTCACAGCACAAGAAACTAAATGGAAAAAATGTCTGCAACACACTTACGTCCAGCAAGATAAACTAAAGAAGTATTAACCTTCTTTTCTTCTTTGGTCCTTTGCCGCTGATTGACAAAGAAATCAATGACCATCACGCCTGTTGGTATCGAACGAACGAACGAACGAACGAACAAACTTTATTTTTAAAGGGTTAAGAATTGGGCACGCAGGCCCGTCTGACATTCTGCCCTTCCTCTCTCTCTCATCATGTATACTGTATCCTTTCATCCTCACATTTACTTTAAGCATTATTAAGGCATTTATCATTATAAAAGTAATATAACATCTAACATTTGCAATAATCATCATAATTAAAGTATGTTTTTAAAAGAAAGAAAGAAAGAAAGAAAGAAATATAGATAGATAGATAGATAGATAGATAGATAGATAGATAGATAGATAGATAGATAGATAGATAGATAGATAGATAGATAGATAGATAGATAGATAGATAGATAGATAGATAGATAGATAGATAGATAGATAGATAGATAGATAGATAGATAGATAGATAGATAGATAGCACGAACGAACGAACGAACTTTATTTTCAAAGGGTTAAGAATTGGGCACGCAGGCCCGTCTTACATTCTGCCCTTCGTCTCTCTGTCATCTTACATACCGTATCCTTTCAATAGCATATGTATTTTTAGCATTATTTAAGCATACAACATTATCGAGGTAAAATAATAACATACATTTGTAACATCCAGACATAATCAAATTTAAGGGGGGGGGGGGGGGGGGGGGGGGGAAATTATTAATTAAAATAGATTAACAAAAATTAATACCTTAATATATATATATATATATATATATATATATATATATATATATATATATATATATATATATATATATATATATATATATATATATATATATATATATAAACAAAAAAAAACTAACAAATACAATCTAAACCATTCATACAGTAAATAAGACATAATTTGAAACGTAATCAGATAATGGTGGCATATAATAAGAACTCGTGACATTTTGGAAATCTGCTGAATTAGCTGGGACTTCATGTGTTGTCAGTGCATGCGGAAAATGTTCCCACAGGTGAGCAACTTTGAGTCCCAAGCAGATACTGCCACAGGGAGTGAATTGTTGACGCCTCCACTACACGAGATCCAGTTTTATGACCTATGCTCCTTAGGGAGGTAAAGGGTATTGACTGATAGATGAGAATCGTACGTATAGGCCCGACTTGCATTTTGCCCTTCCTCTTACTCATCTTTATTGCTAGGTATCCAGACATTCTCCAACATACTTAAGGTATTAGTTCAATGGCGATGCAACATTATAAGTAGTATAAAAGCATACATTTACAGTATCTGATTACAATTAAGAAGTAAGGTATATTAAAAAGAAAAACTAGATCATACAGTATATTAGATAATAATAATTCGAAACATAATCCCTTAGGGCGGCATATAATCCGCACTCATAATGTATTTGAACAGTCTACGATTATATGAGCAGGGACTGTGCATGTTTTTCAGGTCATGTGGAAGATTGTTCCAAAGATGAGCAGCTGAGTAAGCCAAGCTCTTCTTGTACAAATCTAGCCTTGGCTTGGGTACCTCTAACTGGTTTAAGCGCTGACTACGTTTTTCATTGAATTTTAAAAGTGGCCACAGATACGTTGGAGCATTATGTGACAAGATTCTGTGAGCGAATTTAGCTTTGTTAAATAGGAAGCGCTTTCTAAGGGGTAATATTTTAAAATAGTTATATAGGTCTATACAATGTGTTTGGTGTTTATCAGCAACTAGGCACACTGCACGTTTTTGAAGTGAATGAAGCCGTTTTGTGTTGGATATGGAACAACCATCCCAGATTGTGGAACAATAGTCTAGGTATGTTTGTATGTGAGATGTGTAGAACATTTTCCGTGCCCCATCATCCAGGAAGTGTTTGATTTTGGCTAATTGGTAAACTTTTTGTGCCGTTAGCTTTGTGAGTGCACTTACATGTGAGTTCCAACTTAGGTGCTGGTCAGCAGTTATACCTAGAGTTTTATGTTCATTTACGTTTTCAATTAGTGATGTTCCAATATAGAGCTGAAGTGTTGTTTTCTGCGAGTTTTGTAGTTTTTGTCTGGTTGATATTAACATACATTTCGTTTTACTAATATTTATTTGCATTCGATTCTCGTTGCTCCACTTAATAATATTATGTGTATCAGTTTGTAAAGATAGTTCTAGTGCAGTGCAAGTTTTGTCACTAGTGTAAACAGTACAGTCATCGGCAAACAGGTCACAGGATGAATGTTTGATGTGCAGAGGAAGATCATTAATGTATACGGCAAAGAGAAGAGGGCCGAGGATAGAACCCTGGGGAACACCGATATCGACAACAGTTGGGTTGGACAAAGAATTATTGTAAGACACCATGTAGAGCAGCAACAAACTGTCTCTACTTTGATCATTGGCCGCTGATTGACAAATAAATCAATGACCATCACTCCTGGTGGTATCATGTAGAACAGCAACAAACTGTCTCCACTTTGCTCGGTCAGCAACCATCCTTCGTGTTGTGCCCCAACTCTGGTTCACGTTTAACATCTCTGCCTCTACAGTTCTCCGTCAGGTAGCGTTTGGCTTGTCTTGTCTTCGCTTTCCTTCTGGAGTCTATAGCATGGCAGTTCTGGTGATGGTATCAGGGTCTCTTATGAGGATGTGACCAACCCAATTCCAGCGGCGTCTACCCGCTATGATGGTGCGCATATCTTTTTGGTGGCTCCGAGTTAGCAATTTTTGGTTGGCGATGGTGTTCGGTCAGAATATTCGAGGACTTTCCCTTAAGGCAGATTGTGTGGAAGAGGATAGTTAGGGCATTTCCTTTTCTGTTACTCTCCTGCATTCTGCACTGTACAGAAGTACAGAAATTACGTAGCTCTCGAATATTTTTAATTTAGTGTTTGTACAGTACTGGGAAGATTTCCAGATGTTGTTTTGTGGGGATCGGAGTGGCTAAGAGGTATGCGTTCGCCTCTAAGTCTAAAGGTACTGGGTTTGATCCCAGTAGAGTGATATATTTCACAGAAATTTTGGTCAGAACCAGTGGTTCCTACCCTGATCTCCTGGGTAGTGACATTGGGAGACTAGCCTTCTTGGATAGGAGCCGCGGTAGCATAGTTGTTAGTGCACTGGTTTCCTAACGCAGTGGTCTATGGTTCGATCCCCAGATGAGGTGGGATTTTTTTAGGCCACAAACGGCTCCTGGGTCGACCCAGCCCCAAATGGGTACCAGAGCAACTTCTGGGAAGGTTAAGCCGGCCGGTGTGATGCTGAGCACATCACCCCTAGTGTACCGACGGTCAAGTTAATATGGGCCTAACACCATATTCCCAATATGCCTCAATAGACGTGTAACGGGATCCTTTACCTTTACCTTCTTGGATAAAGGCGAAAAAAAATTAGGTCTCTTTCTTTTGATTTCTTTTCTCATTCCAAAGGTTTTCAGTGTTATCCAATATTGTTTCTTCCTTTCCTGGAATCCCAAGCAAATCTTTATGCTATCTCTGTACCTGTATACTGTTGAAATTGTACTGAATTTCAGGTAAACATCCTGAACTGTTGTCTCTTTCTGGCTCTTGGCAGTTTGACAACGTTTCATTATATCAGATACACATGCTTTTCTCGTGAGTAACAAATTACTGATGTCAGGTCTTTTCTGTTTTTTTTGTTTTTTATAAGAAGCATGAAACAACTAAATGTAATAGAAGGACACAATAAGAATATAATATAACGAATAAATTGCCAACCAGAGCTAAATCAGGTAAACAAACAAACAATGCCCTAACACAAAACGTCTATAAAGTAAGTGCAAAATGTGGCATTGAACACGAAGAAAATAAGAGAAGACAAACAATAATGAGGAACCTTAACAAGGATATACTGAACCAAATAGAAGTAGCACACTTAAAATATAGCAAGACGTAGAAAGCGCGATTGAGGAAGTCTAATACCGCATCGGAAGATGACACTCACAGCTATGAAATCCTTTTTAAAAAGTACTTATAAACTATAGAAATAATAACTTCCCTTTGTAACAAAATGTGGAGCTCAGGAAAGGTACCAAATGCCCGGAAATTAGCTTTTATAGTGCATATTTTTAAACCTTAAACCTAAGTTCATAGTGTGTCTCGGTTAACATTCTATAATAAATATCACTAAAGTACCACTAAAGTACAATTACAGCGCAATCAACGAACATTTCACAATTTTTCCTGAAGCATCATTTTTGGTGGTGCGTAGATGGTAGGGAGGAAAGTGTGATTCGCTTGCATAGCTAGGCGGGGTTGTCGAACGGAAGGTGCAGGGTTCGAATCCTGGGTAAGCCACTCATGTATGTTGTTTTTATGTTGTCTAGTGTTCTACTTCTTTGTTTCTTACGAGTGCCTGATAACATACCTTTATGTTCGTCTCATATTAATTTATCTGCCGTCAACGTTTGTGAAGGATAGGGTTATCTTATAATTCGTTAGCTCGTTCAAGCTCCCAGCTGAGTTAGTTCAGCGAATTTCCTCTTATTATTATTTAGCTCTGTTTACGTGTATTTAAGAAATTGTCTGAGACATGCGGATACAACACATTCAAAATGATTAAATCGACTTAAATGTGGATAGATATAAGTAACAAATTTAATAGTCAATTAGGTTTTAACAGGTATTAAAAACTGAATAATTCTTTAACAAAAATTGGTAATCATCATATGATGTTGATGGGGATTAATATCACGGGAAGTTTCACTTGGCAGCTTTTATTTGTACACTTAGCTGCTGGGGTTTCTGCTCCAGCTGGTATTTTGGTTCTTCGCAGATAGGCGACTGGATTGATCGCGTCCCTGGTCAAGATTGAGAGTTGCAGCATGTTCCAAGTAGAATCAGGGAGTAACTGCAAAGCTTTTCCTGCAAATCTAAGACCCGTCTGATGATGCTGTCTAGCGTCGACTTCAGGCCACTTATACCCTCACTTGTTCCAGAAAGAGTACCCTCAACTGGTACCACTGTCGCATAGAGATTATGATCAATAAATTTTCCATATTTCCTTTCTTTTTCTACCCGTGTCCTCCACTTTATTATCGCTCTTTTATCCTTTTCCTGTGTTTTTCGCATTCGTACGTTTGCGACTATAAATATTACTATTTTCCCATTCAAACTTTCGCCTGTTTCTTTTCTCATTTAGAAACGCACACGCATGTTATTATATAACGTGTCAGTCACTGCAGTCAGACGAGATGTGTGATTATGTTTCATACTCAGACATGGGAGCAGACTTTTGGTCTAGCATTTTCACCTGACACGAGCGTTTCTTCGGCGTGAGGTGTGAAAACCGACACCTGCACGGCGCAGACTGAGACATTTGTCTGGTATTTTCCTCTGTCACGGCACTCTCAGACAGTTTCGTAGCGTGAGGTTTCTAAGACGCGTTTGGCATGTTATGTCCAGCGTCTAAGGTACGTAGGTGTTAGGAAAGGGGAGAGATCGGGTTTTTGGAAATAGTGGGATCTTTTGTCTGGTTTAAGATAGTAACCAGAGTTTGAAACTAGATTTTCATTCGTACTCCTAAATCTGCAGTAGACAGATCGCCAGGCTAGAAGAATATCTTGTGTATTGTAAAGTCTTTAGTTTCTGGGCAACATTTGCCGAGTTCTAGACTACCATTATATTGAATGATTCTAGTTCGTGGTATTAATCTGTAGTTCTGTGCGGAGGTAAATATTATATCTAATATATCTAGTATTTTGTGAGTGTTTAAAGTGTTGAATCGCCTATTTTTCACTAGTTCTTGTGTGCAGAGAGAATTAAAATATAGTCTGTATTATTTTCTAGTGACGTGTTCCAGTGGAAAGCAGAATAAATTATATTTCTAGCTTAAAATCATGCAGCTATAAATGAATTTGATTTTACTGCTAAATAATCAGACGAGAATATATTTTAAAATTAACTTATAACTGAAATGCTACATAAGTGAGTATTGACGGGATACGTATGTATTCCTAATTCATGATGACTGATTTTATGAATATAACTTATTTCACGGGAAGTTTTAAATGATAAGTCAAGCTGTACGCTTGCAGTTTAAAATGTAAGTTATAACGAGTACATAGTATGTATAATTATTTTATATGTGTTTTTTCCTCTATTTAGTGAATAAAACTGGGGTTAACCCAAACTTTGCCAGCGTTAAGTACTGATGAGCAATATCTGAGAAGAACTAAAACATTTTCCTTAAAAGACTTGGTGTAAAATCTTTACAAGAACTTTAAAGGTGAAATGACATAACGGGCCTATTGCGCCAGATTTTATTCTTCCTGAGAAAACTTAAGTACAGTTCAGCCCTTGTGGCAAGTAAACTATTACGAACAGTAACGTTCCGCAAATTATGTCAACTTGTGGTGTGACCAAGAATTTTACCTGTTGATCGAAGTTACAAACCTGACATTGTTCCTAAGTAGTGGAAACCTCGTGATTCTGATCCTGTGAGCCCGCTTGAAAACTAATTCTTACCTGAACTGATAAAGTGACACTAACTTAAAATCTGAACAAAATCATCGCCTGAAGAGAACGCTCCCCAGACAAATTGGATGAAACTAAGATCTGCAGAGCTGGGTATCCGCTTCATCAAACGATAAAACAGATTGTGTCATAACGTGCGCCAGACGGCGAACAACAGCAAGCTATAGGGTAAGAAAGTGAGAAATGCACGACAGGGCCTTGATGAATGAACCGAGAGAAAGCAGGTACGAGTGACTCTTTTTTTTATGGTATACCAAATTTCACCCACTTTGTAATTTCTTTATGCAAGTTTTGTTGCAAACAAGATACTTTTCCTTAGGATAGATCATACTAATATCTAAGTCTGTTCATACCTTTAAAAGGGGGAAATCATTAGATTACCGCTAATGTATCCTTGATTCCTTGGGGCTATTACTTTCTTCTAACGGGACTGTGAGCTATACATCGAGGGGAAAGATCATACCAACGGGTCTATCATTCTTGCAGCATTCCTTGATTTTTTTTTTTTTTGACTTTGTGTATATGCTTTTTTTAATGAAATTTTATATGTTGTGACGTAAGTTTACTATGATAATTAAGCTACAACTAAACTTATTCCAGTGTGGCGGTCAGTTAGTTCCCATAATATCTGTATAATCATTGTTATAGTTTTCCCCACGTCTGTACGTCTAACTGTCGTCTTGTATATGCATGCACGTGAGTGGATAGAAATATATATGAGAAATATATATATATATGTGTGTGTGTGTGTGTGTGTGTGTGTGTGTGTGTGTGTGTGTGTGTGTGTGTGTGTGTAGAATGTCTGACTCCTTTAAATCTGTCGTAGAAGATAGGTGAAAGAGAGAAGATTTCTCGATTTCAGAGACAGCCTCTATCACAGTCTACCATCTCACTCGTGGAAATCTATTTTTATTACTATCTCTCACTGTGACTATCACTTATTCTATTCTAATCAGAAGGGACCAACCCAAGTCTTAATCCCCCTATCAAAAATCTACGACAACCACCAACTAGTATCACAAAAGAAGAGAAACAAATACCCTCTAAGTATTGGGTTTCCCGACACATACTAATGTGCCCCCATCTTCCTATTCCACCATACCATCTACCTCAGAACTTTTACCCTCTCTGAGAATTAATCTTAATCCCAGTTTGCTAAAAACTATCTTTACATTTAAAATGAATAGTTTTATATTTAACTTTAGTTGAAAACATTTACAATATAGTTTAAATATGTTTACATTTACATCGGTTGGAAAGGTTGAAACTTTCATTACATTGAGAGTGATTTTTTTTTCAGTACGCCCGCTATTACTTGAGGCGAAATCTCAGGTTAGTAAGTCTAAACTGAGACTGATTTTACTTGAGTATCTTTTTTTTCTTGCACAGAGACAGGTGTCCCTCGCCATTCAGGCAGATACTCGCCGATTTCGGAGGTACCCATTAGAGCTTGGTCGGCTCAGAAGCCGCCAGTCCCTGGTCGACGACACTTCTTCAAATGTCCTTGCCAGGGCTCGAGTTAATCCAGGCCAAGTCCCGGTCAACGAAAAATCATCAAATATCCTAGCCCGGGTTTGATCCTGGGTCACCCGGTCGCCAGTGCAGTGTGGCAACCACTGCGCTAGCTCGGCTCCCAGAGTGAATATGTTTTACATTTACACTGGTTGAAAAAGTTGAAACTGTCATTACATTTAGAGTGAATATGTTTTATATTTACACTAGTTGAAAAGTTTAACAAGTATGTACATCATTTCTTTCATCATTCCCTCCCTATTTGATGAGGTTGCCTACCTCAAATGAATTGGACATCCACTTGCAATTTTCACATATTAATATTCACATGTCACACGTTAATAATGAAAAAAAAAATAGAATTCAAAATGTACAACTTACACCAATCTTTAGGGTCACAGACTGCTGGCTCAGAAAAATAGAGGCACTCTTGTAGAGGCCTCTTACACTTGGTCTGGGGTGTTGTTACTTTAGCAATACGTTCATACTTAGACGTGTTTCAGTTTCCTCAGATTCCGATTTTCCATGTTAAAATAGTAGAGTTTTCCTGGGCTGTAAGTCCTCAAGACGCTCAATCAAGGGTCCAGTCCGAAAAAATGCTGATTTTAGTCTTAACTCTGGCAAGGTCTGGTTGTCTTCTTGGCGTGAGGTAGATTTTCACAGTGCTTTCAAACCTGCTAAAGTGTCAGGTTATATTGCACGTGTTTACTTTGTTACGATTTTGGACGGGTCCAATGTGGTATTTGGTTGTTCCTCTATTTCGAACCCCCGCCAATCGTTTCAACACTTGCGTGTTTTGTGGGGTAATTCAAATTATTTCCACATATAAATTTATGCGCGTTACTGCAAAGGTCATGTCTCCAAATATGGAATGAAAACATTCGATCCTCTCTCGGCAATGTTTTCTCAAATACAACCTCTTACTTTCATCTAAAGTAAAGTCTTTGTAACAAAGTGTACAGGAGATAATTGTGTCATTCATTTCCGCCGGACGATAATTTATCGCGGGGCACTCCTATGTAAACATTACACGCGGTCACTATACGAAAATTGATCAGGCCCTTCTTGGTTTTGCCTGCGTCTTAATCTTAGCAAAGCCGAGAAGCACAAAGCGAACATGATCAATTATCACTGAAGGGAGTGTAAAATTGATAAGAAAATAGCTAATACATGCTTGATAGCAGAGAAAGAAATGGGCGACCACGTAAATTGCAAATAATTTAGTACACACACAAATGTAACTAAATACTGCTGGAGAGGAAAAGAGATCGAACCAATAATTATGTGACAAATCCATAAGTGATTATTAAACCTGGGTATCATGTATCGATGGTAAATACTTGCTCACAAATGAATTTTTTTGACGCACAAGCCAAGAAAAGACAACATTAACCAATCAGTAAAAAGGAAAAGAAAAAGACCGCTGGACTCCCTTGATCAGGTCTGTTAGAAATATATAAGAAACATTTATGAAAAAATGCTACTAGTCTATATAGCTACATATATGCACACAGTCGGGGAAAAGACGATCTCTTATTCACTCCGTCAGTCCTGATTAAATTTAAAAGGCACACGGTGTTTTCAGCCTACCCTATCGCCCGTCGCTAGCGCTGAGTTTTCAGGTCGGATGAGTTATGCGACTCTCCTCCTCATGCTCGCGCTTAATGATCAGCGTACAATGTCAATGTTCACAAACTATCGCCGGTCGTTAAGTAGCTATTAATTTGGTCGGCATCTGAAAGTTTAGTCATATGATATTAAATAATAGGCATTTATAATAAATACGCACAATGAAATAAAACGTGAAATTTTTTCTGTCACTATCAGTCGCACCTAGCATTTAACCCAGTCAGCTAAATCCATCTCTTCTTGTATGAGAAAGCGCGTGGTGAAAATTAACATTATAACTGAACATCTGGTATGAAATAGCTACGCGTTATTTTATTTCAATAGTTTTAACACTAGAAAATCTAAGTGAATTATAATGGTAAAAGCTTAACACTTTTAAACACGTAAGCACTAATTTCTATTACCAGCAAATCAGAATGAAAATCCCCACGAATGCTATTAACACATTTTCCACAATGGCTCTAGAACTACGTGCTTAGACTATCCAAAAATTCTGAGTAACAACTGATAGCAGGTCTAAGAAGACAGTTTATATATCACTATGTTTCTCTGATCTATAGATAATGTTACTTTTCGCACTATTGTGTGAGTAACGGAGAATCAGAACAGAGTTCCCAGATAAAAGCTTACACCCGTCTCCCGTCGAGCGCTTTTGATCGTCATCAAAAGACTTATACGTGTAACGGGGTTCTCTAAGATTTTCTCTGTACGAATGCAAGCTTCTGAAGATCAAGAGCCCAGGGGTTTCTGTCTGACTTCCCCTGAGTATGAACGTCAACAGATTCTGTGTTATTCACGTGCGGTCTGTCAGGTATCGTATGATTGACAGATAAGCTCGCGTGATGAGACGTGGTAAACAAATCTGATTCGCTACCTGTTTTGGCGGGCAGGTCACGAAAGTTTGTAAATCCTTCGTTTGCTTATGTTCAAAGAAAAGAGGCGTGGATGAAAAATAACTTGTGTGAGTAAGGCAGGCAGTAAATGCATGGTTTTGCTAGCAAATCATAGAGCGCTAATGGGATTAAAATGGGAGTAAAAAATGCAGCTGAGAATTTACATTTTTTTTTTAAAGATAAATACCACAACAGTGTTATGGAATATAATTAATTGTAACGTCTTATGAAAAATATTTATATTCCGTTTTCTATTTATCATTTTTTTAAATTTTAATTTAGTGATGTTTTTGTATAAAACTGTGCACCTCAAAGGTCATTACTGCACCTCTCTGATGTGCGCGCCCTAGGCGGCTGCATAATTGAACTAATAATTGCACCGGCTCTGTTAATATCACAAACCTCAAACATAACAAATGCTCTCGTATTTAAGCAAAAAACATTTACATTGCAAACAAATGGAATAATCGATTAAAATGTGTTTTATCAATTAATCGCTAAAAAAAAATTTTTGAACGATAACGATCAATGATCAGGCGACTGAAAAAGTATGCAGCGTTAAGTAGCTGAGAAGTAACATCTACAAGTAAGCAACAAACAGGATGTTAAAGTCGAGGATACCTAAAGCCAGATTAGCCTTCAGCTCATTCAAACCACTATGGAACTCGGCATCTCTTTGGAAAATAAACGTAATTTTTGCTGTTCAACACAAATATAAAATGTGTCCTGCTGTGTGGCTCAGAAACATTGTAGGGCACCGCGAACATCAAATTGCAAACTCCAAACTTTCATTAACACAACATTCCGTCGTATCCTCTTTATTCAATGGTCAGAAGTAATAACAAAATACAGAGCTGTTGAGTAGTAAAAGGCAACAACCAGTACATTCACTACCCTTCTGCTTCAGAAGGAGCATAAGCCGTCAACAACACATGCCAAGTTCTCCTGACATGCCATCATTTCAAGGTATTTATTTACATGTCTGCCTCATTATTATGTATTTCTGCCTTCATTTCTCTTCTCCGTGTGTTTTTCGATCTACCTCCACTTCTGTTACCCTGGGGTTTTTTTAAACAAGAGCTGCATTGTAGGGTTATCAGCAGGTTTCCTCAGCCAGTAGTTAGAACTTGGACAAAGAAATAGGAGACGGATTGGAACTCTCAGGAAAGCGCAGACGAATATAACAAGATATACCCTAGACGTGACAAAAAAGAACAAGAACAGCACAACAGGAAGATAAAATATATGTTCTCGTGTGCACAGCTGGTAAAGGAGGCTCAAAATAGAAATTGGCGGCGAGCAACAGCTACTATCAAGTGTTGTATGTGGAACGATAACGAATCAGAAAGAAGATGAAGTGAGTCAAACGCACAGCAGCGTCTAAGATGAAAGAAAATTAGATGTTAATGAAAAAGAAAGTTCAGGAGAGAAGGCGGAAGTTGGTCGCTAGTTTTTGTTATGTTTTTCACATTTTCTAAGATCAATCTTGTTTCTTCCGGAACTTGTTTCTTGTTTTCGAGGCGGAAGTCAGAGGTTGGAGGTCATGTATACCAGGAAGTAGGACTTTTTCGTAAGTGATATATAAGTGCAACAACTACTTGACAAACAACAGTTATTTGTGGCGATATTTCAAAAGGTATGTTTTCTTTACAGTTTTTCGTACTATTTGTTTCTGTTGACACTTATTAAGAAAAAAAGTTACTTTGTCTCTTGTTTCTTGATTTATGTGTCGTACCACAACCAGACAATAAACCCAGCCCCTGCAGACCTAAGTGCAACAGTCCCAGTTACGAGGGTTTAGTCATGTCTGCAAAATGGAAGAACATTGGCTACCACGACACATATGGGAAACTAAGAGCCAGGGATCTGGACCTCCAGGACGACCCATAGTTCGCTGGGAGGACAACCTTAGACCATCACTGAAGGACCGAGGACTAGATTGGAACGAGCCAAACGGAATACAGCTGTCAGGATAGCATGGCGCTCTGTCTGGCTAACCTCTACAACCCAAGGAGGAAGAGGAACAACTAAGTAATAGTAGTAAGTAGTGTTACTGGGAATGGAAAAGGGAACAAAGAACACTAAAATGCGACTAAACAGGACTGTCAATGCGAAAGTTGGTACACACAATACATATAATGAAAGAACAATGGGGAAATGCGGCTGCGGAACAGCAAACGAAAATGGGGATAAACTAATAAGTTTCTGTAGCATTAACAACCTGGTCATTGGAGGAACACTTTTCCCACATAAAGAAATTCACAAATTAACATGGGAATCACCAAATGGTCGGGACAGAAACCAGATAGACCACATCATGGTTAACGGTAGATGGAGACATGCATTACAAGATGTGAAGGTAAGAAGAGGTGCAGATGTGGGAAGTGATCACCATTTAGTAGTAGCAAAACTGAAAGTGAAACTAAGAAGGGCTGGACCAACTGTAACTACACAAAAAAGGTTTGACATCAGCAAATTGAAGGACTCCCTTACCAGAAAAGCTTTTGCGGCTGACATAAAGAAACGATATCAATTTGCCAAAAGTCAGGAAAAGACATTGACTGATGAAATAGACCAGAATTTCAACACCATTTCAACAATATACAAGGAAAGCAGCAAATCATGCTTGGGATTCCAGGAAAGGAAGAAGCAAGACTGGATAACACCAGAAACATTAAACACGATAACGATGAGAAATGAAAAGAAAGAAAACAGAAGCGAAGTCCCCCCGGTTAAAGCAACTATATAGCGAACAGTACACTCAGCTGGACAAGGAAGTTAAACGCCAAACCCGAGCCAACAAAAGGAATTTCCTAGACGATCTTGCAAGACAGGCAGAGGAGGCAGCACTGAGAAATGAGCAAAGCACAGTATACAAAATAACTAAATTCATCAGCGGAAAACGAGGTGAAAACAAAATTACATTAGTAAGAGATAAGCAAGGAAATCTCATCATGACAGCAGAGGGACAGGAAACAAGATGGGCAGAGCACTTCAGAGAAACTCTGAACAAGGAACCACCAGAGACACAATTGAATGTTCCTGAAGCTGAAAACGATCTAGATGTAAATACAGACATTCCACGAAAAGAAGAAATCATCACAGCAATCAAAGGGTTAAAGAACGGCAAAGCTCCGGGCCATGATAACTTAAATGCAGAGCTATTTAAGACAGACCCTGAGCTAGCAGCAGAACTATTAGAACCACTATTTGCACAAGTCTGGAAAACGGGGACAACACCATCAGAGTAGAACAAAGGAATAATTGTCAAATTGCCCAAGAAGGGGGATCTTGCAGACTGCAATAATTGGAGAGGAATCACTCTTCTCTCAGTTCCCAGCAAAATAATAGGCAGGATAATTATACAGAGAATTTCAAAGGCAGTAGACCACAAACTGAGGAAAGAACAAGCAGGATTTAGAAAGAACAGAAGATGTGTAGATCATATATTCACTCTCAGGAACATTAAAGAGCAGTGCTCAGAATGGCAAAGACAGCTTTACATTAACTTCGTTGATTTTGAAAAGGCTTTTGACAGCATACATAGGGACAGTTTATGGAAAATACTGAGGACTTATGGAATTCCAAGCTGCATAGTGTCAATCATAAAAAGCCTCTATGCCAACTTTACGTGTAGTGTTGGGCAGAGCAACCTAACCTTTGAGGTGAAGACAGGAGTACGACAGGGATGCCCCTCATCAACCACTCTATTTTTAACAGTCATAGACTGGGTGATGCGCCAGACAACAGAGGGCAGTCCAAGAGGAATAAGATGGACAACATTTTCTACATTGGAAGATCTGGAATATGCAGATGACATTGCACTACTGGCACATTCACATCAACACATCCAGGAAAAAACGGATAGACTTAATAAGTTTAGCCAGCAGGTGGGCTTGAACATCAATTTAAAGAAGTCTGAGGTCATGACGCTCAATGTGAGCAACCCTGAGCCCATATCAGTAAGGAATCAGAAACTGGTACAGACAGACACCTTCACATACCTAGGAAGCATAGTAACACCAGACGGCGGGGCAGGCAAAGACATCAAAATCAGAATGAATAAGGCAAGAACAGCCTTCTTTAGCCTAAACAACATCTGGAAGTCCTCCCAGTACAGCACAAGCACAAAATTAAGATTATATCAGAGCTGTGTGCTTTCTGTGCTTCTCTATGGTGCGGAATGCTGGAGAGTTACAGAGAAGGAAATGTCGAAATTGTCCTCTTTTCACACAACATGCCTAAGAAAAACTCACCGAATCTTTTGGCCGAATACCATCACTAACCAAGATCTGCTTACTCGTAGCAAGCAAGAGGACATGCACACCAGCATAGCTGGCAGACGCTGGAGCTGGGTTGGCCATGTCCTCAGAAGAGACCCCGATGCCATCACAAGAACAGCTATGCTTTGGACCCCTGAAGGAAAACGAAAGAGAGGCCGACCAAAAACAACTTGGCGGAGGACTGTGGAGGCTGAGATGCAAAGAATGAACCAGAGTTGGGGCACTGTACGAAGAATGGCCACCGACCGAGCAAAGTGGAATCAATTTGTTGTTGCCCTACAAGACGCCACTAGGCGATATGGCCACTGACTGCTTTGACGGTCGGCGGCTAAGGATCAAAGAAGAAGAAGAAACAGGACTGGCTATGGGACCAGTTACTCAATCCTTTGAAAAAGTGTTTGCCTACATAAACATCACAATAACAACATGGACAATTCAACTATAGAAAATAGTTCAACTCAGCCACCCATGTCAGAAGAAGGGTAATCTCAAAAGTGGGCACCAAGAATGCTCCTACATAAACCGAACTAGCGAAAACTGCACAAGTAGCAGCAGAAAAGAAAAGCTAACAAAATACATCCCTAGGCTGTACGAAATAAGGTTTAATGGTACAGAAAGGAAGAAACTGATACAGTAGAAATATTGCTGTCCTCAGGGCATGAGAAAGAAATCGCAAACCATATCGAAGGCAAGGCTCTAATGCTGCCAAAGAAAACAGAAAACAATCATAGAATGGGAAGCATAGTGACCCGCACTCGTAACAGTAACATTCAAAACAACCCAAAAGAAACATAAGGATAAACATCTTCCATTGTATGCACCAAGCAATGACAAAGTGGAATCCGTGTATGAAGGATTTTACACTAGAATGCACAATATCATGGACTCAAAAAATACAAAGAAGAGACGACATCGCAATGTTGATGGTAGTTTAAATATACACATGGGAACAGATGACAGCGCTTTGAAAAAATCATAGGACAACACGAACTTGGGACAATGAACGAGAAAAAGGATAACTATTCACACACACACGCGCACGTGGGGGCGCGCGCACACGAACCCAGACACACAGAAATATATATATCCACACGCACACACACACAAAGACGCACACAAAATAAAATAAACATGAATGTCACCAGACCACATGACAAAAAATCATGGATAAAACCAGAAACCACCAATAAGACACAGAAGAGAAAAATAAAACAACATAAAAACATTTAAACAGAAGCAACACTAGAAGTTCCAATGCCAATGCGCTTGAAACACTGAAGCAAACAAAGAAGTAAATTAAAATACCAGTCGAGACATGGAGAAATATACTGATGAGTTGGCAAGAGAGGTAGAGAAAGCTACCGCCCAAGGAAATGGGAGAGACCTGTACAACAGCACAAAGAAGCTAACAAGGAAATACGAGTAAGTAAATGATTTCACAAAGGACGAGCATATAAAATGATTTTGCAACATAAAAGAGTAAATGAAGCGATATACCGCATGTTGAGGAACTTCTGAATAGACCAATTCCTCTACAAGTTCCCCCAAACATGCCAACCAGCAGAAAAGGAGATACAGCTTAACTGTGAAAACCCAGATACGGAAGAAATACGAAAAGTCATAAAGTTTCTTAAACACAAAAAAGTTTCTAGCCCATATGGCGTTCGCGCAGAAGTCATCAGAGCATATATTGACACTTGACAGAAGTATTATACACATGACTTGGTAATGTCTTGAAGAAGCACCAGCAGAATGTGGAACTAATGACAAGAGCCAGACAAGTGTGAGAGGAACAAGAGATGAAAATAAAATTGCTTGTGCTAGACAGGACGCGCATTGAAGAATCCTGAAACTGGATAGTCCATGTTCTGGAATCCACAAGAGTAAGAGAGGTATGGTGACATCAAGAGTAAGAGAGGTATGGTGACATCAAGAGTAAGAGAGGTATGGTGACATCAAGAGTAAGAGAGGTATGGTGACATCAAGAGTAAGAGAGGTATGGTGACATCAAGAGTAAGAGAAGTATGGTGACATCAAGAGTAAGAGAGGTATGGTGACATCAAGAGTAAGAGAGGTATGGTGACATCAAGAGTAAGAGAAGTATGGTGACATCAAGAGTAAGAGAGGTATGGTGACATCAAGAGTAAGAGAGGTATGGTGACATCAAGAGTAAGAGAGGTATGGTGACATCAAGAGTAAGAGAGGTATGGTGACATCAAGAGTAAGAGAGGTATGGTGACATCAAGAGTAAGAGAGGTATGGTGACATCAAGAGTAAGAGAGGTATGGTGACATCAAGAGTAAGAGAGGTATGGTGACATCAAGAGTAAGAGAAGTATGGTGACATCAAGAGTAAGAGAGGTATGGTGACATCAAGAGTAAGAGAGGTATGGTGACCCCAAGATTAAGAGAGGTATGGTGACATCAAGTGTAAGAGAGGTATGGTGACATCAAGAGTAAGAGAGGTATGGTGACATCAAGAGTAAGAGAGGTATGGTGACATCAAGAGTAAGAGAGGTATGGTGACCCCAAGAGTAAGAGAGGTATGGTGACATCAAGAGTAAGAGAGGTATGGTGACATCAAGAGTAAGAGAGGTATGGTGAGACAGCAAAGCACATAGAGAAGAGAACTGGAGACATAAATGACAGAGTTCGTGGAACACGAGAACTTGGCGAGAGCTTGTTGACGGCCTTTGTGCCTTGGGAAATTCGGCCTGTCAGTTCTTTAATTGTCGCTTGCGACAGACCGACTAAAGGATAAAGTTAAATTAAGGACCTTTTTTTCAATTTACAACAGCGAAGACTATTTTTAAGAAAAAAAGGCATGCATGTTGCGCATAGCTCTATCACAAAATAACAGCAACAATTGTTTTACTACACTTCTTCAGATCTCATAATGTGCACCATGTCTAAAAGAGAGGCAACAGCCTTAACAGTAATCTCACTTGTCATCTTAGGTAAGTCTCTTTTATCTGAGTTAAATGTAACTTTCTGTTTTAACTATTGTCACATTTATCAAGTAGTGAGATTGCAGCTTTAAATAAATTGTGAAAACTTGTATGTTCAGCCCAATAACACTACCCTGGTTTTCTCAAATGAAACATTTAGCGCTGGATTATTCATTAGGCCCACTAGAAACGGGCATAGGGCCCCAGGCGTACAGGGGCCACCGCGAAAAAAGCCACGGAGTCATAACTCACAGAGCTCTACAGCAATGATACGTGTACGTTAGTATGCTTGTGCGGGCAGTGTAATAGTATCTGTACAACAGTTAGTTTATTAGTTACTTCAACTCTCGCTTTTTTTTTCCTTTTTTATTATACTTTCTTTGCTGGGGCCCCACTAACCAAATCTAGGCGATGTAACGAACACTTACATATTATTATATATCAATAAAAATATTTATCTATGATCCACGTGTTTTTTTTTCTCTAGTTTTACCTTTTACGTCATTGGAGAGGGGCCCCAAATTATCTAAACAGCCTAGGGTCTCCACAGTTCTTAAGCTGGCCCTGGTAACATGTGAAGAATCCGTCTTTAGGAAATGTCCCCATCAGCCTGTAGTTGGTAGTGAAACAGTTATTTTATTTTCATGCAGAAAACCTTACTGCTACTCAATTGTTTAATGTGCCCATTGATGTTGTTTGGGTCCAACTGTCTTACTTATACTTTATCTTCATCTTAATCAATAGGACTGTCGATTTTTTTTACGTTCTAAACGTAGCACGGTGGTTGCTCATCTGTGTATCTTCTTCTTCGTCGTACACTCTCAGATGTCTATTTGAATATTTTCAAAGAAAACAATGGTCTGTCTTAGGCTATTTCTATCTCCATAGAGTTTTACCAGGAATGGTACTGGGGACTGCCATATATGCTTTCTCTGTTTCTCTTAAGTTGGGCATCTCTGAAGCAGATGTTCAACAGTCATGTTATCAGTGCCACAGTTCCACTCGTCGGTAGTTCTTATCTTTAGCTTGTTGAGCAGGTGATGTCCTAATCTGTTGCTCTTAAGTTGGGCATCTCTGAAGCAGATGTTCAACAGTCATGTTATCAGTGCCACAGTTCCACTCGTCGGTAGTTCTTATTTTTAGCTTGTTGAGCAGATGTTGTCCTAATCTGTTGTGGCCCGTGTGGAATCTGAAAATTATCATTTGTTCTTTTCTGCGAGGCTATTAATATGCATCAGTTTGTGTGTGTTCATCATTTTGTCTGTGTGTAATAATGCCACCTTAATAATAAATAAATCACGAAGGAAAATAATCACAAATTGCAGGTTTATCCAATACACTTGTACTCCATGTGTCAACAGAGCATCAATTTTGTAAAGAGGTCATATGATTAATGATCTAAATATAGAATCAAGTTGTAAAACATCTGTAACGATTTTTTTTAATCACAAAACAGCTGTCGCTGTTACGGGAGCATCATCCGAGGAACAGTCACATGATCGCCACAAACGTACACTTCTGCAGCTGTGTTCTTTGATAAACCGTTTTACTGGCAGGAACTGCTTGGACTACAACAACTACGGCTGCCATTGTGGCCTAGGCACCTCCACTCCTACCCCTGTTGATGATGTAGACAAGTACGTGATTCAGTATTGATGTAGTTAGTATTGATATAGTAGTAACGGCAAATCCTGATGTCATTGAAATTATGGAGACACCATTCATAATCGATCTCTCACACCCTAGACAGACAGGCAGACAGATAGATAGATAAGATAAAGGCAGATAAGTTACTAGATGAATGGATGGACAGACAGACGGATAGAAGAACGTACGGATGATGATGATGATGATGATATAATTCCTTTAGCTGTGAGCAGGTAGCTCTTGACAGCCCATTGCCTCTCTGACAAAGGTGCAAGTCTTCCTCAGTTGTTGTGATGATGTGTAGAGTGTATTGCGGATGGTTGGGTGCGATGGGAGTAGCTAGTGTCGCAGGTCAGTTAGTCTTGGGCACTGTAAAGGAGGTGTTCAATTGATTCCTCATGGTGGTGGCAGTGCCAACAGTTTGGTTCACGTAGTGGGTCTATTCTATTTAAATGTTTATTGACGGGGGCATGGTCTGTTCTCAGCTGGAAAAATAGACTCTGATCTCTTCTTTTCAGTTGTTTAACTGGATCTTGAGTGTTTGGTTTAGCTTGATGTTTGAAGAATGGACGCCCTGTCTGGTAGGTAGCCCACTGGTTTAGCCATTCTTGCTTATAATTGTTTCTCGGGATCTGTTGGCAGGTTTGCAGTGTGGTACTTGATGGGAACTGGGGCAGTGCTGCTCCTCTTTTGGATAGTTTATCGACTTTTTCATTTCCTGGGACTCCGACATGCCCAGGGATCCACTGGAGTGTAACTTCGACGCAATAGGAAATGAACAACTGGTCAATTAATCTACAGATGTTATTAATATCAGGAGACATTTTGCTTTCAGGTGGAGTGATGTCACTTTCAAAGTCTGAGATTATCCGGCACAATACTGTTTCTAGTGCTGTTATTTCTGCATCATAGCTGGAACAAATTTCTCCGCAAGGGCCAAAAATGAACGTACGGATGGAAGGACAGACACAGACAGAACGAACGAACTAACTTTATTTTCAAAGGGTTGAGAATTGAGCACGAAGGCCAGACTGACATCCTACCTTTCATTTCTTTCCTCTTTTATACTAATTCATTCATTCTCACATGCTTTTTTATATTTCAATTTAAAAGAAGACAGACACACAGACAGACAGATATGCGACGAAAGGACTGTCCCTGTCTTTGTGTGATCTCTCACATCGTCAGCCCTCCGGCAGTAAACTTCTTTTCTTCATATTTCTTCATTATTCGCTTGTTATTTGGCATTTTATTTTGCCCTTTCATTCATTTTACTCTTTATGCTGAACATAGCATGGGGAAAGTCTCTAACACGCCAATCACCTATGGCAGTATTTGCTACTGGAGTAATTCTTATCTTATTGTGTCGTATTCACGCTTCACGAAGACGTGTTAAGTTACGCCAGGTTATTGGACGGCCAGCGACAATATTTTATCGCATAATCTGTCTGACCATCTTTTCAAGCGACGGTGCTTGTTTATCCAAGCTTGTGTTGGGCAGGAGTGCTGAATAGAACCAGATTTCTTTGTCTGGCGAAACACAGGTGACTAGCGACCATCACTGAGTCATTACGCCAGAAACACATGGTCACAATATTGTGATTGAGAGAGGTGCGGCCGGAAGTCTTATGTAAGGATATGACATCACTGTTGTAAGAGGCCACGCGTGTATATTAAATTTAATATTTTTCAAATACGCGTGGGGTGAGTAATGGTAAACAAACCGACTCCTCTAGTGCGAGAGAGCTATTGGTTCGCCAGAATCAATAATGAATTTTATTGGAACATTCAGCGGAAACCCAGCTGGATTTGAACTTGGGAAATGAGAGATATAATCTAACAAACTCGGAGTCAGAGCACACAGACAGACTGCATCGCAACGTCAATTAAGCACCTCCTAAAAGCCAGAGGAAAAAGGATAGGACTTATAATTCCACAACTATAAGTAACAGATCGAGTATTGGGCAACTTTGGAATTCACAAGTAAACCCGCAATTTTAATACAAGACTGGAAACTTGGGGGAATTTTATCACAAATCATAGAAGAATTATACAAGTTTTCCCAGGCCAGGAATTTGCAGAACACCAGCCGTCAGAGGAATTAACTCTAATTTCCAGACCTACGTGATTTGAAGCTTCTAATACAGAGCTGTGTCCATCCTAAAGCTGTGCAAGGAGAGTTGTAGATTCCCAATTTTGGGTTCGTGGTTAAAAGCTAGCAGACGAAGCTGAAAGACGAAGAGTTCTAAGCTAAAAGCAGGGAATCCTCTTCATCACACCCGTTGGGCGGAGAAGGACCTGAGAACCGAAGAACTAACTACACCACCGAGACAGGACTCATCTGGAGTTAAGTCTTTTGTGTAAACAGGCACCAGCAAAATACGGACATTATTAACGCCCTACCAAAACCTCAATGAGGAAAAAATTAATTACAATTTCACCCCATCTTTCCATATTTATTTTAACGTGTTGAACTAATTGACTATTAAATTTGTTGTATGTTATTTTAAACTAAACAAATAATTGTTTATTCAGTCATTAAAAGTATGAAAGCAAACGTATGAGCGAAAATATTTAAAAATCATATATATATATCCATTACTTATAAGAGGGCATTCGTTGGATTACTCCAACTGGGGGCTTGAGCGGGTCAGAACCATTGCATAAACCCTTCACAAAAGGCGACGGACCAGATAATAAGTTAACAAATTTGCTCAGCCCTAAGCAGCGTGTGTTCTTGACTTCTGGGAATATCTTGTGAAGGCTCCCCTAAGGTAGAAGCGCCATTCATCTTCTATCTACATCTTTGCCAAGAGTAATCTTGCGCGAAGATAAATACCTTGGACGACCTACTTTTAGATACGCTTGGACCACTATTGCAAAGCAAGAGAAGGCAATCCGTGACAGGATAGGTATATAGATAGATAGATAGATAGATAGATAGATAGATAGATAGATAGATAGATAGATAGATAGATAGATAGATAGATAGATAGATAGATAGATAGATAGATAGATAGATAGATAGATAGATAGATAGATAGATAGATAGAGAGATAGAGAGAGAGAGATAGAGAGAGACAGACAGACAGACAAGACAGACAGACAGACAGACAGACAGACAGACAGACAGACAGACAGACAGATAGATAGATAGATAGATAGATAGATAGATAGATAGATAGATAGATAGATAGATAGATAGATAGATAGATAGATAGATAGATAGATAGATAGATAGATAGATAGATAGATAGATACTTTGATTTCTCACTTCAGCTGCTGTCGCATACATGACAACTGCTATAGAAGCGCGCCCTGTCCCTTGGTACCTCCCCACCTTGTGCCCTACTCCGTGACATGCCGGGGCACTATTTGCAGCTGTAACAGTAAGTACTTCAGTCCTAACTCTTTTACTGTTTTTTTTTTATTATTTCCAAAGGTATCACCCGTGTGTTACCAGAACCTGAAGGGGTAGTAAAGAATATTTTCACTGTAATCTATTATGCCTGTCGTAAAAAAGCGACTAAGGTAGGTTGGATACGGTAACTGCTACTGTGGAAACTTTAGGCCACAAAAACTTCAACAAACAACATGAACAAGAAATCGAAAGAAAATAAATCTCAATAATTTAAGACAGAAGAAGGTAGGGAGGCATATGACGCAACCCAGAGAACGCCGAAAGGAATCTGGATTGCTGACTCGTGTTTTTCTTCTAGGAACACCTAGAACAGATTTGGCACCCGGAATGTTCGTACAATGAACAAATTGGGGGAAATGACTAGGAAGACTTAAAAAGACCTTGGGTTGATGGTGCTCGACAAGAGAAGACTTGGCATAAGTTTGTCGAAGTTCTATGCTCTTTGAGAAGCTTGGATATCATGAAGGAATCATTTGACATATTGTAAGATATGTTTTAGAAAGTACGCATTTGACTATCGCGATATTTGTCTGGGGCCAGTTTGTCACGTTTTTTCTAAACAAATACAACCATAAACCGCTAACTCGGAACCACCAAGAAAACTGACCTCGATCATGAGCGCCTCTGGAAAACCTACCCCTAAAACCGGTCTCTCGTCCTATAAGAGTAAAGTTGTATCCTCCGACTTCCATTTCTTCTGTGTCTTCTAAACTTGTTTTTATATTTGTTGTGTAGAGGGAGAGGACAATCTAATTTTTTCATGATGTTTAATTTTGTAGTAAACTTTACATAGGTGTAGTTTAGGAAGCATAAGTAAAGATCTGTTACGTATATAGCTCTTTACGTCAGCGATCTGAGCGTCCGTATGGCAGGGTGGTTAGGACAATTGCTTCTCGATGCATAGTGACCTTGATCGAAATCAAGTTGTCACGCTCCATTATACCCAGCTGTAAAATATGTTTCTGTCTTTTCTTTGAATTAAGGAAGACAAAGGCAGCGAAGACATATACTGCTCATCCCACCTCACAAAACTGAGATTAAATATAACTCAATTAATGCTGAGTTTGACGGCAATATCTGCAATGGATTGTTTTTAACCTTTTGAAATACAGAACCAACAGATGAAACCACAATTATGGAGCACAATTATGGAGAGGAAGTCCCACAAATGTCGCCACTTCGAGTATCTCCTAGATCCGCTTCTTATGGGTGGTGTCCAGAGCTGAGTACTAGTAACTGTCACAAGATGGATTTTGGGGCGACCTCTTTCCGATCTCTCTTTCTTTACGGCAGTATTTAGTTACATTTTTGTACTGATTTAATTGCAATTTTTTCAGAGTCGCATCCTTTTCTTTCTCTATCCACTGGAGCAGATATTCTGTATCTACATTCTTTCACTCCTCTCAGAGATAAGTCATCATGTCTGTTTGTTACCCGTCCTTTCCCTAAAGCTTTGAAAGGCATGGCAGAGATAATATTAACGACACCCATGTTAGTTATTCGCGAGTGCAGTCGACATTAGACTACAGATTAAACACTAGAATCGCTCAGCGTATTTGTTCAACTGCTGATAATGCCAGACTACGCTCGCCACCAAGCTGGTGATAAGGTAAGACACATTTTTGGACAGACAATGATGACAAGATTACTTTAGATAGTAATAATTTGTTACATCTGAAACACATTGTCGTAGGAGTTTGCAGATTAAACACTAGAATCGCTAGAATATGTTCGCCTGCCAGGGATCGGATATTTTCATACCATATACGGAAGACTTGATGTTGAGTCCGTTTTATCGTTGAGTTCAGTTTATTCTGGTGAAGAGGTAGCTTAAAACGCGAATGGTTAAAATGAACGAATGTCAACAATATTCTTCAAACGAACTTCAACAAGTAGTATTGAACTGGGTGAACTGGGCAAGTACTGGCAGTACAGAAGTCGGTGGTGACTGTACATAGATTTTATTCAACACAGCACAGACGGAGTGGACAAGACTAACATCGTCACAGGCGCAGAAATCATACGTCAACATGTTGATAATTACTTTTAAAGTTCCTGAAGATTCTCTACTAATAAAGTCCTCTGACTCAAGTGACTGAGGATCACAAAAACTGTTACCATATAATATTCCGCTCATTCAAGTCCATTGACCTTCCTTCAAGGACGTCCATCATGGTAACGTATTCATACTCCAGGATAAAATTCTTCCATATCATACTTCACAATCCCAGACTTTCTCCATACATCCCGTTATATATAGTATATAGTTTTCAAACAAAGTCATACATGATAATACGAACAGGTTAGAGATTCCAGTTGACTAACCTCTCCCATTCTATGCCACGCTTCTGGCATTGTAGTAACAGCATATTAAACATGTGAAGCATATAAATTCATTAACTTGATTTCTTGTAGGTATTCTCCCTCTACGAAAAGATTCAAAGGCTATCGACTCCGTGTGTCCAATTCTAGGAATGTCATCTACGATGAATTCCCGCTAGACCATTAATAGGAGCGGCCTGATACTTTAATGTACATAAATAAACATGCCATAAGAAATGGGGCGACACTTACTTTATACTTCCACTATTGACTTCGCCATGAAGATCAATAGATACGAATACAACTGATGGCTATTTCACATTTGCCAAAAATCAAGGGATAACACAGCGGACATAAATATGGTCCGAGCTGCCCCTTACATGACGTCAGAAAACTACTCAACTAGGTTACACGTGCGTCCAAAGCAACTCACCCTGCATTGTGCACGTCAGTGCGTGAATCAATCGAACGCACAAATAATATAACTATATAAAACTGGTGCGTACATTTGGCAGGACCGAAGACTACCCCCGTAGGTAATAAATGTACGTAACAGCTCCCTTATCACCTCCCCTTAAAAAAAATTAATTCTATTAATTTTTTTCGAACTAATTACTCGAGAGAGGTGAGTCAAAACTACAACAAGATTTATGACATGCATAAAATTATATCATATTAAGAAAAGAATATTAAATGAAAACAATATAACTAAATGATAGTATGCATTAAAGCACACATCCACCATCGACCTACTTTGGAACGATGTGGTAATATAAAACAAGTTGAAAAATGAAAATGAAGAAACCATAAAAAAAAAGATGATAATAAAATTCAACCAAACTTTTTTTTTAAAAGAAATTTGAAACATATGATTTCAAAAATGAAAATGAACAGCAACACTGATGATGATCAATGATGAAAGAATCAATAAAACAGAAAATTTTAAAATACAACATGCAAAATGAAACAAAGCATAATTAAACACTTTAAGAAGCAACGCACTTACTATTTCCTAACACTAGTAAGTTTGACTAGTTATCTAAAAGTGAGATATCATGTAGTGGGATACGTGAATACACGTATTGCGAAACACTAATAAAGTTAATAGATGTGTGATTTATAATCAATCAAATTGATTAAATTGAATTATACTAATTAATAGTACTTAATTTATGAACAAATAACTAATTACTAATTTATTCTAAGTGATTTCAATTTCACTCATTGTTAATATTCTTTTAGAACTAGTTAAATCGACAAGAATATGTTCTCAATGTACCATGCCTGAAATAAGTTTACGAACACGATATGTAGTGTAATCTGTTCCATAACAATAGTGAATGTCTATTTGTCGCATTTACCAATGTTTCCATACTAAAAAAATGTTACTTTAATATCACTGTTCCCGTTCTAACAAAACGTTACTTCACAAGAAATAATGTTATAATCCATACTGTCGTAATTTTTATCTGAGAGGGTGCTGATGAATATTGGTCCCTTTAGAGTGTAAAGTGATATTGAAGGCTCTGTGAGAATAAGGATTTAGGTGAATGAGGTAGTAGATTCACAAGCGCTGGGAAGGAGCAAGGACAGTCTCTTATTACGACAATATCTGTTTTCTCACAGACTACTCCTATCTCTCTTCTGCACAAACAATTGTGTCAGTTCCAGTCGCTCAGGCGCGCTCACCGATTTGGTGATTCTGTCGCTCAACGTACATGAATACAAACTACACAGATGGAAATGTTTGGAGTTTTAGGCCAACCGACAACCAACACAATTAATGATTAATACCTTTATTATCATCAAGGACTCACACAAAATTGTACATTTACAGTCAAAATCAAAAAGTTACAGATTACAAATATAACTAGGGAAGAGGGATTTTTGAGGAGAAATATCCCATCCACCGTTTCCCGTTTATATCTACTAACAGACAAAACCCGGTCCCAAAAGACAAGAAAGGGGGGGGGGGGGTGATCAGAGATAGGCAATTTAACCCACTGGTAAATTTATTACTCTGAGGCAAGGGGTTACAGAAGAAAGGGGGGGGGGGGGGGGGGAGGAAAGCTAGGGTTCTCAATTGTCTCCCTTTAAATCAACAAATTTTTACGGGAGGGGAAATGTACACAGTTACCCAATCCCGCTAGGAGAGATCCCGTACAAGGAATATAATGCACCTTAGTATAAGGTCGAACTAATTAAAAGGGTAAAGAAAAGATAAATCTCCTTTCATTCAAAAAAAAACACACTAGGGCTGGCCATCCCAACAAACACACACGCAGACTTACCAAAATGGTGAATTCTGTCAATCTAGGAATTATTTATCACAGCAGCTAATACCGTGGAATAATGGACTGGTCCTCTTATTTCTTCCGTGTCAGGCCCCAGATTTAACGAGGTAACAAATAGTCTCAAAAAATCGCCAGACGGTGAAGCGTAAAGGCTACTGTTGGTTTAGATAAAGTTCCTAATGAATGGCACAGGCACTTGGCTAAGCGTGAGGTATGGTGTGGTTCATAAAATCGGCACAGCTGGTGGAGATAACTTCCTTTTTCCGTAATGTCACAAGTTAAGAAAAACACTGAGGTAAGTTCTTCTTCGGGGGGGGGGGGGGGGGGGGTTTAAAATCCACTGAATATGCGTGACAGACAGTGTTCAGGTATCGATGCTTTTTCTTCACAAATAGGGGCAGTGAATAAAATATGTTCTGCTTCCAGTTTCCTTTAAGGACTCGCCTATATGAACTAGTATTTTAAAAGTGTTTCTTGGGTGGCTCTTATTCTCAGTTAAATTCAGAGGAGCGGGGCCCATTACAGGTCGCCACAAGTTTAGCTTTAAAAAGGTTCATATGTTACTGGAGTTATCAAAGTGAGTTTGGCAGAACTCTGTATATAGTTAATAATTGCTGGGATGCAGGTTGAATGATCGTTCGTCTGCACAGAAAGAATACACTCCAATAGTCACGAAGGTAGATGAAATCCAGCAGGAATCCGACTATGCTAGTGCACTAGGATTCTGACAGAGCGAACGATAAAATGCAGTTTATCGGAGTTCTCTATTTATACTTATCGAATGTAACTTGAATGGGGCGTGTTAAATTTTCGCACCTTTTTAGATCTTGAGCAAATCCGGGGTACCTCGCCGATGTGTTAACATCTGCGATTCATTCGTTTTCCCCGGTCTACCGATTTTCTTCCGTCTCAGGCTGCTCGCATAAGAGTGCGAAAATTTCCCGAGAAGCTAACTCTGTGAGCTGCAAGTCCCTGATTCTTTAGATCGCGGTCGCTCCACGTTGAATTCTGAAGATCAGCCTGTTCTTTGATGGTACCGCTGCATGCCGGTAAAAGTTACAACAGATGATCAGGGGTTCTAAAGTTATGAGAGGCCAATATTCTGTTATCATCCATCGAGTCAGGGAAATTCATTTGTCATACTTAGACGTACGTCACAATCGTCCCCACTTTTGAGACATGGAAACTCGTTTTCATGTTTCATTTATGACAATGAAGCTGCCCTGATCGGTAGTTTTAGGGTGATTGGCATCGTCGATTTTCTCCTCTTCCTCCGTGGTCCAGTTTCTACTCAAGAAGTCAGCTCCGACATTCTGTTTTCCTGGAATATATTCCACTTTGAAGGAGTAAACACTCAATAGCAAGGCCCAACGCATTATCCTTGCGTTGAATTCCTTCTTGGCACCCAGGAAAGCTAGTGGACCATGGTCTGTTTGCACCGTGAAAGAAGTACCATACAGAAACTCATGATGGCGTCTGATGCCATGAATCAGAGCGAGACATTCTCTTTCAACGACACTGTAGTTGCGTTCCGCTTTATTCAGTTTCCGACTGCCATAGGCAACTGGAAATAGCATGTTCAGGTCACTGTCATCGGCTTGCAGCAATGTTGATCCGATGCCCTGACCTGACGCGTCAACTCTCAGTATGAAAGGTTTCTTAAGGTCAGGTAACCTTAGGATGGGGTATGCCGACAACTGTCCTTTCAAAGTGCTATACGCGTGTTCGCACTTTTGATCCCATATGACCTTATCAGGACAACCTTTCTTGGTGAGGTCAGTCAGAGGTGCTGTCAGTCCGTTGAAGTTCTTGATGTATTTCTGATAGTATGCACATAGCGATATGAAGGAACGTACGTCTTTCTTCGTTCGGGGTCTTTTTGCTGCCACAATTTTCTCCACGTTCTTCTTAATAGGCCAACTGCATCCGTGAGAAATAGTATGCCCCAGGAAGTCTAACTGTTCAAACCCGATGAGACATTTGCTAGGTCTGGCTGTGAGACCCGTTTCCTGTAGTCTCCTGAGGAGCATAGCAACCGTAGCAATATGTTCTTCATAGGTTTCCGATGCAATTAATATGTCATCCATGAAATTATGGATATGGGGACTTTGCAAAGGCTCTAGAAGCTTTCTCATCATCCTGGTGAACACTCCTGGTGCGTTATGCAAACCGAACGGCATCACATTAAATGTGTAATGTCCTTCGCTAGTGCTGAAAGCTAACAAAGGTTTAATTTCCTCCTTGACTGGTATTTGATAATAACCTTTACTGAGGTCAATCTTGGAGAAGATCTTTGCTTTGCTGAGCTTGGTGAACAACTCAGAAACAGTTTGGAGAGGTTCGGGCTGGAATTCCGTTACAGCGTTTAGCAACCTGTAATCAATGCACAGCCTAACTTCCTTATTGGGCTTCTGCAACAGCACTACACTCGAGCTGTAAGGAGATGTAGACTCACTGATAATTCCTGCTTGACGCAGCTTGTCTATTTCTCCGCGAAGTGCATCCGCTGTTCAGGTGAGAGATTGTCGCCGAACTTGACATCTTTAAAGGATTCTGTGGGTTGCAGTGGATACTCCATGCAACCATCATCATCTTCCTCGTCTTCCGTTGCTATGGCGACAGCCAGGAGATGCTCGGAGGATGGCACCGGTCTTTCCAAATATTTCTTTAGCAGATTTATGTGGAAGACCTTCTCCTTTCCTTTGATGGAGATCTTGTAATTGGTACGTGAGATCTTTTTAAGGACGGTAAACGGTCCTTGCCATCCGATGCGAAGTTTATTGCTTCCGGTTGGAAGTAGCAATAGGACTTTCTCCCCTGGTTGGAGCTCTCTCTCTTTTGCAGCTTTGTTGTATCTTTTAGCGTGTTTAGCGCGGGCTTTCGTAAGGTTGGTTGTAGCTAGATCCCATCCTAGCTTTAGCCTTTCCTTGAGCTCAGATACATACTTGCTTGCAGAGACGACTGTCTCGTCAGCCTTTTGGTCTGTCAGGGACCGAAGTAAGGCTTCTAATGGCCCCTTTATAGGTCTGCCAAATAAAAGTGTAGCAGGCGGGAATCCCGTAGACGCTTGGGGAACCTCTCGGTAGGCGAATAAGGCAGCCGATATATATAGGTCCCAGTCTTCCGGTTTCTCCTGACCCAGCTTACGTAACATGGTGGTGAGGCTGCCATTAAAACGTTCCACGAGCCCATTTCCGGCCGGATGGTAGGGACTTGTGTGGATATGTTTGGCCCTCAAGATCTTAAAGATCTCCTCCATTAACAGGCTACGGAATTGGGATCCATTGTCCGTCAAAACTTGTTGAGGGAATCCCAACCGTGTAAAAATTTGCACAAGGGCTTCTGCGACATGCTTGGAATTAGTGCATGGTAGCGGTACGGCTTCGGCCCACATAGTGCAAGTGTCAACTAAGGTCAGGATGAACCTGTTCCTTCTTTTGGTCTTTTCCAGAGGACCAATAATGTCGACAGCAACCCGTTCAAATGGAGTCCCTACTATTGGCATTTGCCCCATAGGTACTGGGGGTGTCAAGTGCTTGGGTGCTACCCGTTGGCACTGGGCGCAGGATTTCACATACCTGACAATGTCAGAGTTCATTCCTGGCCACCAATAGTGGGTTTTTATTCGCTGAATAGTGGCGTTTTGTCCCATATGTCCGCTAAAGGGAAGAGAGTGCCCCATCTCTAAGATCTGGCTTCGGTACTGCGTCGGAACTAGGAGCTGGTTATTCCCCGTGTCCGGGTTTCCCGTTCTACGATACAATACGCCATCCTTAGAAAAGATGTCTCCGTTGTGTCTGGGGTCCTTAGCCATGGGCAGTTTTTTAAAGCAGAGCTCTAGAGTAGGGTCCTTTTGTTGCGCCTCCTTCAGTTCGTTCGGCAACAAATTTGGCGCAGGCTCCCTCTCCTTCTTGGCTTGCCCTCTTGTGGTTACCGCTGCCACAATCGGCTCCTTTGGTCTCCCAATAAACACATATCTACATCCCAGGATAACTGGGTAGATAGGATCATCCATAATGGCCGCTTTTATAACTCCTCTGACAAAATCAGAGTGTATTTCTACCAGTGCGATAGGCAGCGTCCTGGGCGCATCACTCTTAAACACTCCACTAAGTTTGACGGTTTCCTCTGTCTCCTGACCTGGTTTGACTAGGTGTCTAGCAACAATACAACTAAAACTTAATCCAGTGTCAAAGAGACAAGTGGTTGAGGTACCATTCAAAATTACAGTTCCTCGAGTTGAGGGTCGGTCCCCTTCAGGTTGAGAATCACTGACATTGACTCTACCTTTCGAGGCTGTATGCAAACATCCAACGCGGTTTGGACCGGTTTGTTTGCCCTGATCAGACGTTCCTGGTGTAGGGGTCTTTCCTTTTCCTTGACCTTGGTGGCCGCGCTGCCACGTAGGCTTGGTGGGTTGATCAGAATTGTTGTTGGGGGGGGTATCGGGTTTTGTAGAATTTCGATTTTTTCCTGGGGAGGTCTCTGGGTATTATTTTCTCGTTGGTTATAATTCTGAGAGGAATTAGAGGAATAGGATGACTGCTCTAGATTTTGTTTACGAGATGGCTCATCTGTGGGTTTACGTTTAGTGCTGGGAAGTTCGGCCATTGCATTGGTATAGCGTTCGGCCTTATTGAGTATGTCCTCAAGCCTGACTGCGCCCTGTTCAGCCAAAAATCTACGGGTTTCGTTTGACATAGTTGCCTTTATCTGTTCCACAAGAACAAGTTCAAGTAGTCCCTCATATGTAAGAGGTAGGTCAGATAATTCAATGCACTTTGTCAGATAACCCGTGAGACGTGAAGAGAACTGGGGAAATGTTTCCGTGCTCTCTTTTCGGCTGTTTCTGAACAACTGCAGAAACTTTCGGGCAGTCATCTCAAACTGCTGTAGTAAGGCCTTCTTCAACATGTCGTAATCATGTTGATTCCGTCCCAGCTTTGTGTACACGTCATAAGCATTGCCTTTCAGTGACGTTGAAAGTTTGAGCACCCAGCGGGTACTCTCTAACCCATAAAGATTCGCGAGTCTCTCGAATTTTTCTAGGTAGCTGTCAATTTTTTTGTTAGGGCTAGGAAAAGACTCTAAAGCGAAAGACATCGCAGTTAATTGGGCAGACTGAGTGCTGGAGAGATCCATTGTTTGAGACTGGGGCGAAGACGGCTCTCCATTATTTGAAGTAGAGGCACTCCGACTCTCTAAAGCCTTGAGCGCTAATTCATGTTGTCTTTCCCTCTCTCTTTCTCTCTCTCTGCGGGCTTCCATTTCTGCCTCAATTTTCTTCTGTTCCAATTGACGATCGTCCGCTTCTTTCTTCCTAGCTTCTGCCCTCTCTTCTCTCTCTCTTTCTTCCTTCCTCTCAGCTTCTGCTCTTTGTTGCTCCGCGTCATATATTTGCAGTTCCTGGGTGATAAACAGATTCGCGGCTTCTGTGTCTAATCCTGAGTCTTTCGCTTCCTGTCTCAAAATGGATCTTATCCTAATTCTCTCAGCCATTGTCAAAGAACTGGATGCTTCTAAGACTAGAGAATAGTAAGATGGAACAAGAAGGGGAAAAACTCAAAGCCGCTACGAGAAAAACAAAGTAAAAAATTTACTGAATGACCTCGTGTGTTAACTTATCGCCGCTATTATTGTCACTTAAGACTCGTAACGCAAGCAACTATGCCAATTCAATGGTAAGTTACACTAGAAAAGAATCTACTCTTACTAACAGTAGAGAAAAATTTATATTAAACAATTTAAAAGGAAAAAAAAAAAAAAAATTTCCCAGAAAATGTTAATTCTCTAACAACAAACTCCGTCCCTGAAGACAATTTTTGAGATGAGACGTAGTTAACTTAATTTTTTAAAAATCAGAACAATCCGTCTTTAGCTTAGCTCAACTCAAACGCTTCATAACCTTTAGTGATTGTAAAACAATCACGCAGTCCCAGCAATTATATAACCAAAAAATTTCAATTCCCTCTGCCAGAGAATACAAATGTGACAATCTTTTATTATCACTAACTGCCTGTTCCTGTGGAAAAACAAACCTGTCTAAATTATTGTGGGTTGGCCCAAAATACTGAACGGCTTGGTCTAGGGGAAGTAATACTTTTAAAGATTATACCCTACTTCACAAAGACAATCAACCACACTCTATTTTAACTAAGTTCAGAATCTCGAACGAGCTAACCATATATTGTGGTTGATGGGTTCTAGAATCTCGGACGAGCCAAACCATATATTGTCGTAATTTTTATCTGAGAGGGTGCTGATGAATATTGGTCCCTTTAGAGTGTAAAGTGATATTGAAGGCTCTGTGAGAATAAGGATTTAGGTGAATGAGGTAGTAGATTCACAAGCGCTGGGAAGGAGCAAGGACAGTCTCTTATTACGACAATATCTGTTTTCTCACAGACTACTCCTATCTCTCTTCTGCACAAACAATTGTGTCAGTTCCAGTCGCTCAGGCGCGCTCGCCGATTTGGTGATTCTGTCGCTCAACGTACATGAATACAAACTACACAGATGGAAATGTTTGGAGTTTTAGGCCAACCGACAACCAACACAATTAATGATTAATACCTTTATTATCATCAAGGACTCACACAAAATTGTACATTTACAGTCAAAATCAAAAAGTTACAGATTACAAATATAACTAGGGAAGAGGGATTTTTGAGGAGAAATATCCCATCCACCGTTTCCCGTTTATATCTACTAACAGACAAAACCCGGTCCCAAAAGACAAGAATGGGGGGGGGGGGGTGTGATCAGAGATAGGCAATTTAACCCACTGGTAAATTTATTACTCTGAGGCAAGGGGTTACAGAAGAAGGGGGGGGGTGTAGAGGAAAGCTAGGGTTCTCAATTGTCTCCCTTTAAATCAACAAATTTTTTACGGGAGGGGAAATGTACACAGTTACCCAATCCCGCTAGGAGAGATCCCGTACAAGGAATATAATGCACCTTAGTATAAGGTCGAACTAATTAAAAGGGTAAAGAAAAGATAAATCTCCTTTCATTCAAAAAAAACACACTAGGGCTGGCCATCCCAACAAACACACACGCAGACTTACCAAAATGGTGAATTCTGTCAATCTAGGAATTATTTATCACAGCAGCTAATACCGTGGAATAATGGACTGGTCCTCTTATTTCTTCCGTGTCAGGCCCCAGATTTAACGAGGTAACAAATAGTCTCAAAAAATCGCCAGACGGTGAAGCGTAAAGGCTACTGTTGGTTTAGATAAAGTTCCTAATGAATGGCACAGGCACTTGGCTAAGCGTGAGGTATGGTGTGGTTCATAAAATCGGCACAGCTGGTGGAGATAACTTCCTTTTTCCGTAATGTCACAAGTTAAGAAAAACACTGAGGTAAGTTCTTCTTCGGGGGGGGGGTTTAAAATCCACTGAATATGCGTGACAGACAGTGTTCAGGTATCGATGCTTTTTCTTCACAAATAGGGGCAGTGAATAAAATATGTTCTGCTTCCAGTTTCCTTTAAGGACTCGCCTATATGAACTAGTATTTTAAAAGTGTTTCTTGGGTGGCTCTTATTCTCAGTTAAATTCAGAGGAGCGGGGCCCATTACAGGTCGCCACAAGTTTAGCTTTAAAAAGGTTCATATGTTACTGGAGTTATCAAAGTGAGTTTGGCAGAACTCTGTATATAGTTAATAATTGCTGGGATGCAGGTTGAATGATCGTTCGTCTGCACAGAAAGAATACACTCCAATAGTCACGAAGGTAGATGAAATCCAGCAGGAATCCGACTATGCTAGTGCACTAGGATTCTGACAGAGCGAACGATAAAATGCAGTTTATCGGAGTTCTCTATTTATACTTATCGAATGTAACTTGAATGGGGCGTGTTAAATTTTCGCACCTTTTTAGATCTTGAGCAAATCCGGGGTACCTCGCCGATGTGTTAACATCTGCGATTCATTCGTTTTCCCCGGTCTACCGATTTTCTTCCGTCTCAGGCTGCTCGCATAAGAGTGCGAAAATTTCCCGAGAAGCTAACTCTGTGAGCTGCAAGTCCCTGATTCTTTAGATCGCGGTCGCTCCACGTTGAATTCTGAAGATCAGCCTGTTCTTTGATGGTACCGCTGCATGCCGGTAAAAGTTACAACAGATGATCAGGGGTTCTAAAGTTATGAGAGGCCAATATTCTGTTATCATCCATCGAGTCAGGGAAATTCATTTGTCATACTTAGACGTACGTCACACATACGTAAGTATATTCTTCTTCTTCTTCTTCTTGCGATCGCATCTTTGATGATTACACCGTCAGACGAGTTCTCATGATGAATTCGACTGTTGTTTGAAGTTCCTCTTTAACTCCATATAGCTTTGAGTTTAGTGTTGAGTCATTGGGCCAGTATATCTTTCTTAACTGGTCATACAGAGGACAGTCCTGTAGAACATGCTCAGCAGTTTGTTCGTTTAATCCACATGTGCACAGTGGTGAAGCAGACAATCGTAGCTTGTGCATGTGTTTATTCAGTTTGTTATGCCCTGTCCTGAGTCGAAAAATAGTTGTCTGTCCCTGCCGGTCGAGAGTGTGATAGTCGTCTTTGGGTTGGTTCTGTTCTCTTCTGATAGTCTGGATAGCTCTCTTTTTCTCAAAGTATGTGACTTCATTATCTTCTTGTTCACATTCTCCTCCCTTTTTTGCAAGTTTAAAGTATATTCTGAAAGTTATATATATACGAATACTGCAGAACTACACATAGTCTCCACAGATGTATAATCAGTGACCATGTACAAAGTTATTCATGTTTCTGTGAGGACGTTTCACCATCTGGAAGTGGTTTAATTTCGACATGTTCACTAGGGCATCTTGAAAGACAGTCTGCAAACACATTCTGTACTCCAGGAATAGCTCGTATCTCAAAATGGAACGGTTGAAGCGCAATAGCGTAACGCGCTGACTTTGATGACTTCACGTTCCCTGTGTTCAGTGCTGTAAGAGCTTTCTGGTCGGATTCCACCACAAAGTGTGATCCGAGGAGATAACGGTCCAGTTTAGTGATTGACCAGACAAGAGCGAGGAGCTCTTTATCTAGAACGGAATACTTCATCTCGCTCGTCGTAAGCTTTCTGGATACGTACATAACCGGAAATAAGGTGCCTCCGTATTCCTGCATCAAAACTGCCGCGATAGCGTAGGAAGAAGCATCACTGCGAAGAACAAAGGTGAGATCTTTGTTAGGCAACCTTAAAAAAGGCTTATTTGAAAAAAATTGTTTTATATAGTCTAAAGCCGTTTGATGATCCTGCGACCACTTTATTATATTAGATGTGCCTTTCTTTAGTAACGAAGAAAGAGGTGCAGTTATAGTAGACAAATGAGGGATGAATTTAGAATAGAACTGTATTAGTCCTAAGAGCGACCTCACTTGTTTTTTTGTCTTAGGTGCTGAGATGTTTAAAATTTTAGAGACGTTACTGTCTTCTGTATACATTAAACCGCGACCTATACGGTGACCAAGAAATGAGATGTCATGAAAACCGACAAAAGCCTTTGAAGGTTTCGCTGTTAAGTTATAATCCCGTAAGGTAGAAAGTAAAGATTTTAAACCCTGAATATGTTCATCCCAAGAGTCACTGAAAAGACAGATGTCATCTATATAAGTAATGACATCGGGACGATGAGACAATATGCGGCGCATCATGCGTACAAAGGTAGCTGGCGCATTCATTAGACCGAATGGCATAAAATTCCATTGAAAAAGACCCCGTGGCGTCGAGAAAGCGGTGAATGGCTTTGCTTTAGGGGTTAATGGCACTTGCCAATAACCCTTTGAAAGGTCAAATTTCGAAAAGAATGTGGCATGAGATAATTTCTCTAATAAGTCGTCTAAAAGAGGTAATGGTTCCGCATCGAATTTTGTAACTTTGTTTAATTTCCTGTAATCTACGCAAAGACGTATATTGTTGTCCTTCTTCCTAATGATTACCATAGAAGAAGAATATGGTGATGAAGATGGTTCAATTATATTTAATTGAAGCATCTCATCCAATTCCTTATCAACCTTATCACGAAAGTGTAAAGGAATAGGATATGGGCGAACTCGAATCGGTGTATCGTCAGTCAGAATAATGTCATGTTGGATGACTGACGTATGACCTGGGATGTCAGTGAGGACATCCTCATACGTGTGTAGAATATTAGAGACTTGCTGACGTTGATCATCAGTAAGAGTAGATGAGATAGTAACATCATTCCATTTCTCAGTGGAATGGAGTGGTACAACTGGTATTGGTAGTTGTACATCATCGAAAGAAGATTCCTCTTCTTGGATGACTGACAAACTAGAATAGTGTTGAATAGGAGGTGTAGGATCGTCAGTTGCTTGGAACACTGATTGTAGATAATCAGGACGTGAGTAATATTCCTTCAACATATTAATGTGGAAGGTTTTATGTTTACCATTAACATCAACGATGTAGTCGACATCGGATATTCTTGAGATGATCCTGAAAGGACCTCTCCAGGTAATTAAAAGACGATTATTATGCGCAGGGAGTAATACAAAAGCTTCATCACCAGGTATGAGCTGGCGAAGACGTCTATACTTGTTTGCAAATAGACGAGCTTTTTCTTTGGCTTGTTCGGATGATGCAGTAGCTAATCTACAAGCATCTATGATTCTCTTTCTCAGAGAGATCACATACTCATAAGAGGATTGAGTTTCCTCTTCAATATTCTCGTCAACCAATAAGTCGTGGATTAACGACATCGGACCGCGTGGTTGCATGCCGAAAACAAGTTGAAATGGAGAAAACCCCGTTGCTTGATTTTGTACTTCGCGATACGCAAAGAGACAAGCGGGTAGGACCCGATCCCAGTCCTGTGGGTGGTCTTGGGTCATCTTACCCAACAACTGCTTGAGTGTCCTATTTAGACGCTCAATTAACCCATTTGACATCGGATGATAAATAGAACTTAGAGATCTGTCTATACCTAATGTCTTCATAACTTGAGACATGGATTCAGAAATGAACTGAACCCCATGATCCGACAAGATTTTCCGTGGAAAACCAATGCGTGAGAAGATTAACATCAATGCCTCTGCTACACTGGCAGATGAAGTGTTCTTGAGAGGGATGGCTTCAGGCCAACGAGTGCACATATCAATGCACGTAAGAATATGCGTATGCCCTCTAGCAGATGGTAGCATAGGACCAATAATGTCTATAGCCATTTTATCAAATGGTCTAATCGGGATGTCCGCAGCTTGAATAGGAGCCGCATGAAATGGACCCCGTACCTTAACTTCTTGACATATCAAACAAGACCGACAATAGAGAGTGATGTCCTTATGGACGCCTGGCCAGTAGAATGCCGAAAGCACTCTGGATTTGGTACGCGAAAAAACCCATATGGCCCGCACATTGCGAGTCATGCGCATGTCGTAATATACGAGATCTCATACAGGATGGGACTATAATCTGAGAACATAAGGATGAATCCTTTTCTCGTATTACTCTAACCAAAATCCCATTTTTAAGTATAAAGTCATGTCTAGATTTTGCAAGTTTGTTGCTGGTATTATTTTTGTTCACATACTGAAAAAATTTTTTAAATTGAATCATCATTCTTTTGCAATGTTGCAAACAACTCCCGTGAAATAGGAGCATCATCATTACAAGTGGTATGAACTGTAGGTTCCATAGGTGTATCATGCGACATATTAGTAGCTTGCGCTCTAGTCACTACTGCATTTGCAGTTTGAATATGTCGCTCTTCCCATTCAGCAATTTGCTGTGGTGTACACTCTTTAATACCATGTATGCGACCAAGTATTAAATCACAAATTGGATTCGGAAGGAGACAAGCTTGAATCTTTCCTGAAAAAAATGGTGTATTAAGATCAATAATAGCAGTGGCAAATGTTTCAATTGTGCCACCAAACGTCACACATTTGACAACCCGGCCCGTGGCACAACTTGGGTTGATCAGCGAAGTCCGGACGCCGACTGTGCTGCAACCTGAGTCAAATAGGAGAGAGCATGAAATATTGTTGACAAATCCCTTGTTAAACTTAAGAGAGCCCTGTCCCTGGTGTACTGACGCAGCAGTGGCCGTACAGACTGCAGGTAGACTAGGCAAGGTATGTCCGCAACGCAGCGTCGTGATCGCCCTGGGCTGGAAAAGAGTAGAGCATTCTGAACAATCTTTGACTTGGGTACAATCAAGAGAACAACACATAGCATTATGAGTTTCAGCTCCTTTACCCTGTTCAATGTTAGCCTGTGTATCACTAAAAGCGACATTAGAATGTCTATTCGTATTACTCAACGATCTATCTCGTCGACGCGATCGATTTTGATTTTTGTCATTAAAATTGCCATAATTGTAGTTTCTGCTAGAGTTAAAATTTGGATGAGTCCGATAATTTGTATAATGATCGTTATGATGTTGGTAAAATGGTTTATTTCAAAAAAAATTGTTTGTTTTGCGGACCCTGAGATCTTGATCTCCAGTTTTGTTTATTATAATGTCCTTGATTATTTTTAAAATTATTGTTACCAAAATCTCGCGATCTGTGAGCCTGGTTCCAAGAAACATTAAATGGAGCAGATTGTTGAAATTGCTTCCCTTTGTAAAAATTACCATTGTTAAAATTGTCATTATTTCCCTTATTGACATATCTGTCAGCACTAAAAGAACGATTGCGTGAAAAAATTGTTTTGTTGTGCTGCAAAAGCAACAGGCAATTCATTCTTAATCTGTGCATTACTTAGATCCATGTTTGGGTGAGCAGTGCAAAAATTTTTAGCATGCTGTTCTAAGTCTTTCATAGATAAAGGTTTCCGTTCGTGTAAAAATGCGAGAAATGTAGGATTTACAGACGAAAGTACCTTATCGCGCATCAGTAAATCGAAGAGACCTTCATACGACTTTTCAATTTTGGATAATTCGATCCATCTTTCTAATGTTAGTCGTATTTGTGACAGAAAATCACTAAAATTTCTGCTAGATTGAGGTAGTAATGTATGAAATCTTGATCGATATTGGTCTTCTGTCATTTGGAATTTTTGCAGAAGTGCCGCTCTAAGAGCATTATAGTCATTTTTCTCACCAATGCTGGTGGTATGATAAACTGCTAATGCGTCCCCTGTAAGTAATCTGGATAAATATGTACAGTATAGAGCTTTATCCACGTTATAAGACACACAAGTGGCCTCAAACCTATCTAGGAAGAATATCACGTCATCAGACGGGGGATTAAATTTTGGTAATTTAAGGTGAATTTCCGTAAAATTATCATGTCTGGATGAAGTTTGGGTTTCAAAAGTTCTCTGAGAATTAGCTTCCTGAGTTAACCTAAGTCTCTCATATTCTGACTCTGCTAATTTCAGTTCATGCTGTCGTTTTCTTTCATTCTCTTCCATCTCAAGCTGAAGTCGTTTTGTGTTTTGTTCAGCTATTAATCTTCTTTCTTGCATTTCTTTTTGTTTAACTTCCATTTCTTTTTCAGCTATTAATCTTTTTTCTTCCATTTCCCTTTTAAGTCTATCTTCAGCCTCCCTTTGCTTCTGTTCTGCCTCTCGCTGAAATCGTTTCTCTTCTAATTCAGCAGTTAATCTCATTTTTTTCTCCTCTTCCTCAGCTATAAATTTCCTCTTCTTTTCATCCTCCTCAGCAGTTAATCTCATTTTTTTCTCATTCTCCTCCGCCTCAATCCTTTTTTGATCTGCCACAAATTTCAAATTTTCCAAACGTAAAGTTTCTAACCTTCTCTGATCAGCTTCTATTTCTTGAGCTTTCTTATATTCTGCAAGTGCAAATGCTTTTGCTTCCTCAGGAGCCATCTGAAGAGCTTTTGCTTGCTTAATGAAATAGTCTAAGGTAGCCATTATTCAATTTTATTATGTAATAATACTACTTAAAATTGTTACTACAACTCGTGGTTTTCGTTCCTGTTCTAGAACGGTAAAATCATTTTATATAATAGGCAATAATATTAATAATTAATAATGTAATTTATAACATGAAATGGTGTGAAAGCAATAACGTGACAGACAATAGCACAATACTGACACGACACGATAATCAAGACAAATGACTACAGTCGTAGAAATCAAATAAAATAAAATGTGGAACTAAAATAGAATGTCGTAAAAAATTACGATGACATCTACGATCAAATAATGCACAAGACAATTGACAACACAGTGTAAAAACATATGCTTTGTAAAAAACTGAACGACAGGAAAGGTGAGATGGACAATAATACAAACAAAATACATCATGAAAATAAGGTACAAGTAAAAATAACTACCAAAAACAACAACTAAAACTTGACGAAACAGCTAAAACAGTCAGGTGTCGCAGACTACCAGACACAGTGGACCAAAGATCCTTCTATGCTCACGCATAGGAACATTCCACTGCGGGAAGTCTGCAAAATAATGTCCTACAGAACGTCTGACGAAGAGCCCGAATTGGCTTCGAGATGGATCTCGTTCGTCAGATCAACCTCCCTACCTCCCACGAAGAATACACAACATATAACACTTAACACGAAAAATATGAATGTGGACATATCACGGAAGGCACAACTAAGCGTAATAAAGTGTACAACGGAAACACGTTATACTCATCTCGCGTGCAGGTAAAAAATCAATGTGCCTCGTCTCCGTGGATGTACGTCTACAGATAAAATACTTCGCTCTGCGTATTCAGCACCAGCTCGCACGTAATAATGATGAAGAGATGATCTCCAAGTAATCAGTCACTGTGAAACTTGACGTGGAGGTTGATTGAAGACCTTGACCTTGGTAAACGTAAGTTGAATCTGATTTCTCATCCCACTGGGTTCCAAGTTCGAGATGTTGGTGACTTGAAAGTTAAAATCTTCTTTTCAAACGATAATTTGGATGGGTACGTTCCTTTGAAATTACTTCCAGACCACACTGGCATACCAATTATTGTTGAGTCCGTTTTATCGTTGAGTTCAGTTTATTCTGGTGAAGAGGTAGCTTAAAACGCGAATGGTTAAAATGAACGAATGTCAACAATATTCTTCAAACGAACTTCAACAAGTAGTAGTATTGAACTGGGTGAACTGGGCAAGTACTGGCAGTACAGAAGTCGGTGGTGACTGTACATAGATTTTATTCAACACAGCACAGACGGAGTGGACAAGACTAACATCGTCACAGGCGCAGAAATCATACGTCAACATGTTGATAATTACTTTTAAAGTTCCTGAAGATTCTCTACTAATAAAGTCCTCTGACTCAAGTGACTGAGGATCACAAAAACTGTTACCATATAATATTCCGCTCATTCAAGTCCATTGACCTTCCTTCAAGGACGTCCATCATGGTAACGTATTCATACTCCAGGATAAAATTCTTCCATATCATACTTCACAATCCCAGACTTTCTCCATACATCCCGTTATATATAGTATATAGTTTTCAAACAAAGTCATACATGATAATACGAACAGGTTAGAGATTCCAGTTGACTAACCTCTCCCATTCTATGCCACGCTTCTGGCATTGTAGTAACAGCATATTAAACATGTGAAGCATATAAATTCATTAACTTGATTTCTTGTAGGTATTCTCCCTCTACGAAAAGATTCAAAGGCTATCGACTCCGTGTGTCCAATTCTAGGAATGTCATCTACGATGAATTCCCGCTAGACCATTAATAGGAGCGGCCTGATACTTTAATGTACATAAATAAACATGCCATAAGAAATGGGGCGACACTTACTTTATACTTCCACTATTGACTTCGCCATGAAGATCAATAGATACGAATACAACTGATGGCTATTTCACATTTGCCAAAAATCAAGGGATAACACAGCGGACATAAATATGGTCCGAGCTGCCCCTTACATGACGTCAGAAACTACTCAACTAGGTTACACGTGCGTCCAAAGCAACTCACCCTGCATTGTGCACGTCAGTGCGTGAATCAATCGAACGCACAAATAATATAACTATATAAAACTGGTGCGTACATTTGGCAGGACCGAAGACTACCCCCGTAGGTAATAAATGTACGTAACACTTGACCTCTACATTATGATCAAAATGTTTCCATGTCAGGATTATTTTGAAATCCCCCCCCCCCCCAACCTTTTTGGTTGACATGATAGGCGCTTCCTTAGCTTCGTCACAAACAGATGCGAACGGGGGAAAACAGTGAATATAACCTAAACGTTTCAGTGTTAAGACACTGTGAAGATTGCTTGCCAAGACGACACAACAAGACCTTGCCAGAGTGAAGCCTAGAATTCAGAATTTCATTTTATCAGACCAGACCTTTTATTGGAGTATATATCAGAACTTACAAATACAGCCCAGGAAATCTCTATCATTTTAAATAAGGAAAACCGGAATATCTGAGGAAACTGAACAACACGGAGTCAGAGTGGGAATTAAAGTTAAAATTAACGACCCCAAGTACACGTGTAAAAAGACAGCGGCTAGTGCCTTAATTTCATTCATCTGAGCAAAACGTCTGTGAGCCAGGATTGGCGTAAGTTGTCATTTTACATTCTGTATTTTCATTACTAACATGTGAACTAATGTCTATATTACCATGTGAATATTAATATGTGAAATCGCTAGTGGCTGTCCCAGTAATTTGAGGCTGGCAACCTCAGCGTACAGAATGATGATTTCATGAACCACCACTGCACGGGCTGGTGACTGCTTTATTGTTAGTTTCTTGAGGAAAACTAAACGCATCAGTAGTACCAAGTTCCATATGGAGCAGGGAGGGAAAGATGAAAGAAATGATGTACATTGTAATTGTAATACTTACAGTTTCAAACCAGTGTAAATGTCGATGTTAACATATTCACTTAAAATTAATGGAAGTTTCAAACTTTTCCAATCAGTGTAAACATAAATAAAAACATATTCAATTTATATTGTGAACACTTTTCAATCAGTGGAAATGTAAATGTAAACATATTCTATCTGTACTATTAACCTTTTCATTTAAATGTAAAATAACGATAAAGCTATTCAATTTACATGTAACGAAAGTTTTATCCCGAGGGATTATATTTAATTCTCATCGAGGGTAAATTCTGAGATAAATGGGATGGTGGAATAAGAAAGGGGACACATAAGTATGTGTCGAGAAACGCAATACTCAGGAGAGCGTTTCGTTTCTATTCTTTTACCATAGTTATTGGTGGTGGTACCAGATGGAACAATAAGGGAACAGTGGCCTAAGCTTTAAGATGAGTGACCAACTTTGTAGACTCTCCCTGACACTCTTGGAAACGAGCTGCACCCTACATCCTTGACTAGCTACAAGCATTCTCGGTGATCAGTAGCTCACGAACCAACCCAGCGTGAGCAGAAACAACCAATGGCAGCTAAGTGCATTATATAAGCTGCAAAGTGAACTTTTTTCATAGGATCTACTATCAATCAATGATGAAACCTTTCTTTTAAACTATTTAATTATTTTTAAACTGTTAAAACTTAAGTGATTATTAAATTTTGTTATTTGTAATTTTACAAATTTAACTTCGATTTTAAATGTACTGCATGTTTGTCTCAATCAGTTTGCTAAACACACTCTAAACAGAGCTTTAACAAAATAATAAGAATTCCACTGAGTAAATCAGAGGTTGGGGTTTGAACGAACTAAGATTAATCATGCTTAATTCTTCACAAAAGTTGTTGGCAGATTCTAGAATTACCGTGCTCAGCCAATGCAGCATTGTTTTCGCTTATCTGAGTATCTTATGAAAACACCATTGAGATAGAAGCGTCATTACCCTTCTATTTACAAATCTGCCAAGAGTAATCTTGTGCGAAGGTGGATACCTTTGAAGTCCATATTAGATACTCTTGAGTTCTGGCCACTGTTGGACCACTACTGCCAAGCAGTGGAGGCAATACCGTCACAGTAAGTAGTACCAGAAACTTGGAGAAATATAAAATCTAATATCCCTAAAATTTTCTGTCTCCTGATGTAAGCATCAGGCGACTTCCGCTTTCGGCCACCATTTCATCTTCCTCTGAATTTTCCCGATGCCTAGGGCATAAAACATCAGACCCTCGAGTCAGATGAAAGTGTGTTTGGAGAGTGGAAGAATGCAAATGAATTATAATTATATATACATCAATCTGAAGTAGAGTACTGACATCTGAACTATACATTGTGATATCATCATCGTCTTTCTGCTCCCTATGGAGCATAGAGTTACCTCTGCTATCTGTACCTTGCGAGGAAACCTGCACGAAGCAGTCACTGGCTCTTGCAATGGTGGTGTGAGTGGCACTTTATTTTACATGATGAGGCTGCCAGCCTCATACACAACTTTACATTAATTAGCATTTCATACATGTACAAGGCACATACAAAATAAGAAAATTGTAAAACGTATCCTTCAATTTGAATGGGATGTAGACTCTTTGTACAGAATGACTGATAACACTTTGCTGCAGCTGCAAAGATGCAGTCTTCTCATATGAGTTAATAGTAATTGTAAATTCACAACTCGTATGTGAAGCTTATCTTTAACACATGAGGAGGATTTTCCTCGGACTTGTGACTCGTAAGTATTATAAAAAAAGTTTTACACTTTAGATTTTACAAGTTACTTCTTAACAACTTTGGCACATCCTATAATGGAATCCTTTTGCTATCTCTTCCTACCGTTTTATCTCCTTCAAGGAAATTGAATATCAGTGGGGAATCTTCATACACTCAGATCTTATAGTTAAAACTTCGCTCACACGAAATTTAATTTCGCTAGTTTATGCTTGTTAAAGCCAATCAAAATTAAGGCTAGTTTTTTTTTTTTTTTTTTTTTTTTTTTTTCAATTTAAAACCAATCACCGAGTAAAGTCTAAGTTTAATATATTTTCATCTAGGCGTCGTTATAATTATTGACATCGCCATATATGGTAGTGTAACTAATTATTGTTGACAGCATCTGAAATAATTATATCAAATGCCTTGCCCTAATTCCTAAAAAAATTTTTTAAAATCAGGACCACCCTAAATGTTGTAAATTGTGTTGGTCACTTCTCAAGATAATAACTCGTTATCTTTAATCGGTTTTCAACAACCCAGCTGACGGGAAACTAATACGTAATCCCAATGTCTGGGTCAGACAATGTAAGTGCTTAACAGTAAAACCGTCTAACGTCTGAATAAACAAGAGGCCAGTGAACAAAGTTGGTCAATGTTGGTTTTAATCCCTGACCTTACCTTAGAAACTTAAACGCGCGGACGTAAAAGTAGCAGGCAATGAAGCCAGTGCTTGTCCTTTTGTGTAAGGAGGGGGGGGGGGGAATTTTTGGGATTTATCCCCACCAGAACTTTTAACAAAATCATTTTTTTCATGTTTTAATAGTGACATATAACAAGTCTTTGTAGATAAGTTTCAACTGCTGTGATTCTATCTAGAGCCCTTCTCAAGCTCTTTATATTCCAATAAATCTCCCGCTACTACGCCCTTGTATTCCTACTTTATGAACACTCGCGCTTCGTCCAGGTCTGTTCTGAACTCGGGGGCTGAAATAAAACCATACCCAAAAATGCGAAAGAATTGTTTCACGACGTTCACGTTTCATTAATCCAGACATCACAATGATTGGGAGAATATACTTAAATGCACATGAGCAGAATATATCAGTGGGATTACACTAAGCTTTCCCTATGACAACTTGAGGTGTCGTTCCTTGATACTACGGACGCAGCTATCTTGTGATTTAGTTAGTTTTAATAATACAACTGATCGATTAAGCCCTTGCTTTTACTATGAACGAAGGAGATTTTTTTAAATTCTGTGGTGGATTTTGATGTTATAAAGTGTGGTTGCTATGTTACTAGCGTACTGAATGAGGTCAGTTGTGAAGGTCCCTGAGGATAACAGTTTATGTGAGTTTACAGGGTACCTTGCTACTACCACCTATGACCTCAAGCAGACTTAATTGTGACTAATATGAATGTTAGCTACGTATAATGTCTAGGGTAATGAAGGGTGGTGTGCTGGTAAGTGAGTACACAAACACACACACAAACACTAATCTTAAGCTCTATGATCAAGTCAATTAACACTGTGTTAAACTTTAGGAATTACAATTTTTTTCAAATTTATTTGGTCCTGAACCAAAGTGTTCTTCTGGTCAGGACTTTTTTAAATAAAATCAAATATGAATCAATTTCAATAAATTTACATAGAATCAGGTAAACACATGAAAGACTTGTACATATATATATATATATATATATATATATATATATATATATATATATATATATATATATATATATATATATATATATATATATATATATATATATATATATATATATATATAAGTTGAATCTACTAGTATTGTTATTAACTAAGAGTCTTTAGAATCTAGTGCTGGATGTCGGGTCGGGTATTTTCATCATTCACAGTCTGTGGTTAATAGTGTTCATTTGCTATTACACAAGATTTATGGTGGAAAAAGTTAGTTATACACCAGGGATTTTCTAATATGCTAAGTGGTTGATGAATTTCCGCAGGCCAGATCTACAATACTTAGCTGGCCTGTGACGACTGAAGAAAGCTGTTCCTTAGGCCCACACAGTGTCAGACCAAGAACTCTGAAACCACAAAATTAGGCTGTCTTAACATACTACCTAATCATACTGGACGACAACTTCTTAGCCTCAACGAACTGCTTGTATGGACAGTCTTCGTAAAAATGGCAACGAGCCGGCAAATTTTTCAATAATCTTAGCTATTTCCTCCAATGGGAGTACTGCCCCTTTAGAATTTAAAATTTCAAACTAAATGTCCAATTTTTGGTCAAATTTGTACTGTTTTTCTGTCGGTCGGTCTGTCCTAACTTGTCAATCCCCAAGTTTGGACTTGGTTTTGGCCCAACTACAAAAAAAGCTATTCAAATTTTTCCTCACCCACCGCTTAAGTTTCTACTTCGAAGATATTTTTAGATTCTCTCCTCCTTGTCTTTCCCTTGTTTACATGTACTTTTTTCCCTCTGCCTTCGTCTCAAGGACGCGTCAAATGTAACTTTAGTGATGCAAAACTGACACGTGTTTGCAAGTCTGCCTCGAACAAATCAGTCTTTTGTCAATAACTTCTGAATTATCTGTCCGTCCTTTTATTTGAAGGCATATTATTTATCGGGAAAAGATAAGCTCTCAAACTAGCTAATTTTTGTGATTCTAAACCTATTAATAAGAAAGTCCATATTTTTGTCCATGTTAGTCTTGACAGCCTTACTAACACGCGTTCAATTCTTTTCCATGTGCTGTCCCGCTATTTTCGAGAGTTTTACGTCATTCGAAATAAGAGCTAAGTCTGTTTTCGTGATCTAAGTGGTTACATATTCTACTTTACCTCGAATTTCAGACACTAACTACGAGCTCGCGCGTATGTTAGGCTTAGATTTAAACGCTAGCAGACAGCATCATTTTATTCTTCCCTCCCTTTCTTACCCCGTCTGACGAATAGGCCTTTCGCGTTCCCATGTTATAATTAGTTTTTTTCTTTCAATGACACTAGAAACAATGGTACGGTCTACCAAATCAAGGCGCCTGTGGCGTGGGCGAAAAAGCCACAGCATAACCTATCGATATTTTATCCTTTCATTTTTATGTTTTTATTTTAAACTTTAGCGCTGATCAATGTATTTACGCCTGCTGAATACTCTAATTTTGATCACAGGGGTGCTAATGCTTGTAATATAAAGGAGCGCTGTATCAATGTATTCCACCACACATCTCCCCACCTGAGAACATGCACTAATGCAAGTTCCAAAATCAGTGATACACATAGATAAAATCACTCCTTACGCCTGCTGAATACTCTAATTTTGATCACAGGGGTGCCTACTGAGGAAATCTGCACCGACGTTATGTGACTCTGGAATATATTCAATGGTAAATTGATATGGCTGTAATAATAAAGACCATCGTAATAATCTGGCATTTTCATGTGTTGTGTAATGGCTATCAAGGAATGTTATATGCGGGGGCAGTTAGGTTCTGGCTTGGTGAGTATGTCTTCAATCGTTGCTGATGTTTACGCGAATGCTAGGTTGAGTAGACAAAGGGTTAGCATCATACTTTTTACCTGAACACAGCCACACAGTATCGTTCTTAGCTCGTACAACAGTGTTAATGATTAATCAATGAGTTGGTGAAGACTGGTCCACATCCAAATTTATTCACAATAGTTCCAACAATAATTCAGCATAAATAACATTAGGTAGATTGCATTCATTAAGGTCCAATGTCAGTCCATCGGGGTAAACCATGTAAGAGGCATACAATTCATAAATCTCAATTCTGGCCGTACGAGACTAGCGTTCCGGTTAAAGCAAGCCGTGAACGAAGTATGGCGGCAAATGTAAATATATGCTGACGATCGAAAATGTTTACCTCAAAATACAGTCACAATGCTTCCCATGGAAGCTGTAACCCTTGACGGACCATAAACACATCTTATACAATCGTGGCGACCAAATCTCATTACAAGCCACTGAGAAAATATATCGAATAACACATTCACCACGGGAACACAACCATGGCACGTCTCGTCGGGCTGTTTACATTTTATCAATCGCACGGGAAACTGACCGCTCGGCTGCGCATGGGCAGACGATACATACGTCACGTTATGTATTTATAGCTAATGCAGACAGCTGTATTTCAGCACAGGATAGACATACGCCTGTGCGCAAAAGCCGTACACAACAACCACCCCGTCCTCTCGGGGGAAAAAAAACAAATGTTTTTTTTTTTAAAACATTCCCCGAATGAAAGAACGGCCAAAATTAAGTACATCATAATAAAAAGTCGTCAACAGTAGAACAATAAATTCTCAAAGTCCAGTCGAAGTCAAATCTACTGCAAATATTAATGAAAGTGCATGAAAAAGACTGTCATCAGTCAATACATTATCATAAGAATATGAGAGGCAGAAACAAATAAATGTAAACTAATAATGCAATAAAGAAAAGATCATCTTGTAATGTATATGTTAAAGTAATGATATCACTATAGCATAAGAAAATTGTTACATAAAGAGAATCAAACTAATAAACATGCGAAATATAAGTAGGGTTATGTCTTGTAGGGAACATTAAGAAGGAAAAAAAAAAAGAAAAATTACAAGAATTTATACATCATGTAGTTTTCATACTGATCTATTAGTAAATATGGTACTGCATTGTTTCCATTTGGCAACAATATGTTTTTCACATGTGCTTATAGCACTAAAGTAGAGTTATCCATTTGACACGAAAGTAGATTGTTACTAAGCAACAAAATGTTCAGGTCCTCATAATATGAAGGTATCGAAAGTCAATCATCCAATGTAAATGAGTGGATCACGTAAATACATTTGAAAGTCATGCAGCAGTACTGAATGTCAACCACGCGCTTATATTTGGATCACATAATAATATTAATTAGTATCGTTAAAGTCTTGTTGAGGGCAGCGGGAGAGTAAATCAGCTAACACATTCTCAGTGCCCGGAATAGCTTGGACATCAAATGCGAACGATTGCATCAAAATAGAATAGCGCGCAACTCTAGGATTCTTGTGGTTCGATTTCATGAGGAATGACAGGGAGCGCTGGTCTGATTGTATTATAAATCTTGATCCAAGAAGGTACCTCTCCAGTTTCAAAACAGCCCAGACGATGGCGAGCAATTCGCGCTCGATTGCTGGATATTTTATTTCTGCGTCCGTCAGCTTCCGTGATATGTACAAGTTAGGATGAAGTGTACCGTCAAAATTCTGCATCAATACAGCACCAACACCTTTGGAAGACGCATCTGTGCGAAGATAGAATGTCAAATTTTTATTTGGTAACCTCAATATTGGAGGGGTTGAAAATAAACTTTTAATATGAGCTAAGGCTGCTTGGCACTCTTGAGACCAGTGCACATGATTGGGAGAGCCCTTTCTTAATAAAGCAGACAGATCAGCAGTGAGATTGGATAGATTCGAAATGAATCGACTGTAAAATTGAATAAGGCCGAGAATACTGCGCACTTGTTTCTTAGTTGTGGGCACAGATATGTTCAAAATCTTGGACACATTAGACAGTTCAGTTTTAAGCAAACCATGACCAACTCTATGACCAAGGAATGATATTTCTCCAAAACCGATAAAAATTTTAGAAGGTTTGGCAGTTAGATGGTGTGAACGTAAAGTGTCCAGCAGTGAAGTGAGACCTAAGAAATGATTTTCCCAAGAAGTAGTAAAGAGACATATGTCATCTATATACGTTATAATATCAGACCTGTTAGAAAAAATCTTACGCATCATCCTGACAAATGTGGCAGGAGCATTCATCAGTCCAAAGGACATATAATTCCATTGAAATAACCCCTTAGGTGTTGTAAAAGCAGTAAGGGGCTTAGCAGTTTCCGATAAAGGAACCTGCCAGTATCCTTTTGTGAGATCAAACTTAGTGAAAAAACAGCTGTAGCAAGTCTAGGCAAAAGGTCTTCTAATAAGGGTAAAGGTTCAGCATCAAAGACAGTTATATTATTGAGTTTGCGATAGTCAATACATAGTCTTATATTGTCATCTTTCTTTCTAACAATGACCATCGGGAAAGCAAATGCAGAATTTGATGGTTCGATAATACCCAAACGAAGCATGTCGTCAAGTTCTTTATTAACCTTATCCTGAAAATGGATAGGAATGGGGTATGGTCGAACTCCAATAGGTCGATCATCCGTGAGGAGGATATCATGAGTGATAACCGATGTATGACCAGGGATGTCTGTCAGCACATCTGGGAAAGATTGAAGAAGATCAGACACCTGCTGACGTTGGTCGGATGATAAATCCGTACAGATAGAAACATCCTTCCACGTCTCAGTAGCAGTTAAAGGCATGACAGGAAGATCCATAGGTAAGTCAGGAAACGCAGATTCTTCCTCCTGAATCACAGACAGGGAAGAAAAATGAGTAGTATGCCTTGTGGGCTCATTTACTGCATGAAAGACAGCCTGAAGATATTCAGGTCGAGTATGGAATTCTTTGAGCATGTTTATATGGAAAGTTTTGTTTTTTCCCTTAACGTCAAGTACATAGTCAACATCAGAAATGCGTGAAATAACTCTGTAAGGACCACTCCAAGCAATGAGTAGTCTGTTGTCCTTCCTAGGAAGAAGCACAAAAGCTTCATCCCCAGGCACCAGGTGTTTTAGTCGTCTGTTACGATTCTGAAACTGACGAGCTTTTTCTTTAGCAGTTTCAGAAGATGCTGTTGCCAACTGACAAGCATCAATTATCTTACGTCGGAGGTTTACGACATACTCGTAAGATGACTTGGTGTCTTGAGTCATTTCTGAGTCAGTGAGCAAATCTTTAATAAGAGACATAGGACCTCTAGGTTGAGCTCCGAAGACAAGCTCGAATGGCGAGAAACCGGTCTGTTCATTTGGTACCTCACGGTACGCAAACAGCACGGCGGGTAAAACCCTGTCCCAGTCTTGTGGATAGCTGACTGTAACTTTGCCTAATAATTGTTTAAGCGTCCTATTTAGCCGTTCTACCATACCATTGCTCATTGGATGGTACACGGAGCTAAGCGATCTGTCAATGTTTAGTTGTTGCATAACACCAGTCATGGCCTCGGAGACAAACTGAGTACCTCTGTCTGATAGAAGTTTTCTAGGGAAACCTAGCCTGGAAAAGATTAAGAAAAGAGCATCAGCCACGTCTGAGGTGGTGATATTCTTCAGAGGTATAGCCTCTGGCCAGCGCGTGCACATGTCAATACATGTGAGGACATACCTGTGTCCTCTAGCTGACATAACAGGAAGTGGGCCAATAATGTCTATGGCCATCTTCTCAAAGGGACGTACAGGTATATCTGAAGCCTGTATCGGTGCCATGTGATAGGCTCCCTTTGCTTTGACCTCCTGGCAAGTAACACAGGAGCGACAATACGTAGCAACATCCCTAGATACACCAGGCCAAAAGAAGGAAGAGAGCACTCTGGACCTTGTCCTAGAGTAGCCCATGTGTCCAGCACAATGAGAATCATGGGCGTGTTGAAGGATATAAGTTCTAAACTGTTTAGGAACCATGACCTGTTGTTTAAGAGCAGAAGAATCTTTAAACATTCTGATCAGGATACCATTCTTAAGGGTGTACCATTGACGAGGGGCATTATTTACAAGCATCTCCTCACCACTTACCAAACGAAAAAAATTTCTGCAAAGAATCATCATCTCTTTGCAGCGTTGCAAAAGATTCTTTGTTAATAGTAGCATGAAAATCATAACCCTGATTTTCAGGCACAATGTTATCAATCGTTTGAGCTTGTGCTTGAGCCCTTGTTGTTACTGCATTCGCAGTTAAAATGTTTTGCCGTTCCCACTCAATAATTTCACCAGGTGTGCAATCTTTGCCACCGTGGATACGGCCAACAATAAGGTCAGTGATTGGGTTTTTTAAAAGACACACTTTAATTCTCCCTGTGAAAAATGGAGTCGCTATGTGAACAATAGCTGTGGGATAGAACTCTACTGTTCCCCCAAATGTGACACATTTAACAAAATCTCCAGTGGAGCATGATGGGTGCACTAGAGATTGGCGAACTCCCACCGTTGTGCAACCAGTATCTCTAAGCACAGATACCTGCGTATCGTTTAGTAGGCCTTTATGAAAATGTAAGGTGCCTGTGCCATCATGAGCAGCAAGTGCTGTCATTGTAGGAAGTGGATGACCGCATCTTAATGTAGATACCACATTAGGCTGAAATAAAGTTCGGCAATCAGGACACTGCGAAGCAGCATCAAAGTCAAAAAAAAGAACAAGCAGCAGCCTGATTTACCGAAGGATTACTTTGAGTAGCACTAGATGTATCAGCAGATTGTGCTGAGTTAGCATGATAGTTTGTACGTTCAACGCTCCGAGAGCGGAAGGGATGGTTATCATTCTGATTATTATAGGAATAATTCCGGTTTCTATTGTCCTGTGAATAATTAGACCTTCTAGGAGTTGCATATTGGTTACTGTATCTATTACCATTCCAATTTCCTCTACTCCTGAAAAAATTATCATTTCGTTTCCATCCTCTCTGTGGTTGGAATTGGTTCTGTTCTGGTCCCCGAAATTGTCTAAAATTTCCTCTAGACGGGGGAGATTGATTATCGTAAGAGTTACCACCTTGAAAGTACCCATAGTTATTACCTCTACCACGACCAAAATTTCTGTCGAGACTCTGAGACCTTGGTCTTATGTTTTTGTTGTTCCAAGATGACGCTAATGCCACAGGTAGAGCCTCTTTGATGTGAGAGTTACTCACACATGTGCCTGGGTGAGCGGTAATAAACTGTCTTCCCAATTCTTCCACCAATGTCAAATCCGTAGGTTTCCGTTCATGAAGGTATGATAGGAACTGCTGGTTAACAGAAGACAACACTTTGTCTCTGAGCATTAAGTCCATTAGTGCCTCATATGTTTGTGGAATTTTCGCTAATTCAACCCATCTGTTGAATGTTAATTTAATGGCAGCAATAAATTCCGAGAAGTCCTTCCCTGTTTCTGGCAACATGGTCTTAAAACGCATGCGATAGCCATTTTCATCCAATTGGTAAAGTTTAAGCAATAAAGCTCTGGCAGCTTCATAGTTATTCCTACTGGGACCGTCCATGGTACAAACCGAAGTTAGTGCATCACCTGTGAGGAATTCCATCAATCTACTACACCATTCAGATTTATCAACTTCATGGGCCTCACACACAGTCTGAAAGCGATTAAGGAAGCAAGAAATATCGTCTACGTTGGGTTTGAAAGTAGGCAAACGAAATCTACCAGATCCTGAAACATGTTTGTTTGAGGAACTTTGACTCTCAGAATTGTTTTGTTTAATATTTAGCAACTTGAGTTTTTCAAGTTCTAAAGATAACATCTTTTCATCATGTAATCTTTTTTTATCTTCTGCTTCAATCGCAAGTATTTTAAGTTTCTCTTGGCTGGCTAAATCTTCAGCTCTTCTCTTCTCAGCTAATTCTTCATTTCTTTTTTCTCTGGCCAATTCTTCATTTCTTTTTTCTCTGGCCAATTCTTCATTTCTTTTTTCTCTGGCCAATTCTTCATTTCTATTTTCTCTGGCCAATTCTTCATTTCTATTTTCTCTGGCCAATTCTTCATTTCTTTTTTCTCTGGCCAATTCTTCAGCCCTATGTTTCTGATATTCAGTCATAGCAAATTCTTTTAGGGCTTCTCCTTCCATGCCAAAGGCTTTACCTTGTTTCACAAAATAGTCCAAGGTAGCCATTTTGTATCAATGTATACAAGTATTAAGTAATTGTCAGATTTGTATAATCAATAATATTAATGGCTATTAACAATGCAATCAATGAATGCCCACATTGCTTGCATCCGTTCTCAACACAAAATCCTGAGTCAAATCAGGCAATTTGAGAATAGGCTTGCTAGTGAGTTTTTCCTTTAACTCTTGGAATGCCAATTCACACTGCGCCGACCAAACAATTTTATCTGGATTTCCTTTGCGAGTCAAGTCAGTCAGAGGAGCACATATAGAGTTAAAATTTTTGATGTATTTTTGGTAAAACCCACATAACGACACGAATGATCGCACGTCTTTCCTTGTTTGAGGTCTAGGTGCTCTCTGCAGTTTCTCCAAGTTCTTGGGGTCAGGGGTCATGTTACCCTGACATACAGTATGTCCCAAGATTTCCAACTCCTTGCATCCAATACAACATTTTGTTGGTCTAGCAGTCAAGTTGGCTTCTCTGAGCCTATCAAATAGCATATTCAGAGAGTTAACGTGTTCTTCAAATGTTTCTGTAGCGATGAGGATATCATCCATGAAATTCGTGATATATGGATTATTCAGGGGATCCAACAATTTGCGCATCATTCTAGAAAACACACTCGGAGCATTTTTTCAATCCGAATGGCAACATGTTGAATTCATAATGCCCTTCCGAGGTGCTAAAAGCTAAATAAGGTCGAACCTCATGCTTCACTGGAATCTGGTAATAGCCTTTGCTAAGATCCACCTTCGAAAAGTATTTTGCCTTGTTCAATCTGGCAAATAACTGTTTTGTGTCCGGTAATGGATCCACCTGACCTTCTGTGACAGCATTCAGCTTCCTGTAATCTATGCACAGTCTATGTTCCCAAGACGGTTTTCGCAACAAAACTACACTGGAACTGTAGGGAGATTCACTGTGAGAAATAATCCCTTCTTTCAACAAATAATCTATCTCCTCTTTCAATGCTTTCTCCTTAGCGAACGGAACAGAATAGGCTTTCATACAGATAGGTGTTGAGTCTCCCAGCTTCATATCATACTCTAGCAAATTAGTATGCCCCGGTTTGTCGGTTAATACATCTGTATGTTCCTCCAGAACCTGTTGAACTCTCTCCCTCTGATTTTGAGTCAGGTGCTTACTGACTTTTACCTGTGCAGCTGTCTCACAGGGGTGTAATGGGTATTCATGTGAGGTGAGTGGTTCCTTTTTCATTTCGGTTGCGATAGCCAAGGTCAGTAGAGGGGTGCCTTCCTGGATTTGTCTGTCCAGATACTTCTTTAAAAGGTTTACATGGTATATTTTTTTCTTCCCCTTTTTGTCAATCTTATAATTTGTTCTAGACACCTTCTCTAGAACTGTGTATGGACCTTGCCATCCAATTTGCAACTTATTATTGCTGCCGGGTAGTAGAAGAAGGACTTTCTCTCCCACAGCTAATTCTCTGTCCTTTGCTTTCTTGTTGAAATAAGCTGCATGTTTCTTCCTGGCTTGTCTCAAATTATCATTTGCCAGTTTCCATCCAGCTTTCAGACGAGTGGTCAGCTCGTTCACATAGTTATATGATGAGGTAATAGTTTCCTCTGCCTTTCTCATCTGTCCACGTCCTTAATAAGGTTACATATGGACGTTTAAGTTTACATACGTATTTTTCCTGGCACATGTCAGGTCCTTTACATTGGAAGCCTTATAGTGAGGACTTTTCTTCCTTGAATCATCACTCACAAATCGTCCACTACCAATCCTTTTCTTGGGGCTTTCTCCCCACTTTAATTTCCTTGTGAGAGATCTTCTCTCTCTTTTATCTTCACCCAGTTCACATAAGTCCAACCGAGGGATTGTCGGCTTATTCTGGGGTAAAACATCTCTTTGTACTCGTCGCATAGTGGCCATGTTAATACATTCAAGTGAAGACTGGGTGTGAAAAGGGGGCTCCCATTCCACTTTGTCTACTTTATTATAATTAATTTTCCTTCCAGGCCTAAGTTTGCCCCGTGGCGTTTCTAGGTCCTGCACATTTGTTCCCTTTGTGGGTGTTCCCTCATGAAATACGCCACATGCTTCTACAAAGTTCTCAATATCGACATTTACGTCGGGCCAATAATATTTTCGAGCAACTTTTCGGCAGATGGTACCTATTTTCTCATGGTCACCATCTTGTCCAACATGTAAGCTCCTTATTAAATTTGCCCTATATGCCTTGGGAAGTACCAACTGTCCGTGACCAGTGGATCCAGTTCCAGCCTTCCTGTATAATAATTTGTTCTTCATATAATAATCTCCCTTGCTTGGAGGTGTGTGACATTTGGGCAATTTTTTAAAACATGGCTTGAGTGTCCCATCCTCAGCCTGCGCCTTCCTCATCTCCTCTGGATGAGCATTTATAGGTTCACCTTCTTCCTTCTTTGACTGTGACCTGGTCTGCACTGTCGCGATGATCACAGGTCTCTTGGGATTCCCCAAGAAGACGTATCTACACCCCAATATCAGAGGGTAGATTGGTTCATCTATCACTGCTGCTCTGATTTCTCCTTCCACATAGCGAGTTTTCACCGTTATCCTTGCGATGGGAAGAGTCATGAGTGGTATGTCCTTAGTCGCCCCTTGTATTTCCACTGTTTCGGTGGTATACTGATCTGGGTTCACTAGGCTAGACCTCACAACTGAATCAAAATCCAAACCTGTATCATATAGGCACCTTGTGGTGACCCCGTTACAAACAACATCCTCACAAACTGGGGGGTGATAAGGTTCCTGCTGTCCAGTAGGTTTAACCTTTAATCTCTGGTTCCCCGATTTCATTGCAGCAATGTTAGAAGGTTTCCTTTTACAAAATTCGGTGTTATGGTTGTCCTTCTTACACCATTTACACCACCTCTTTCCTTGGTTAAACGGTTTTCTTTCATTATATTTTTGGTCATTGAACTGTGAGTTTCTATCACGATAATCATTGCGTGGCCTATCAAAGTTTGTCCTACCTTTGTTACCTTGTTCCCTGGTATCAAATTTATTAAAGTGCTGTGTGGCCTTAAAATTCTCTACATGTTTCTTTTTAGTGCCAGCTACCTCTGCCTGGGCTGCTTGATACCTCTCAGCGACATTCAATACTTCACCCAACCTCTCAGCACCTTGTTCCATGAGAAATTTTCTCAGATCTGGAGCCATGGACTCTCTTAATTGCTCTATCATGATCATTTCTTTAAGATCTTGGGTCTTCCCCAGAGCAGTCCATTTCTCCAAATAGGTTTCCAGTCTGGCAGAGAATTGGGGGTATGTCTCCCCAGACAAAAGCCTGGCATTTCTAAACTTCTTACTGTGATAGGGCCGGAAAGACACCCGGCTTACCCCTTCACAGGAAGACACCCCAGTTTCCCCCTTCATTGTGAGCGGCACATTTATCGCCCATATTTTCGATGTGCGCGAAGCATGCTGGGATGTAAAAATTCTGACGAGATAAAGAAGAAGATTGATGACAAGGCCATAATAATGCCTAAAAATTAAGTTGTGGTGTAGAATTGTGTTTTTGCTCTAGAAATAGTTGTGTATATTTCTGTTTTTGGGCCTTCTAAAGCAAAAATCGCGAGTGTGGACGACAACTTCTTAGCCTCAACGAACTGCTTGTATGGACAGTCTTCGTAAAAATGGCAACGAGCCGGCAAATTTTTCAATAATCTTAGCTATTTCCTCCAATGGGAGTACTGCCCCTTTAGAATTTAAAATTTCAAACTAAATGTCCAATTTTTGGTCAAATGTGTACTGTTTTTCTATCGGTCGGTCTGTCCTAACTTGTCAATCCCCAAGTTTGGACTTGGTTTTGGCCCAACTACAAAAAAGCTGTTCAAATTTTTCCTCACCCACCGCTTAAATTTATACTTCGAAGATATTTTTAGATTCTCTCCTCCTTGTCTTTCCCTTGTTTACGTGTACTTTTTTCCCTCTGCCTTCGTCTCAAGGACGCGTCAAATGTAACTTTAGTGAATGCAAAACTGACACGTGTTTGCAAGTCTGCCTCGAACAAATCAGTCTTTTGTCAATAACTTCTGAATTATCTGTCCGTCCTTTTATTTGAAGGCATATTATTTATCAGGAAAAGATACGCTCTCAAACTAGCTAATTTTTGTGATTCTAAACCTATTAATAAGAAAGTCCATATTTTTGTCCATGTTAGTCTTGACAGCCTAACTACCACGCGTTCAATTCTTTTCCATGTGCTGTCCCGCTATTTTCGAGAGTTTTACGTCATTCGAAATAAGAGCTAAGTCTGTTTTCGTGATCTAAGTGGTTACACGTTCTACTTTACCTCGAATTTCAGACACTAACTACGAGCTCGCGCGTATGTTAGGCTTAGATTTAAACGCTAGCAGACAGCATCATTTTTATTCTTCCCTCCCTTTTTTACCCCGTCTGACGAATAGGCCTTTCGCGTTCCCATGTTATAATTAGTTTTTTTCTTTCAATGACACTAGAAACAATGGTACGGTCTACCAAATCAACGCGCCTGTGGCGTGGGCGAAAAAGCCACAGCATAACCTATCGATATTTTATCCTTACATTTTTATGTTAACTTTGATATTTATAATGGAGGATTTTAGCGCTGTATCAATGTATTCCACCACAAATTCATAACAAAACACGCTCAGCGCAATGACTGTAAATAAAATGTTAGATGTAAAACATTTAGGACAAAATCAGCTTAACGACTTTATTCTTGTCAACGTTAAAAGCGAATTGGACAAATCTGAAGGCAAATTAAAATTTCAGTGCGAGATGTCTGATAATTATGAAGTTCTTATAAATTGTAATTTTCAATGTGTCAAAGTACAACAATGAAAAATATTGCCTTGTTGGTATAATCTTGACGATGAATAACCTGTACTGCTTATACATTGTATAATATTGTCGTCTTGACCCATTGTTGTGTTACATGCTCTCAAGTGCGTTTGGGTGCATGCAATTACAAAATTATTTATAGATATCCCCACCAGCCTAAACGCATTGGAGCTGCCACTGGATGATGCTATTTAATTTATTATACAGATTCACCCTCGAGGTCAGCATGTGCCTATGACACGTGCCGATGCGACGTGGAATTTGCAGGTTGTCTTCAACGGTCCACTTACAACAGTCAATACTACAGAATGAACAGGCGTTCATGCAGGTAGTCTTAGACTAGAGAGACCACCAAAGTTATGATGCTTCTGTAATCAACGACGCAGCAATGTTTTTTTTTTCTTCTGATTCCTGCTTTTTGACAGTTGTGTGGACATTGTTGCCTGAGCTTGCTAATCTAAATGTATTTGTTACCGTTGTAGCAACACAAAACAGACAATAGACGCTTTAACTATTTATCGTTGCAGCCATACAAAACATTCAATAGTCAGACAATAATATGATCGTCGTAGCAACACAAAACGTACAATAGTCAACGTAACTATTTGATCGCCGTAGCAACACAAAACGTACAATAGTCAACGTAACTGTTTGATCGCCGTAGCAACACAAAACTTACAATAGTAAATATAACTGTTTCATCGCCGCAGCAACACAAAACTTACAATAGTAAATATAACTGTTTGATCGTCGTAGCAACACAAAACTTACAATAGTAAATATAACTGTTTGATCGCCGTAGCAACACACAACTTACAATAGTAAATATAACTGTTTGATCGCCGTAGCAACACAAAACGTACAATAGTCAACGTAACTGTTTGATCGCCGTAGCAACACAAAACGTACAATAGTCAACGTAACTGTTTGATCGCCGTAGCAACACAAAACGTACAATAGTAAACATAACTGTTTGATCGCCGTAGCAACACAAAACTTACAATAATAAATATAACTGTTTGATCGCCGTAGCAACACAAAACTTACAATAGTAAATATAACTGTTTGATCGTCGTAGCCACACAAAACTTACAATAGTAAATATAACTGTTTGATCGCCGTAGCAACACAAAACTTACAATAGTAAATATAACTGTTTGATCGCCGTAGCAACACAAAACTTACAATAGTTAATATAACTGTTTGATCGTCGTAGCCACACAAAACTTACAATAGTAAATATAACTGTTTGATCGCCGTAGCAACACAAAACTTACAATAGTAAATATAACTGTTTGATCGCCGTAGCAACACAAAACTTACAATAGTTAATATAACTGCTTGATCGTCGTAGCCACACAAAACTTACAATAGTAAATATAACTGTTTGATCGCCGTAGCAACACAAAACTTACAATAGTAAATATAACTGTTTGATCGCCGTAGCAACACAAAACTTACAATCATCAATATAACTGTTTTATCGTCGTAGCAACACATAACTTACAATCGTCTATATAACTTTTTGATCGTTGTAGCAACATAAAACTTACAATCTTCAATATAACTGCTTGATCGTCATAGCAACACAAAACTTACAATCGTCATTATAATTGTTTGATCGTCGTAGCAACACAAAACTTACAATAATAAATATAATTGTTTGATCGTCGTAGCAACACAAAACTTACAATAATAATTATAATTGTTTGATCGTCGTAGCAACACAAAACTTACAATAGTCAATATAATTGTTTGATCGTCGTAGCAACACAAAACGTACAATCGTCAATATAATTGTTTGATCGTCGTAGCAACACAAAACTTAAATAGTAAATATAACTGTTTGATCGTCGTAGCGACACAAAACTTACAATAGTAAATATAACTATTTGATCGCCGTAGTAACACAAAACTTACAATAGTAAATATAACTGTTTGATCGTCGTAGCAACACAAAACTTACAATAGTAAATATAACTGTTTGATCGCCGTAGCAACACAAAACTTACAATAATAAATATAACTGTTTGAACGCCGTAGCAACACAAAACTTACAATAGTAAATATAACTGTTTGATCGTCGTAGCCACACACAACTTACAATAGTAAATATAACTGTTTGATCGCCGTAGCAACACAAAACTTACAATAGTAAATATAACTGTTTGATCGCCGTAGCAACACAAAACTTTCAATAGTAAATATAACTGTTTGATCGTCGTAGCCACACAAAACTTACAATAGTAAATATAACTGTTTGATCGCCGTAGCAACACAAAACTTACAATAGTAAATATAACTGTTTGATCGCCGTAGTAACACAAAACTTACAATCGTCAATATAACTGTTTGATCGTCGTAACAACACAAAACTTACAAAAGTCAATATAATTGTTTTTGATCGTCGTAGCAACACAAAACTTACAATCGTCAATATAACTTTTTGATCGCCGTAGCAACACAAAACTTACAATCATCAATATAACTGTTTGATCGTCGTAGCAACACAAAACTTACAATCCTCTATATAACTTTTTGATCGTTGTAGCAACATAAAACTTACAATCGTCAATATAACTGCTTGATCGTCATAGCAACACAAAACTTACAATCGTCAATATAATTGTTTGATCGTCGTAGCAACACAAAACTTACAATAATAAATATAATTGTTTGATTGTCGTGGCAACACAAAACTTACAATAATAAATATAATTGTTTGATCGTCGTAGCAACACAAAACTTACAATAATAAATATAATTGTTTGATCGTCGTAGCAACACAAAACTTACAATAGTCAATATAATTGTTTGATCGTCGTAGCAACACAAAACTTACAATCGTCAATATAATTGTTTGATCGTCGTAGCAACACAAAACTTACAATAGTAAATATAACTGTTTGATCGTCGTAGCAACACAAAACTTACAATAGTAAATATAACTGTTTGATCGTCGTAGCAACACAAAACTTACAATAGTAAATATAACTGATTGATCGTCGTAGCAACACACAACTTACAATAGTAAATATAACTGTTTGATCGCCATAGCAACACAAAACTTACAATAGTAAATATAATTGTTTGATCGTCGTAGCAACACTAAACTTACAATAGTAAATATAACTGATTGATCGCCGTAGCAACACAAAACTTACAATAGTAAATATAACTGTTTGATCGTCGTAGCAACACAAAACGTACAATAGTAAATATAACTGTTTGATCGTCGTAGCAACACAAAACTTACAATCGTCAATATAACTGATTGATCGTCGTAGCAACACAAAACTTACAATAGTAAATATAACTGTTTGATCGCCGTAGCAACACAAAACTTACAATAGTAAATATAACTGTTTGATCGTCGTAGCAACACAAAACTTACAATAGTAAATATAACTGATTGATCGTCGTAGCAACACAAAACTTACAATAGTAAATATAACTGTTTGATCGCCGTAGCAACACACAACTTACAATAGTAAATATAATTGTTTGATCGTCGTAGCAACACAAAACTTACATTAGTAAATATAACTGATTGATCGCCGTAGCAACACAAAATTTACAATAGTAAATATAATTGTTTGATCGTCGTAGCAACACAAAACTTACAATCGTCAATATAACTGTTTGATCGTCGTAGCAACACAAAACTTACAATAGTAAATATAACTGTTTGATCGTCGTAGCAACACAAAACTTACAATAGTCAATATAACTGTTTGATCGTCGTAGCAACACAAAACATGCTATAGTAGTTATTGCTTCGACTATGTAGATAATGTCAAAATATTTACCATTAAAGATGCCTTCTGTATTGTAGACTGCCTTTAACGTTTTCTGTTTTAGATTGTATTTATGTATTTATTTAGGTATTTCTTTTTCGCTTCAGTCACTTTACAGAATTGCCTGAAAACGCAAATTGGTACCACTGAAGGACAGGGAAAATATAGCACCTGGACTTTAACTTTGCTGCCGCTGTTTGAAGAATATAATGAATATGACACACACTGAGGAAACCTGTTGATAACATTACAAGGCAGTCCTTGTTCTGGAATCCTCGGGGTAAGAGGGGTAGAAGGGGACTGAAGAACACCTGGAGAAGAGAAGTGGTGACACACATGAAAGGAATGAGGGCGACATGGACAGACCTTGAGTTGATGGCATGGGCCAGGAAGACCTAGCATGCGTTTGCTGAAGACCTATGTTCGTTGGGAAGCTTAAAGGTGATAATGATCTATAAAATACTCCTACTGCAGTCATTAAGACTTCGGAACATAATCTGATGTTTGTTTTCACCATCATTGTAAAAATAAAATTTTGAGTGGAGATTTCATAACGGCCTTGAGAATGTCGAGAAAGCTAAATGATCGTTTAACTGTTTTTCTTGCATGACATACAGTTTTTCATGCCATCTAAACAATAGTTGTAACATATCTGAGATGAAGATAAATAGCAGCGATTTAGAGCTGTGAGGACCACTAAGGCAACATGTATAAATCAATGTTGAGAAGAAAGAGATAAACAAGTTTCCGATGTTTTCTAACATAAATTGCCTCATTTCTTCGAGATCATTGTCAAACACATAGAACTTATTCCTTCATTTCATTTTTAGTTCTCTGTGTTGCTTAGGTCCACCACTGTAATTATCCCACTTACAGAAAGCTGGCATTTAAGCATTCATGTGTTGTTGCTGCAGTGGTTTCTGTAGCAATGTGTTTGACATAATCAGGTTGCCAATCCCATACACATCTTCATATTAGTCACTTCACACGACATGAAGTAGTAATACTTCTTTCTTCTTCTTCTCTTATTTCACCAGAGAACAACGCGGGGCACTTGAAGGCACCTTGAACTGAATTAGATGTTAGTGTGTAAGGTAGATCATACTTGTGTGCTGGTCAATAATTGTGTTTTCCTACACCAGATAATGTAATATTAAAAATAATCTTCTTCTACTCTCTACAAGTACCCAGGTCTTTCGCTGTAACACTTCTGCGCAGCAGGTGTATCGCTTAATGATGTACTGGAAGTATACAAATGATGATATCTGGGGTGATTTTATGAACAATAGTAACAATAACAATACCACTGGGTCGTTGACGGCTGGAAAGGATCATAAAGTGAGAGGGATGACCACTTCTACTGCAGGGGTAACTGTCACATAATAGATTGGGGCGACCCCTTCTTCTTCCTAATTTATGTTTCACTACAACAGTAATCGGTACATTTGTGGTACGGATTTGTTTGCGTGCTTTCAATTGTCTCACTTTCTTTCTTTCTTTCTCTGCTAAGTAGCAGATATTTGACATTGTCAAATCATTTTGACACTCCTTGTAGTTGATAATAATCACATTTTAAAAACTTAAGTGATTATTAAATTTTGTTATTTGTAATGTTACAAATTTAACAGCGATGTATTCCTTTTAAATGTACTGCGTGTTTGTCTCAATCAATTTACTACACACACTATAATCAGAGCTATACCAGAATAATAAGAATTCCATTGTTTTAATCAGAGGTTGGAGCTTAAACGAGCTAACATAAACAATTGCTTAATTCTTCACAAAAGTGGTCTGCAGATCCTAGAATTAACGTGCTCAGCCAAATGCAGACATTGTTTTCGCTGATCTGAATATCTTGTGAAATTTTTATGTGGTAGAAGCGTCATTAACTTTCTATCTACATCTCTGCCAAGAGTAATCTTGTGAGAAGGTAGACACATTTAAAGCCCATATTAGATACTCTTGAGTTTTGGCCACTGTTGGACCACTACTGCAAAGCAGGGGAGGCAATACCGTCACAGTAACTGATACCCGGTGAGGTATATTAACACAAATGTACACTCTATTACGTGTAAGTCACAGGTTTCAAGTACATTGAATACATGTGTACGCAAGATGGAAAATTAGACTTAGCTAACTACACACGTGAATATCAAGAGCTAATGCTGTGAAGTATAAGCTGACACGACATCACTTTTGGATATTAGGTCATCTCAGATGAAGCAAATTGGACAGGATCAATACCATCTTCATACCCATACCATGACATGACACCCAATCATGGACACGAACGGAAATCCACAGCTGTGAAAGACGTGAAAATTAAACAATACAAGACCAGATGAAGTCAGAAATAAGTGAATATGACGCAGTGTGGAAACTACGTCTGGTCTGGAATATACACTTCTACTTCTTTAAGTACCTTGTCTGGTGGTGGAGGTGATCATGCCTCTCCACAAACAACCTGTCTCCAGTACTATTTATTAATTCAGTTTTTGACATGTTTCCATGCCATGATGTCATCTTGTTCAGTATTTACTCTCTTTGTCTTCCTCTATCTCTTTTTCCTTCAGCTTTACCTGTTGTTACGATATATTTATGCTTTCCTATTCTCACAACATGTCTCCCCCCCCCCCCCTTTCCACAACATGCTTGTTATGAAGAAAAGGGAGAGAGAGAGAGAGAGAGAGAGAGAGAGAGAGAGAGAGAGAGAGAGAGAGAGAGAGAGAGAGAGAGAACGAGAAATGATTTATGCAGAAAGACAAAAACAAGAATGAAGAACGAAAGGTATCGTGATCACTTTAATATCCAGCTCCATGGCCACTTCATAATGACAACAACAACAAAAGTAGGACTCTGATAGAAACTATACCTACACATTTCGACACTGTAAATGTATAGAGTCAAGCGTGTGTTACCGGGGCCGAAAGGGGAACAAAGAATAGTAACACAGTAACATACCTAGCAAGTCGTAAGAAACTACTAAGGAGGGTTGAGCATAAGACCGGCTAGTCAACCTTTACACAGGGATTGGAGTGGCTAAGAGGTTTGGCGTTCGCCTCACATTCTGATGTCCCTCCTTCCCCCTGGTCTCATGGGTAAGATGCCTAACCTTCTCGAATAAGGGCAAAAAAATCCACGGCAGTTGTAAATCGTAAAGAGTAGGCCATAAGGCCGCTGCCCTGGCAAATATTTTAAAATTAAAAACCTGCCCACCAAATATATTTATAGAACGTGCGATTCCTATGTATATATACATTGGGATTCTCGCCGATGCTACGGAGTTCGTGCACTGTGCTGAGATTCCCCTTGTTTGATCTAAGGGAGGAGATCGGAACACTGATGGAGTTGTCCGTGTGCAATGAAGATATTCTTTAAAATCAAACCTTTAGAGAATCTGTAACCCCAAAAAACTTCAACAAACAACGTGAACAGGTCAACTAAAGAAAAGAAAACTCGACCTTCCAATACAGAAGGTCCGCTGGTAAGGATGCACATGACGCCACATAGAGAAAGCTGAAAAAAGTCTGTGTTGATGACTAACATTTGTCTGCTAGGAAAATCTCCAGATTTTGCATCTGGAATGTTCGTACATTGAATGAACGCGAGAAAACGGCACAGATGGCAGCAGAACTGTGGGACTACGGGATCGACATCCTGAACTGTATGAAACAATGTGGAACGGGTGACAGGAGGAAAACTCACCCTATAATGAGGGGTAATTATAATGCTATCTAAGAAAGCACATAAAGCATACATAGAATGGAAAGCAATGGGACCCAGAATTATAACAGCAATATTCAAAACAGCTAAAAATAAAATAAAAAGTAAACATCAATCAATGACATGCCCCAACTAATGACAAAGAAGAACCAGTGAAAGAAGAATGTTACACCTGACTACAAAATATCATTAATGAAATGGCAGGAAAAGACATCATAATTTTGATAGTTGGCCTCAACGCAAAGATTGGTACAGACAATAGCGGCTCTGAAGAATCATTGGAAAACATGAGCTAGAAACAATGAACGAAAATGTGGAACTATTCACGAGCTTCTGTGCATCATATCAACTTGCTATGAGAAGAAGCATGTTTCCACATGAAGGAATATTGCGTACTCTTTTATGACTTTTGTATTAGCATCTAAATATTCAAATAACTACAAAGAAACAAATAATAACCACAATTTTTATACAGTTTTAATGACAACATGTCAAATCTGGACATTAACCAAAGAACTAGTGTAAAGAAGGGTTTCTTACTACAGTCTCTTGTAATGGATATAGTGGCCACCGCTGTAAAGAAGTTATTTCTTACTACACCTGTAGTGCACCACTGTAAAGTTCTGTTGTTTGCGACTCCACTGTAAAGAATCGAGTGTGGTGTATAGAACCTCACTGTAAAGTATGATGGCTGGTAGTACTGTTGTATTCAAAGAGGTGCTGTCACCGGGAAGACAGACACAGGTCAACTCGACCTACACAGGGTAGTGTAAACATTGAAGTGAGAGTACATTGTACGCGAATGGTAGAATGGTTCTGAAGAGTTGACAACTTGGTAACAATATATTCATACTCTCACATGTAGAAGTCAAGGATTACTGGAACTACTGTGTTCTTTTTATAATATTTAATGAGACGCACACTGGAACAGTACGTGTATGGTTACAGGAACACATGACGACATAAACAGCATGGTGTTGATCAATGGTGTATCATCTTAAGTTAGCATACATGCTGGATAACCTCATACTGGAACATTTGTAGACAAGCATTCAGAGTTCTATAGTTAGTCCACATCTATATATATATATATATCAGGTTGTACTGACAGATCACGTCAGTTTATACATAATGTTCATAGTGACTCTTGTACAGAATCTCTCTTAGCATGAGTGTAGCTTGTACTCTAGCGTAGATTCTTTCAAATAGCATTCAGCACATATCTTCGGAGTAAATGCTAAATCTCCCATAATAGATCTTTCTTTCATAACTGTGATCTCTGGATCATTATCGGGTAGTAAGGGACAACCCTGTTCTCTGATGAATGATTGACAATAATTCGGATTCCAAGATGGCTTCCTTGGTCCTTAACATCGCTCACACAACGGTGAGATGACAAAACTTCTAGAAAGATTCACTTCATAAGGATATCAAAGTTTCCACCAATATCAGCATTATCTGTCCTCATAATTGCTGTGTAGAAACATTCTTAGTGCTGCTAAACGATATGTCGTTCTGACATCTGAACATAAGTAGATTCATGTAGGCCTAAACATAACCCATCGTAAGCCTAGGAACGAAGTCAGTAAAAGTACGTTTACCTTGGCCAAGAATCAATAGCAAGCACAAAAACACTTTTCTGGCGTAATAGAAACAATACTGGGGAACACATAGACTAAAACAGTCCTAGAAGACACAATCTTCTTCCCCATGATAACTTGAGATCACAAAACTTTGGACCGCTCGACATTGGCGTCCCGCCAGACTCCATAACCGAAGAACACACTCTCTTATCTTCATCCGCTCAGAGTGTAAGAACAAATAATCCAGCCCAGACACACAAAGATAACATGATATAAGACGGAATCGTCTCAAACAGACAAACAGTAAACCTAGATTCGGACTTTCAATATTCCTGCAAAACCTTAAGCGAGAACAATCTGTTTCCAGCTATAATATAAAATCTAGATTCCTCCGCTTGTTCAATCCACGGAAACAAAACAGGAACCGATCACTCAAAGAATAAAATACACATTTACTATTCTGAGTTATTCCCCTTTCTTAAAAGTTGTAAGTTCATAAATAAATATCCTTTTATCAAACAGATAGTTACATTTTCATTTGTAATCGTATCAACTGTAATCTGTGCGACATATAAAAAATATGTACGCAACAGACTACCGCAACCCCCGGGAAAAAAAAAATGAAATTTTTTTTTTTCTCTCTGAGAGCCAAAAAAAACCGCCCCCCCCCCCCCCCCCCCCCCCCCCCCAACGCACATATGATGCGCAGATGAGAAGTATCAAGAATTTATAAAGCCAGATTAAGGCAAAGAATGAGAATATATATCTCAACAACTTAGAGAAAGTATTTCTCTAAGTGTAAACATTTCCAGGGAGTTGCCACCAATGCCTACTACCATATTGGCAATGACACAATGTATACAATAATTTCAATAATCATTTCATATTAGGTATCATAAGTTCACGATTGGCAAAAGAAACATCATCAAAGAATTAGCAGTGAATCAAAATAAGTGAACCGCTAAGTATTTATACAATCACCAAATCATATATTACAAATGTGTACACATTTTGATATAGAAGAAAAAGAATAACTGATGTAAAGTTATACATGTTAGGAAAGTCCAATATTTAACAGTTAAGTGGCATCATGTGGGCATCTCGACAGAATGTCCGCCATCACATTTTCTGAACCACGGATAGCTCGTACCGAAAAATGAAAAGGTTGAAGAGCGATCGCGTATCGAGTTGATCTCGAGCTCTTCAAGTTCTTACTTTGGATAGCAGTAAGAGCTTTCTGGTCAGTTTCCACTATGAAATGTGCACCAAGAAGGAATCTTTGAAGTTTGAGAATTGACCAAACCATCGCCAATAATTCCCGGTCTAAAACCGAGTAATTCCTTTCTGCAGCATTAAGTTTTCTGGATATGTACATTACAGGATGCAGAGTTCCAGAGTACTCTTGCATTAGTGCCGCTCCAATCCCAGTGGATGAAGCGTCACTACGAAGAACAAATGTCTTATCTGTAGTAGGTAACACTAAAATAGGTGGTGTTGAAAACATAGTTTTGATCTTATCTAGTGATAATTGGCATTCCTGAGACCAGTGAACCATATTAGGCGACCCTTTCTTTAGTAGTGTCGAAAGAGGTGCCATGATAGAGGACAGATTCGGAATGAATCGTCCATAAAATTGTATGAGACCTAAAAGACTTCGCACTTGCTTTTTAGTCTTAGGGATAGAGATGTTAAGTATTTTAGTGATATTATGGTCCTCTGTCTTCAGGAAAACCATGACCTACTCGATGGCCTAGGAAAGCAATTTCGCTAAAACCAATGCAAGCTTTCGATGGTTTTGCTGTCAGGTTATGCTCGCGTAGAGTTGATAACAATTCAACTAACCCTGAATAGTGATCTTCCCAAGTATCGCTAAAAAGACAGATGTCGTCTAGATAAGCAATGACATCTGACCGATACGATAGGATTCGACGCATCATGCGTACGAATGTAGCTGGTGCGTTCATAAGGCCGAAAGGCATAAAATTCCATTGGAAAAGGCCTCTAGGAGTAGAAAAAGCGGTAAGAGGTTTGGCGCGTTCGGATAATGGAACTTGCCAATATCCTTTAGACAAATCAAGTTTAGTGAAAAAATGAGATTTAGAAAGTCGAGTAAGTAGCTCTTCTAGTAAAGGCATAGGTTCAGCATCAAACTTTGTCACTTGATTCAATTTGCGATAGTCAACGCAAAGACGTATGTTATTGTCTTTTTTTCGAACAATAACCATCGGGGCGAAGAATAAGCAGAAGTGGATGGTTCGATTATTTGTAAATCTATCATTTCATCTAACTCCTTTTCAACCTGTGCTTGAAAATGTATAGGGATAGGGTAAGGTCTAACCCTAATAGGAGTATGTTCAGTTAGAATAATGTCATGCTCAATGACATGAGTTTGCCCAGGGATGTCAGTGAGGACATCCTGAAATGTTTGTAACATAGCCGAAACCTGTCGCTGTTCTCCTAGAGACAAATCAGGAGAAACAGTAACGTCTTTCCATGATTCACTAGAATGAAGTGGGATCATTGGAAGCGGAAGATTAACATCCGAAAAACTTGTTTCCTCATCCTGTATAACGGACAGTGATGAGTACTGACCATGTTGAACTGGAGAATCGTCCGTTGCCTGGAAAATAGGCTGTAAATAGTCAGGACGTTCATGGAATTCCGTAAGCATATTGATGTGGAAGGTTTTATGCTTCCCGTTAATATCGACAATATAGTCAACATCTGAAATTTTCGATATTATATCGTACGGACCTTTCCAAGAAATAAGGAGTCTATTTTCCCTACAAGGTAGCAAAACAAATGCTTTGTCACCAGGACAAAGTTGTCGTAAAGTTCTTTTCTTATTAGCAAATTGCCTTGCCTTCTGTTTAGCAAATTCAGAAGAGGACGTTGCTAATTTGCATGCTTCGATAATTTTTTCTCTCAGCGTGATGACATATTCGTAAGAGGATTTTGTGTCATCGTCAATATTGTCCGCTGTTATGAGATCATGAAGCAAAGACATAGGGCCGCGCGGTCGCGCGCCAAAGACAAGTTCAAAAGGAGAAAATCCTGTATGTTCATTGGGGACCTCCCTGTAAGCGAAGAGGGCCGCGGGTAGAACCCTGTCCCAATCTTGAGGATGATCCTCAGTTATCTTTCCTAATAAGTTCTTAAGTGTTCTATTTAGCCGTTCTACCATCCCATTGGACATAGGATGATAGATGCTACTCAAAGATCTCTCTATCTGTAGAGTAGACATTACTTGAGACATGGTATCCGATATTAGTTGGGTGCCATGATCTGATAATATTTCTCCGGGGAATCCCAGGCGAGAAAATATAAGCCAAAGAGCATCTGCAATGTCAGCAGTAGTAATGCTCTTCAGAGGGATAGCCTCTGGCCAACGTGTGCACATGTCCACACACGTTAAGATAAATTGATGTCCTCTAGCAGATTTGATCTTAAATGGACCAATGATGTCTATCGCCATTTTCTGAAATGGTCGAATAGGAATGTCTGCAGCCTGAATGGGCGCAGCATGACGAGGACCTTTGGATTTGACTTCTTGACATACTTTACAAGATCGACAATAGATCCGTATGTCCTTATTCACGAAAGGCCAAAAGAAAGCCGCAAGAACTCTTGACTTTGTACGGGAAAAACCCATGTGTCCAGCACACTGAGAGTCGTGTGCATGTTGTAAAATTTTAACTCTCAATTTCTTGGGTACAAGAATCTGAGAATGACTTGAATTAGTGGAGTCTTGCACCATACGTACAAGTACACCATTCTTCATTGTAATCCAAGATTTACGCTTGGTATCTCTATTCGGATCACCTTTTGTTACAAGAGTGAAGAATTTCTTAAGAGTCGGATCCTCTTCTTGTTGTTTTATAAACGAGTCACGAGAAATTACCAAGGGATCATCTTGGTTATGCACTTCAATATCTTCAGTAGATGAAGTTTCAGGCATATTGAGAGCTTGAGCTCTAGTGACTACAACATTAGCAGTTTGCATATTTTGCTTTTCCCAAACGGAAATTTGTTGCGAAGTGCATTCTTTTACTCCGTGAATGCGACCGATGATAAGATCAGCGATCGGATTCGGCAAAAGACATGCGTGTACATCTCCTGTGAAGAAAGGAGTAGCAATCCTAATGATAGCGGTAGAGTATTTCTCTATGGTGCCGCCAAATGTTACGCATTTGACTACTTTGCCTGTAGCATGAGAAGGATCTATTAGTGACTGCCTAACACCAATTGTTGTGCATCCAGAATCAAAAAGTACTGAGACTGGATTGTCATTTACTAAACCTTTGTGTAAGACTAGAGAACCTCTTCCATCATGCGCGATTGACGCAGGAAGAGCGGGAAGAGGATGGCCACAGCTTAAAGTAGACACTGTGGTTGGCTCAAATAATGTTTTGCATTGGGGGCACTGAGATGCTCTCCCAAAATCAAAAGCGGCACATGCCATATTATTAGAGTCATCATTATCTTTATTTTGTTTATAGGATTCGTGGGACTCTTGCTGAGCAGAGTTCGCCTGGTAATGAGATTTATGTTTTTTGTATTGTGCTCTACCTCTGTTATTATTGCCTCTGTAATTATCCTTGTTTCCACTGTTATAACCCCTACTTGGGTTTGAGTCATAGTTCCTTTGGTTACTATTATCATATTCATTATAATGAGTATCTCTGTAATTATGATCTTGTTGTCTCCATGAGGGAAAACTTGGATAATTTCTATAATGACTTCCTTTGCGAAAGTTTCTATAATTATGACCACCTCTGAATCGAGGGCTGTCGGCTCGTCTCCAGGTATTCGAAGAAGAACCCTGAAATGATTGGTTACCTTGGTTCTGATAACCGTTATGGCTACCTTTTTTATTAAACCTATTTTGAGGTTCTTGGAATCTGCGTGAGTGATTAGGGTTGTATGGTGTTGCTGAAGCAACTGGCATACCTTCCCTAACCTTAGTATTGCTAATAGCTACGTCTGGATGTGCAGTGACGTATTGGGTACAATACTGTTCCATTTCTTTTAGTGTCTTGGGTTTACGCTCATGTAAGAATTCAAGGAATGGTTTATTTATACTTGACATAATCTTATCTCTGAGTATCAAGTCCATAAGGGCTTCATATGTCTTTTCTGTTTTGGACAACTCAATCCAACGATCAAATGTAAGACGTGTCCTTGCAATGAATTCTGAGAATTCTACACCTGCCTCAGGAACCATTGTCTTAAACAAATTCCGGTAACCTTCCTCAGACAACTGGTACTTCTTTAATAAGGCTGCCCTAATAACATCATAATTATCCTTGTCAGCCTCTTCAACCAAACTTAAACTAGTCAGAGAATCACCTTTCAAATTTTCTGACAACTGGTTAGCATATTGTGATTTGTCCACATTATGGGCTCGACAAGAGCGTTCAAATCTATTTAACCAGAATGTTATGTCATCACTGGAAGGATTGAACGCTGGTACCTTGACCTTGTAAGTAAAGGGTTTACCATTACCACCAGATGCTTGATTAACATTACTTATGTTTGTTAATTTTAACTTTTCTAACTCAAATGCTAAAAGTTCTTTTTGGTGTTCATGTTCTCTCATTGCTTTTTTCTCGTCAGCAGCCGCAGCAGCCTCATCTTTTCTTTTTTCTTTTTCCATTTCCATCTGGAATCTTTTTTCCTCAGTCTGTATCTGCAATTTCTTTTGTTCAAATTCTCTTTCTAATCTTTTCTCTTCAGCCAGAGCTTTTCTCTCTTCTGCAGCAGCTTTTCTCTCTTCAGCAGCTAATGCTTTGTCATATTGAGCAACTGCCCATTGTTCTAAGTCTGTACCAGTCTTATCAAGGGATCTCCCTTGTGCAATAAAGTATTCTAATGTAGACATGATGTCTGACAATGATACTACTCACTTGAAACAATAATAATAAAATATATTTCAAGGTAATATAGCAAAAAGTTCTTAATCACTGTATTAATCAGCACACAATCACAATGTCTGTGTGAGACAAGCCTTATCAAGGTCTTGTATATTTCTTTGAAAAATAACAATTATAAATTGCTGCAACACTCTATAACATAAGTGCAATGCACAAGAAATAGTGTCTTATCTAATCAACATTAATCATCAGTTGATTCTTTCACATAAATCCATATGATCAACTATATTTTAAATAGTGTATGTCGATCAAGAACATAAAAAAACAATTATACAAGACAACATGAAAACATTTGCGGAAATCAAATAAATCAAATGGAAAAAATAATAAAAAATAAACCGCAAGAGGATAACAAATACAAATAACGCCACAGTATATAAATATAAATGTTGTATGAAACTGAAAGATAGCAAAGGGTAGACCAGCAAATTACAAACAAATCAAAACAAAACTAAAGAATGTGAAGAAACTTCCGAAAACAACACTGACCATATCGTCACAACTAACCAAAAAAAAAAAATAGCAACAGCAGTCGCTTTGCAAATTCCAGTATCGGAAATTTGCTCACCCTATAGAAAACGCTCACAATAGACGACCTCTATCACGTGGTATGATCTAAGGGAGACTCCGCCCAACCGAAAACCCGCAGAAAACAAACAAATATGACATATAAACATGTAAACATAAATGTACATATAGCATAAATATTTATAATATAATGTAATGTAATGTGTTGCAGATAGAATGTGTTGCGAAGAAGGCACAGTTATACGCAATAATGCTACAGTACTATGGTACTTTATTAAATAATCAAATCTGGCCTAAATCATAAAAGTTCAACACAAACTATGGCAGTGCAGGAGAATCCACTGTTTACAGTTCCTCAGAATCACAAGTAAGACTTCTCGCTTCAGTTGCACTGTACATTTTGCAAACACTGTCAAATATATGTTCCAACTCTGATATGTAATGCTGTCTGTTCCAAACAAACTTGCTGTGTAACGCTGTCTGTTCTATGGCAAATGTCCATCAACAAAAAATGTCAACAAACGCTGACCTAGTTACTGTATACCTCGATAGGACAGGTCGCGCTGACATCGACTGTAAAGTTGTATTGCTGGTGTTTACGTGTGTCGTAACAGGCCCCAAGGAATGGTCTGGTCTCAGTAGCTGACTTCTCAAATATGTCCACTGTGCAGGTTGACCCAGGAAGCTGGCACACCACTGTAAAAATATCTCTCTTAGCATGAGTGTAGCTTGTACTCTAGCGTAGATTCTTTCAAATAGCATTCAGCACATATCTTCGGAGTAAATGCTAAATCTCCCATAATAGATCTTTCTTTCATAACTGTGATCTCTGGATCATTATCGGGTAGTAAGGGACAACCCTGTTCTCTGATGAATGATTGACAATAATTCGGATTCCAAGATGGCTTCCTTGGTCCTTAACATCGCTCACACAACGGTGAGATGACAAAACTTCTAGAAAGATTCACTTCATAAGGATATCAAAGTTTCCACCAATATCAGCATTATCTGTCCTCATAATTGCTGTGTAGAAACATTCTTAGTGCTGCTAAACGATATGTCGTTCTGACATCTGAACATTCATGTAGGCCTAAACATAACCCATCGTAAGCCTAGGAACGAAGTCAGTAAAAGTACTTTTATCTTGGCCAAGAATCAATAGCAAGCACAAAAACACTTTTCTGGCGTAATAGAAACAATACTGGGGAACACATAGACTAAAACAGTCCTAGAAGACACAATCTTCTTCCCCATGATAACTTGAGATCACAAAACTTTGGACCGCTCGACATTGGCGTCCCGCCAGACTCCATAACCGAAGAACACACTCTCTTATCTTCATCCGCTCAGAGTGTAAGAACAAATAATCCAGCCCAGACACACAAAGATAACATGATATAAGACGGAATCGTCTCAAACAGACAAACAGTAAACCTAGATTCGGACTTTCAATATTCCTGCAAAACCTTAAGCGAGAACAATCTGTTTCCAGCTATAATATAAAATCTAGATTCCTCCGCTTGTTCAATCCACGGAAACAAAACAGGAACCGATCACTCAAAGAATAAAATACACATTTACTATTCTGAGTTATTCCCCTTTCTTAAAAGTTGTAAGTTCATAAATAAATATCCTTTTATCAAACAGATAGTTACATTTTCATTTGTAATCGTATCAACTGTAATCTGTGCGACATATAAAAAATATGTACGCAACAACTAGATTTTAGGAAAACACAAACTTGTGAAATGAGATGTCGGGAAAAGATAGCTACGAAGAAATAAAAAGACATGAGAAACGAACTGATTGGAGGTATAGCATGAACATAACCAGTGAAGGAATACACTGAAAGAGAGGTTTGTTTAGATACAGTGTGATGATGAATCTTGATCAACCAGCAGCACAGACACGTAATCTCAAAAAGGAAAAAAGCTTAAACAAAGGCCTGCCAAGGAAAAGATGGATTTGAGGTGGTGACAGACATCTTATACAAGCAAAACATGGCAGCACGTCATGTTGCATTACATGCACTGGACTGGAAAACAATAATCAACTTTACTGGACTTGTTTTACATCGCAAGAAATAGATACAAAAAAGAAGCAACACAAGCTGCATATTTTGTCTTTACCAGCTGATATCACATGCTTTATTGCACTGAATTGTCTAGAGAATACAAAAGCATTTACAGAAAAAAATATGTACACCAAAGAGAAAGGCCAGCACAACATTTAAATTATATGAATTAAGTTTTTCTGCAAAGTTATATTTCTTAAACTTTTTAGAAAATGTGAGCTACAGGACATCTAAAATAATTTCTCACCATGATACTTTAAATACAATCTTTTAACAACATTTTTGAATGTTTTTTTTTTTTTAAGTTGGACAAATGTTAACCCGGGAGATGAAAAACCTGTATAAAAAAATCCGAAAAAAACCCATACAAAGACAGAAAAAAACCATACAACTACTTTTTTTTTTTATAAAGAAAACAAAAGATCAGTTTTTTTACTCTGCTTTCGCATACGTTCTTGTTTACCCCTTTTTCCTTGTTTGTATTGAGCACATTTTGCACAAGTCTTCACCAATGATACGATAAGGAACTTAATACGGAGCGGTACAACAGGAGGCAATATGATCATCATAAGGAATTCCACAGTCGGTAAAGTGTTCAAGCCCTTTAATAATCTACTTTACACTATGGGAGGGAAGCGGTGGGACCTTTAGAGTCGTGGCTTGTAAGTGTCAGCATTCTGTTGTCTTTCCAGACTGCGTTGGGAATTAAACCCATTTCACATTGGTTGCAACTTTCAACTTCACTCCTGGTTTTATCCATAATGCCAGCTGGAGGCAATTGTGAAAGTAACCAGTATGTTGTATATACTGTAATTCACTGTCCTAATTTCCACAGCCCGTTGCGGTTGCTCCACAGCCAACACGTTGCCCTATCCGCAGTTTCATCGACCCATTTAAGCGCCCTTGTTCTTGATTGTCCTTTCACACCCAAAAGTTTCAACATATCATACACTAAGGCAGCCATTAGACCTCTAGCACCTACCTCTACAGCTATGAATTTTGCTCTGAACACATTGAGTCTCATGTCCGTGACCAGATCATTTTACTTAACCAATTTGAATGAGTGTCTCTCGTCAAATCTAGTTTCATCATAAGTAATCAAAAGATGTAGTATTTATATCTAGAGTTTGTTTAGATCCAAGGTTTCAAATTGTAACAGTGGTATGCTGTGTCGACGCCCTCTTTTTGTCATCAGGCATACTTAGGCATACTCATCATGTTATTAGGCATACTTCTTTCATTATATTAACTTTCGTCAGTGTCAGAGTCAGAGGCCAGTATTCAATATCAACATTTGATTCGGCCGCATCGTTGTCGTCCTGATTAAATACCAAGTCCTGAGAGGTGACTCTCCCAAAGCAAAGATTCTTCAGCCCAGAAAGACTTTTTTTTTTAATCACGAAAAATAAAGATAATTCGTCGATTCAGAAAATAATTCTAGAAAAAGGAAGTTTTATTTGCACCGGAAATCTATTTATAAACTCATGTCTTGCTAAATACCGAGATTTGCAACTTGGCGACGACAGACAACAGTTTTTAGCGGATGTTTTCATGTGTTTTGGAAAGAACGTTAGAAATTGCAAGCTGGCTTTTTTTTTTTTTTCTTTTTTTTGGCAAATGAAACTGTAAAGGGTTAGTGGATAAGCGAAAAACCTGTACAGAAATTATGTACAGCTGAACAGATCTGAAACTGAGAAAAACCGTACGGAAAATGGGTTGTAAATTTCATCAGTATTGCAAATACAGAGTCAAGAAATTCATATTACAAAGTTAGCAGGAAGGTGTACACAATAGTACACACAAGTAACATGCATTTTTGCAACAGAACAAATGGGTAGCCTATCAGAAATTCATAAAATAGAAATTGTAAGTACATACTCTTACATAACTTTTTAGATGATCATCTAGAAAACAAACAAAAACTGTCATAACACAGTTTTGTGACCTCTTCAGAAAAGAAATGTTCCATAAGAAAGAGTCACTAAAATTTTTAAAATCTTATAAAATACATGCTATTTGTGAGAAAGTATTGTACGTAGCTGCAGCTGAAGATTGCTGTCACATTCAGATACATACTTCTGACACAATATTTAAAACTGTCAAATTCAAATATAAGGCTCTGTAATATTGAAAAACAAAAATAAACATCTGTCACATTCAAATATAACCTGATGTCACAAGGGAGTAAGAACTTCTGCCATACACAAATACAACTTTATTAACATAATACAGCAAAAGGCAATAATAATAATTACACTGGAAAGTGCAGAATAACTTCATTTGGAGGCAACAAAAGTAAAATAATTAAAATAAAATGAATAAATTTAAAAAAAACGAAAAGTCTAAACCTAGAGTCAAACAAAAAGGGGATAACACATGACATACCAATTACTACTAGAGTCAAAGCAACAACAGGAAAAGGTTTCAAAACTGAAGTGTTCAGTAGGCTAGATGTGCTATATAGAAATGTCTCATGAGACAAAACACTAGCTGGGATAAGATTAGTCAGTTCAGAAAAAGGTAAAATTACAGAAAATTAACCAAGAAGATTGTACACTGTAAATCAATCATTCTCAACCAGTGTTCCGTCGGGCATCATCAGGGAATCCAAGAGACCCATGGAATAAATACATTTATTTTTAAATAATATGGACATTTTTTTTTCAGTGATTGTCACTACTACAAGTCTGAAAGGATGAGTTGGAGAAAAGGGGGAGGGTCATCAGCAGCTCCAAGATGAAAACCGTCGTGATCTCGAGAGGAGAAACGACATCAGATCACGCATGAAGAACAGGTACTAGAGCAGGTCAACCAATTTAAATACGTTGGTGCTGTAATAGACTGGAACCGAGGCATCAAAGAAGAGTTGGCTACCCAAAGAGCAGCAGCTGTGAGACTTTCCCAAACTACAAACTGAAGATTCCTCAGCAAAAGATAAACTGGCAAGAAGACTAAGATGGCTGTATACCACTCCACCTATGCCCCAGTCTTGATTTACGGATGTGAGTCGTGGGCACTGACTACAACTCACAAGTGCCAGCCTCCGAAATTAGGTATTTGAGGAAGGTGGTCCAAGTGACAAGAAGGAACGGGGTCATCAACCAGATGACTTGTCATTGCCTCGAAACCCAGCCCCTGCAGATCCAAGTGCAGCACTCCTAGTTGCGATGGTTTGGCCATGTCTACAGAATCACAGAAGACCGGCTGCAATGATAAACATGGAAAACCAAGAGCCAAAGATCCAGACCTCCAGAGTTTGTTGGGAGGATAACATCAGACAACCTGTGAAGGATCAATGACTGACCTGGAACCACACCAAAAGGAAGACAGCCGTTAGGATAGCATGGTGCTCTCTCTGGCTAACCTGTATAACACAAGGTAGAAGAGGAACAACTAATTAAGTAAGTAAGATTGTCCCTACAGGAATGATCTCCATGGCTGCCTAATTCCTCGTTGCTGGGTTTTTGTGTCCTGGTAACAACATTTTTTGGTAGCTATTATGCAAAGCCTATTTTGAATGCTTCACAGATCTGTATTCAATGTTGTATATAAAATGAATCAAGTTGTTAGTGTCACTGAAAAATTCTTATTGAATTTGAACAATAAAATAGATCAGCTTACTGAGTTTGTACTGGCTCTTTTGTTGATGTTTCAGTATCCTTCCCAATATCTTAAAAGCTTTATTGAAATCACAGCAGCCTCTTTTCTTGACGTCATATAAATTCTACCTGCTATAAACCTGTCGCATATTTTGTTGATGTTCCAATAATCTCTTTTCCTCACCATTATCATTATTTTTCTTTGCGCTCCTTAAGAAGCCTGGATCCATCACTGCATCTAGGGCCCTTGCAGGAAGCCTGGAGCCACCACCATCTAGGGCCCTACAGGAAGCCTGGAGCCACCACCATCTAGGGCCCTTGCAGGAAGCCTGGAGCCATCACCATCTAGGGCCCTACAGGAAGCCTGGAGCCACCACCATCTAGGGCCCTACAGGAAGCCTGGAGCCACCACCATCTAGGGCCCTTGCAGGAAGCCTGGAGCCACCACCATCTAGGGCCCTTGCAGCAAGCCTGGAGCCACCACCATCTAGGGCCCTTGCAGCAAGCCTGGAGCCACCAACATCTAGGGCCCTTGCAGGAAACCTGGAGTCACTACCATCTAGGGCCCTTGCAGGAAGCCTGCACTAAGCCGTTACGTGATCTTGCAGCTCTGGTTTGTGTGACAGTTTATTTTACACGATGAAGTTGTCAGCACTATGCACAACCTCATATTAGTCACCGTCAGGGCCAGATTTAAACATGATGACGCCCTAAACTATAGGAAGCTATGGAGGCCCTATTTGGCAATTGGTAACAGAATAAGGCAGTGTAACAACTGAACTTGGCAAGAATGCCGCCAAGATGCATAACAAATCGATGCCAGGTTGGCGGAAGGGTTGCTCCAATAAGAGCTTTAAAAATATGCGGCAACTGCACTATAACTACAGGGTGTTTATAAAGTCGCTGTGCAGTGAAATTTACGCCCGGGTGAGACTACGTCACCAGAAATGTGGTTTTCAATTGAGGCTTGTTGTGCACGGCTGTTTGCCAGCGATCTTTTAGTTATTTCCCCTTGTTCCCCCGACCGCGCTATTTATAGCTATCGTGTCAGAGGTCACGTGGTAACTTCCTAACTGGAAAAAAAGGTGGCGGATTTTACTTTTGATAGGGCTTAATTAATGTTTTTAGGCTACTTTATTATTATAAATACCGGCTTTAATTTTGCGTAACGCTAGACTAGAAATGTTAGAGTAAATTTTAGAACAAGAACAAACATTTTATCACAATTAGAACAGAAGATAAAATAGTCTGAAATAGTGTAAAATTTACGTTTTTTTTATATTTTGTTATGGTTTGTTTATAATGCAATTTTCACTAAATCGGTCACAATCAACATGCATAACAAATTACAGAAATCAAAAGTAGAAAACCTGCAGAAAATGGATATCAAAGTTTTGTTTTGGTTTCATGCGTCAAACATTAATTATTGAAACATTAAATTGCAAGTCCACATTTATTACCTTAAAATAACACACCCAATTGTCCCCAAAAACATGAGAGCTAACAATTATCTCAATCATACATCACGATGGTCATGTATGTAAAAAAATAAGTATGGTCATGAGTAAAACGAAATGTTCAATTTAATAGATAAATAGGTGTATTTAAAAAATACATCTATTAAATGATTTCCACACTCTGTTAATTCTGTCAATCTCAAGCAACAACTGCCATAATTGGCTCTAGCCCCAAAATTTCGCTCAATTATCATTCACACTTCCTTTTTTTTTTTATAGGATGAATCTGTACATTCACAGATGGAGAAATTTGTAACAAATGAGTTTCCATTATAAATTTTAATTGTGAAGTTATATTTTTAATACCTCTGGCGCGTCTTTCAATTTTCAATCTTCTCTGTTTTCTCTCCTGTGCCCACGTAAGACCTACTGTTTCCTTCATGGCTATTGCTAATTCTTTGGATATTCTAACTCTACTTTCAATGCCTGCTTTCCTGCAAATTTCCTGACGTGACGTTTCTGAACAGCGTTGTAGTTCATGTGCCTGCTGCAGGTCTAATGAATCAGTTGATGTTCCAGCAATATGTTTTCTAACAGTGTGAAGCAATTGAGATCGCTTACGTTTGTTGGCGTTCTGGTGACTGATGTTTCTCTTCTATGTTTAATTAGTTTTTGTAGTACAATAGGCTGTCCTCTGGTTTTGCATTTTATGATATAATTTTTTGCTGTTTCTAGTTTTTTTTCTAACAATGGATGTGAATAGGGGTTCTTCCTTTTGTGTTAGTGGTTGTGAAGGTGGCTTAGCAAGTAACTGTTGTACTGTGATGTCGCTTTTGAAGACAGGCGAGGTGGATGTACTTGTCGTATGTATAACTGACTTGGTAGGTGTAGATGTGGCAACAAAAACTGGCATGCTAGGGTGAGTAGTGTTATCCACCTCCAAATGAATAATGGTATCGCCTTTAATGTGAGCTGGCACATCAACCTCCAGTTGAACAATATCATCACTAATGTGGGCAGGCACATCAACCTCCTACTGTACAGAGCTATCCTGACTACAGCTAAATGACTGACTAGACATGGAGGGGTCAGAAAGAACATTACAGGGGATAGAGCAGCTTTTTGTTTTTTAAAACACCAAAAGATGTCTTTGCAACACAATTGCACAGTTGACATTCACTTATAGTTAAATTATGGTTTTAGTCTTTCCAGATGTGCTGACTGTTTTCCGATAGTAACTTGGCTGTTTCAAGACACTTCTCATTATGCCTCCTTTTTGAATTTTGTATTCGTAAGTAACACTTCTTACAAAATATAGTCGAATGCTGTGTGGGTTTATCATCTGATACGTTAATTCCAAACACAAAGAACAGATCATTAACGTAATTTAGAACAGTTCAGCGCTTTCTGAATTGAACGAGTTGTTTTGGAAGTTAATGCTCTCTTGCCACAGGCTCTGCACAGTGCACTGGCACAATTCATATGATGCAAAACAGTATGTTCCATTTCGTTGTTATGTAGTATAGTTTACTTGTGTATGTATAAAGATAGAGGAATATTTGGGAGTATCAAGTCTAACACCAGGATGTAGAATGTTTTATCTGTGAATGAAAGAAGATATACAAACAGTTACTTAGAATTCTTTGGCAGCCGTCGTGTGCACAGGATTGTCTACCAAAGAACACTAATGGAACAATCCTTATCTCACAAAAAAAAAAAAAAAAAAATTCATATTATAAATACAAGATTAACAAGACTTGAAAGATAGAACAAAGTATGTAGAAGTAATCTATCTGTAGATTTACATGTTTTCTGACGCTTATATACGTAGCTAAATATCATTATAAATGAATGAAAATGCAAAAACAGATGGTGCTTTACAAAGTTATTTTGTTACAACCTTATTTAAGATTTGTGAGTATCAGGAATGCGTTTACAGTAATTTAAATGCTATAAAATCCGGTGACAATATGCTTGTTCTTGTAATGCCAAACTCACAAAACTGACTACCACACATTCTCAAGATATGAAACCCAAAAAAAAAAGTATGTGGAAATAATCTTTAGCTTCCCTTCGAGAAGTCTTTATAATTATAAACTCAAACGAATGGGCCGATTTTTAGATATTAAATTAATAAAAAGATTACTTATTTTATGAATTTCCTCAAATGATGACGCTGTTTTCAAAAGTCTGTAACTCCGTCAAAACTAATTTCAAACAAATAAAAATGCAATCAAAAATAGAGCAGAGAACAAAGTTATAGTACACAAAAGAATTTTAGCGCTGTGTTTATCCAGAACGAGTGTGTAATGATTTATATTTTACTGATTTTACACACACATCAGCTGATTTTCCCCGCCAAAAACTTAAATAGTCTTTTACGGTGTACACGAAAATTTTATACCCGGTGTCAGAATTCCGGTCACCGAAACTAAAAGAGCGCTCTGGTATAGGGCACAAACAGCCGTGTGTGTAATGCTGCACACGGGATTGTGGAACACAGCATTGGAACACAGAATTTCATGACGTAAATTTGCATCATTAGTGACGTAATTTCTAAAATATTTTTCAAATTCACTGCACAGCGACTTTATAAACACCCTGTATATCTATAACATTCTGCACCACTGAGCCCCCACCTTGTTACACCCCTGTTAGAGGTGTCCCTTCAAACTGTGAGGTCCTAAGCGTAGCTTGCTTAAATCCGGCACTTGTCACCATGTATGACATGCCTGAGGGTATCAAATACTATTTTTTTTTTTGGTCTCTTCACACACCCCCGGGAACTACACAGGGAAATAATCCCTTTTACTGATATAACATGAGTGTTAAATGTTGATACTGTAAGTCCTTACACTTATGGTGTACTAGTATCATTGCTGTCATGTAAATGCCACTGAAGGTGCCATTTGAATCCCATTTAGTGTCTCATCAGTAGACACCTCAGCAGTATCTTTTGCTGATGTCATGCCATCACTTACACTGATGTTATTTGACCTTTGACATCACTTACGCTGATGTTGTATGACCTTCTTATCGTGACAGAAGTCTTTGACGACATCAACGTAATCTGATCTTTAGAAGTTGTTTCCCTTACCTACTGACAAAGTCTTCTGGCACTTGTCTACTTTTTGACATTCTAAAGAGGGTGGGGGAAGTCCCTCTGTCATCCCCCTGTTTATTGTCTGTAATCTATCTGGTAAAAAACAGGAGGAAAACGTTATTACGTGAAAGGAGTCAAATATTTTGTGCAAGCAAATAACAATACAGCACAAATAAAACTTCCCTGTGTAGTTCGGGGGAGAGGGGCCTCTAAGGAAACAAAGAAAGAATATAACTACTGTTCCCTCAAACATTTCGTAAAAAACGATTATTAAAAGTTTGTGTATGGGGCTGGCAATCTCACCATGTCAAACAGATTGCTAAAGAAATCACCACTGCATAAGTTTGTGCTTTAGAATATGCTTCCTCACATGGGGGGGGGGGGGGGAATGTTGGAGAATCTGCAGTAGTGACTCCATGCTCTGTAAGGAGTGACAAAGGAGATGATAATGATTATAATAGGAGAACAAAAACCCATTATTTACCTCAGTTTAAAAAAAAAACAATCTGATGCAACATAACATCATCCTCAGTGCCCAATACATAACTTATAATAATAATGATGAGTATTTATTATTTATAGTTTCATTTTTGATGACAATATTGATGATGACGATGATGATGATGATGATGATGATGATGATGATGCTGATGAGGAGGTAAAGATGGAAAACTAAACAAGACTTACTACAAGCCAAAAACACTTCACCAACAAACAAGGCATAGAGAAGCAAAATTAATTTAACAGCATACCAATCTATACAAGATTTTGTTGTTGTTGTTGAACTAGGGCTGGTGAGCTTCTTGCTCTTTTGCCGCCAGCACCAAATTGAAGACTCCTTGGTATTATCTACGCTATAGATCTAGGCTTTTCCGGCGGCTTTTCTGCCATTCCGAAACTTGTCGAGTTGAAGTCATGAGCTTCACTTTCTCTGGCTTGGCTTGCATTTAAAGGATCATCACAGCCGGTCCCAAGCTAGTATCAAGAAGCATGTGCCATACTGTGCATTCTCCGCCATCCAAGGGGGCTCTGAGCTATGCAGAGCTAAAATACTGTGCTCTGGTTCTGGGCTCTCCCAAGGAATTGTTACGTCATACACACAGCCACTTCTCAGCTCCCCCTGCCTATCATGGGTTCACAGTGAGATCCTCTTGCATGCAGCCAACCAGGTAAAAGCCAGAGTTACAGACTGTGGCTCAAGTGACTCCTCCAAGCTTAGTGTGCAATGCTGGGTTCTCCACATGTTTCACCACAGGGGGAATCCCTGAAAGTGTGTGGATGATTTCAAAAGTCAATGAGGGTGTAATAAGCCTCACAGACAGAGGTTCGCTTCCACATCTGTATAATGTAGCACTGTGCTTAGCTGGTGGTCATATAAGGATGACTCCAGATATACCTCCTTGCATATCTATAATGGATAAAACACAGACAATATGTGACATATTATCATGTAAGCTCTGAGACTATGAATTGTCACTATTTTTCAGGGCTAGTTAGGGTGTGTGTCAAATTAAGCCATCTGAGAAGGCACAAATAATGTCACATCTAATTTATTTTACGAAGGTCATTTGTGTTATTTTTTAAATGTCATTAGCCATAAAAATAAGAATCTTCAACTCACATGTCAAGTCAGCCCTATGGCTCGGAAACATAAGGAACAACAAAAACAACAATCAAAAAAGCAACAGACATTTATAAATGGGTACTTGCTGTAGCGAAATTTGGTTCCTCTTGCTTTGTTGTGAAAAAAAATGTGTAGCGCGACTCCCACACACACACACTAGCGCAAGGTCAGCGCGGCGGTTTTTCTTTGAAGTTTGTAGTAGACGGGAAATGTGAATTACGGTTAAAAGCCTGTCATGGAATATTCTAATCCACATATATAAATTATCAAGTAAATATAAAGCCTAATAAATACATATAATAAATAAAGAGAAGAGCAATGGTAAAGAACAGTGCTGTCACAATGACTGTACTCGAAATCCCCCTTGTTTTATGCTTCGTCTGCAAATTGTAACGCTTTCACGTTGATAGTAAAAGCTTACTGTATTATTACCCGCTTTCTTCAATGAAACGTGTGCTGCATTTCTAAGAAAAACATTGAGAGGCCCTGCGTAATGACCTAAATTAATCCTAACATTAATTATATTACGTTACCAAAACGAACGAACAGATGGACAAAAGGATAAAGAGAGAGGGGAGGGCTGAAAATCAGGAACGCATGCAACACGCTTCGCGCGATACACAAATGCTGCCATCACGCGTGTAAGACTACAAGCACTAACTTTTTTTCAGACGGACAGTGATAAAATACACTACCCTTTCCCAGAGTTAGGTTTATAAATCATAAAAAACTCTTATTAGAAAAGATAACATTAGATGGGTTTACGGTTGAAAACATAACAGTACCCAGACAGCACATCTTCGAAACAGGAGGTAGAAGAAATTGCATATTTTGAATGCAGCCACGTAGCTCCTTTAAATTTGTATTTTTGGGTTCCTTAGGGCTTGCTGACAAATAATATGTAAAACGTTACGCAAATAGTCCAGGAATTAATAAATTATACCCAGAATAAAATATTGGGGGTGCCTGACAGCCTAAAATCATTTCTGCTCATAAGATTTTTTTTATAACGTGTTTGAAAAAAATTTACGTTACAGAAATAGCCTACCATGTAAACTCCAAATTGATTGGAGCGCAACAAATGAAAGCCTAACCACGATTGGTCGGGCTATAAATACTATCTTGGTTGTTAGGGGAAACGGGGAAAGGTAACATTTTTTCAAACACTTGTCGAAACGGGGATCATTGGTCAGACTCGCTGATATACACACTTGGGAGCGTTAGTTCGAAACCACTTGTTTAAATAAGATTGATAAAGCATCAGTGCGTTGAAGCCAGCTTATATTTGGCTAAATAAAAGCCTGGAAGATAAGCAGATGGGAATTTGTGCCAGTTTGTGCCAGAATTCATTGCTAATCAACGTATCTGTGTTTATTCGTATGAATTGTGGTAAGCTTGAACCATTCAATATCTTTTAATGAAAATTGAATGTGAATTGTTGATTTATGCCTGTATATATATGTGTAGTTCAGTGGCCAACGTGAGGTAAAGCCTGTAATGCTCCAGCCTGAACAGAGGGTGTCGGAGAGAAGTAAAACGGCATGGAATGGCCAAACAGTACACTGACACCTGGATGATTGAATAGAAAGAAATAATGCTGGAATTGCAGAGGCGTAGTAACCATTAAGAAGGGTAATACTGGAATAAAGTATTTCAAATGAAGCTGACAGTTGGCCTAATGCTCTGAACTCAATGTTTGTGCTGTGTTGTGATCAGTGTAACAAGAGAGTTTAAGTTAGTTATGAAGTAGAAGGTACATCCTTCTTGATTTCAGGGACAGTGGTCTTGATGGTACTGAGCAGCACCTAGTCAGAGCTTTGCTGAATCCAGTGTCGGACAGCATACTCCTTGGTCCTTTTAGCTATCAGTGAGGTGTCTCCAGAGCCCAGAGGAGAATTCGAGCAGAGGAGTCCTTTCCTGCCGCCATCACGCCAGATAAGCTAACTTGGCCAGCTGAGCTCAACATTATGTCCCCTCATCTTGAACTGACTTTGTAAAATTAACATTAAGAGGGGAATTTACTTGTCTTAAAATCAGGAACTGTGAACATCTCCAATACTAGTCCCTAAAGACAAACTATTGAAGTCATGATGACAAATACCAACAGAGCTTGAACAAAACAAAACCAGTATTACCTCATTTTACTACTACACAACTGACACACATAGAACATTTGTAATAATATATGTCACTACAATATTCATATTAAATACATTCTGTACATAACTTGTAATTTAAATTGATTGTGATTCCTGGTTCCCTTGTAGTTGAATCAGGACACATATTCATTCATGCCAGTAATGAATACATATTGTTATTTGAAAAGTTACGAGTGACTTCTTTAAGATATTCTCATAGAGTGTTTGTCACGTAGGGTTTATATTCATTTAATTTCCTACATTTTCTTCCTATTTGTTCACCCAAATTCTCTCTTTTATTATCTCTGTATTTCATTTTTCCTGTATATTTTTCATCCATTCGTTTTGCGAATATTATTCTCATATAATTCGCAAACTTTACCTTTTTCCTTTCTCTTAAACTGAGAATCGCGCTAGGACGATATTACGTAGATGTCAGGGCTGCAGGGCGTCATAAGGCGTGATAAGTCGGTTCGCTGAACACAGGACGTAGCAAATCGTCTACATTCTCACCGAGCGCGCGAGCTTCTTCTCGGCATTAGTCCCGGTGAGGTGTGATACTTTACATCTGCACCGGGCAGTATCCAGACATTTGGCTGGAAAATCCCAAACTGACACGGCGCTCACTTGGGCAATGGAGTCAGGCTGTCTGGGATTTGAAACTGACACGCGTACATCGTGGTCAGTAGGTGACAGTTACGACACGCGTTAAGCGGACGTAAATGTTGGGAGTAGGGGAGATAATTCGCTTGGCGAAATAAGTTTGGGCCCTTTGTCTGATTTTAAGATATTGGCCAAGTTTGAAACTTTAATTTCATTCTCGCTCATAGACTCCACAGTAGATAGGTCGCTCGAAAAACAGAATAGCTGTTAGCGAAGATCTCAGTTTGTTTCGGCAATTTGTCGAACTTCTAGACTTCCAGAAATATTTTCAGCAATTTTATTCTTAAGTTGTGCGACTACCTGTAATTCTGTGGTTGAGGTAATTAATATGATAGATATATAGATTGTGTGAGTGTTAAAGTGTTAAATCGCTTAATTCATTTAAATCTAATTTCTTTAGCGCAGAAGAGAAATAAAGTGGTAGGCTATTATATTTTCTAGGGAAGCATTCAGTGGAAAGCAGACTAATTAAAATTTCTAGCTTATAACGGCAATTGTAGCTATTTATAAATTTAATTTAACTGCTAATACTCAGTCGAGTGTATTTTTCTAAACTAACGTATAAACTCTAGAATCCAGCCTCATGAATGATGACGGGATACGCACGTGTTCCTAATTTATGAGGAGTGCTGATTTTTAAATATAACTTACGTCACGGGAAGTTTAAATGATAAGCAAAGCTCTCTGCTTGCAAGTTTAAATGTAAGTTTTAACCAGTACAGATTCTGTTTATTATATTATATGTGTTATTTTTCCTCCACACAGTGAAAGTTTTGGGGTGACCCTAACTTTACCAGCACCTAGTAGTAGTTTCCATACTTGTGAAGAAATAGACAGTCCTTATTTTGAACCACGTGGGTTTTCTCAAGTAACACTGATCTGACGGTGCAAGTTAGACAGAAATACTAATATCCCTATAACGGGTTTTCAAAGACTGTAATGATAAATACTGGACCTTGGAGCCAGCACTTAATTTCTTCTAGAAACTCTATATAATTTGCTGCCTGGCGGCGTGAATATTAACAATCATTTCCCGACTAGATTATATCTTGTGGACAAATCTGTGGTGTGACTAAAGTGAATCCTATACTGAGGGAAGGCACCGACCTGACATTCATCATTTTTTTTTAGAAACCTACGCTATTGACACTGTGCTCTGTTAACTCCCGCGCCTGGAATAATTGTTAGGTGACTTAATCAGACATTTGAACAAATTTGCATACCCAAGTAGTCGTTCCCGGAGACTCCAAGTTAAACAGGTCTTTTGGAACTGGGGACTTCTTGGCAGTAGACTGCATTTTTTTGAGTCTGTGTGAAAATCTAAAAATCAATGTGTTCCAAGAGGCAGCAAGCAAAGTCGTGAGTACTAGTGTGAGAAGCCATGGCGGAATGAATGAGTGTACGCTGGTTTGAGTGATATTTTTCACTATTATATCTTTGACACCCTGTTGCTGTCCTATTTGTTTTTTTCAATCTGCATAATTTGTTGCTAAGGCTAGAGTTCTTGTGTTTTTTTGTCTTAGGTTAAATCAGATTTTTTTTTCAAACTCTGTGCATATAATTACGAGATAAAACAAAGACAACTCTTAGACTCAAACCCTATGTATCTGTGACTCGGGCGCCAAAATCTGTTCTCTTAACGGGGCCGGGCTAAACCTAGAGTTAACACTATAACGGGGCTATCATCCTTGCAACATTCCTTGATTTTTTATGACTATGTGTATATGTATTTTCCTTGATGTACTTTCTTTGATGTTGTGAGCCGATTTTTTCCTGATATTAAAATCGCTCTTGAACTAAACAATCGTGTTTGGTCAGCTCGTTCTAGATAATATATATATCAATTGTTATAGTTTTCCCACGTCTGTGTGTTTACCTGTCGTCACGTGTATGTGCGTGCCTATGAGTGATAGAAATATACGTAATATGTATATTGGTGTAGTCTGTCTGACGCTGTAACAACTGTTGTAGAAGATAGGTGAGAGAGAGAGAAGAATTCTTTTCGCTTTCAGAGACAGCCACTATATCAAAATCTATCATCTCACGTGTGTGGAAATTCTATTACCTTTCACTAACTCTCACTGAGTCTATCACCTATTCAAACCTATTCAGAAGGGACCAAACCTAGTCTTAATTCTCCTATCGGAAATCTACGACAAATGAGGGCTCGTTTCCGGTCTTTGAACTTAGAATAGGAAGACGAGTACGACGAACGTGGACTCGTCTATCTGGATTTTGAACTTAAGATTCTGTATTCTGATATAGAGTAAGAGTGTGATGTCTTGTGAGTTGTTATATCTTTAAATAATTACCCCCTAGACTAACGATCTGTTTACGGGCGTGCTGACCACACAAACTAATAAGTTTTTTTTTCCACAGCATCTTTGAATAATATACATTTTGGTTACAGGTTGATTTTGTCGGGATATATGTTAACTGCTGATTGTAATACTAAATGCTGGTAAAGTGGTGAGTGTATAACATTCACTGGGTACTGAGGCAGAACGGCGTTTGAACTAAGTTAAGGAGTGTGTTTCGGACTTTTTTGTCCAGATTAATTCCCTCCCTTACCCGATCTGACTTCAGGTGCGAACTTATAGTGGATTTTTTTTTTAAAATTAAGGGATTATTTTTCTCTTTAATTTTTGCAATATTCTTTTGCTTTTCCACTGTAGCAACTTATTTTTCAGTTGTAATCTTAACTACCATTTATTTGGCGTAGTCGTGTTTTGCATTGAGTGCTTTATTGCCGATAATAGCAGCGATAGTTAGATTTTATTTTGGAGGAGGTATCCCAGGGTTAAGGATATCATCTTTTGAATTTTTGATTTTTTTTTCTCGTAAGTGGTAGGAACCAGGTTATTCTTTTTCCTATTTTCTATCTCCACGTGTCTCAGTCACTGACATAATATGGCCGAGAGGGCAAAGCTTAGACAACTCCTCAGGGACGAAGCGAGAGAGGAGGGACTGGAAGGAGAAGAAATGAAAGCTTTTGTCAGAGACGAACTTGAGAGATATGATGCGGAGAGGAAAGAAGAAGAACTAAGGAGGAAAGAAGAAGCAGACCGTCTATTACAGCAGAAGAAGATTGAGGAAGAAATGGAAATCCGCAGGGAGAGAGAAAAAGAGAAGGAGAGACAGCATGAGAAGGAGAGGGAGGAGAGACAGCATGAGAAGGAGAGGGAGGAGAGACAGCATGAGGAAAGAGAAAATGAGCAACGACGACAGCATGAGCTGGCGCTTAAGACTCTAGAGTTCCAAAGCCGTGGTGCTGCCTCTACCTCCAGCAATGGAGAGTCTTCTCCTCATTCTTCCTTAACTGACCCTGCTAACACTCAATCTCTTCAACTAAATGCTATGTCTTTCACTCTTGAATCTTTTCCTTGTCCTAATGAGAAGATTGACACATGGTTAGAAAAATTTGAGAAAATTGCAACTCTGTACGGGTTAGAGAGGTCGCGTTGGAATATGAAACTTTCCCAGGCCCTAAAAGGTTCTGCTTATGATGTTTATTCTAAGCTGGAAAGTAGCCAACAAGACGACTACGATGTGTTGAAGAAAGCGTTACTGGAGCGCTTTGAAATGAACGCTCGCAAGTTTTTGCAACTGTTTCGCAACAGCCGGAAAGAGAATTCTGAAACTTTTCACCAGTTCTCATCTCGTCTTAAGGGATATCTAACAAAGTGCCTTGAGCTTTCGCAGCTCCCCTCTACCTATGAAGGTCTTGAGGAACTTGTTCTAACTGAACAAATAAAGAACACTTTGTCTGCTGATACCCGGAGATTTCTCGCTGAGCAGGGGGCAGAAAAACTTGAAGACATTTTGGAAAAGTCTGAGCGTTATCAAAATGCGCTGGCTGAACTACCGGCCACAAAGCGGAAACCGACAGAGGAGCATTTTCGAAAACATAACCTAGAGCAATCTTCTCAGGCTTCTAACCAAAACAACCACAGAGAAACTGGACCTCAAAACCCCCCTCCTGAAAAATCCAAGTTCTACAAGAACAAGTACCCCAACCACCCCAAACAGTCTGATCAACCCGACCGCCCTACATGGCAGCGTAGCCAGAAAGGACAAGGTGGCAAAGGGAGAACCCCCGAGCACGGGACATATGATCAGACCGAGCACACCGAGCCTAAACGCATCGGATGCTTATTAACAGTCTCGCAAGGCGGAATTATTGACAGTGATTCCCAACCTCTTGGGGATAGACCCTCAACGCGAGGTACTGTTACTTTGAACGGTTCTCAAATTTCTTGCTTATTTGACACGGGGCTTTCTTACGATTGCATTGTTGCCAGAAACCTGGTCAAACCCGGTCAAGAGACAGCAGAGACCGTCCAACTTTGTGGAGTTCGTAAGAGTGATGCACCTACAGCGCTTCCCATCGCATTGGTGGAGATACACTCTGACTTTGTCAGAGGCGTGATCAAAGCGGCTGTTATGGATGATCCCATCTACCCAGTCATACTTGGCGGGAGATACGTGTGTATTGGGAAACCGGAAGAGCCGATTGTGGCAGCAGTAACTACAAGAGGGCAAACCAAGAAGGAACGGGAGCCTGCGCCAAATTTGTTACCTATGGAACTTAAAGAAGCGCAATACAAGGACCCTACTTTGGCACCCTGCTTTAGGAAACTGCCCATGGCTAAGGAACCCAAACAGCACGGGGACATTTTTTCTGAGGATGGCGTACTTTATCGGAGAACGGGCAAGCCTGACCAAGGTTACAACCAGCTCCTAGTACCGAAACAGTACAGAGCCAAATCCTAGAAATGGGGCACTCTCTTCCCTTTAGCGGACATATGGGACAGAACGCCACAAACCAACGTATAACCACTCATTATTGGTGGCCTGGAGTGAATACTGATATTATCA